>CM042537.1:4717500-5017500 GCA_023630585.1 Cranoglanis bouderius
TTGTGTGATTTAATGCCTAACTTTAAACGACTAGTTAGTCCAGTATCAGTACATCTAAGTAAGAATTGTTAATTCGTTACGGACTCTTTTTTTAAAATTTCATTATGGATGAGTTGGACTGGGTTAAGTGGACCTACGTCACTTTATTTAGATTAACTATGAAAAAAAAAAAAAGGTGAAGCAGGTTACACCAGAAAACACCTCGTCAAAAGTATGTGAACGCTTTACAACCGCTGTGTGTTCTTTTGAGTCCTAACTTACCCTAGTTTATTCCAACTGTTGTCACACGTTTATGGTCCTATTTATCGCTCTGTCCTGCTCCGTCAGAAATCATTATCTCGTGACACTTTGACCAAACCTTCTGTGCTTTGTTTGTCACCTCGATGGGTTGAAAATGACCCTGAACGATTAGTCTATGAGATGAAGGTTTTTCTCACTTCAAAACACAACTTTTGTCATGAAGCGTGTGCGTTATGTATTATATCTGTTGGGCAGCGAGTACTGACGCGAATAGATGAACTATTCTTTCGACTCTGTGATGCCGATAAACACTACGTTGTTCAGTTTTCTTAGCACACACAACATATATTTTTAATTGCTGATGCGTTTCAAGTCACCGAGTCTCCATCCTGCTCTCGGTTCACATCGAAATCGATCCGAAAATGAGTCGATTCTCTGATTCCAGGCACCGAAATTTACGAGTCTGGTTCCTCAAGGTTTCCTCCTCATGTCGTCTCGGGGAGCTTTTCTTCGCAACCGTCACCTCTGGGGTTATTCATTAGGGATAAACGTATACATGTCCATTTCAGTTAGCGAGACAGCCAGCAGATCTTTATCTTGCCTTTATATTGAATTGAACAAATCAGTACAAACAAATCAATAAAAAAACGTACGGAATATCCTCACCTTGTGTTAGCTTGAGTGCCTCATTCGGTATATATGAAATATGAAATATGAAATATGTATATATCAAATATGAATATATGAAATTTTGTTTTCTGCATAGGTTATCACCTACAAGGATGGTGAGGATAGGATAGTGCCAGGGTTGTATGCCTGCGGTGAATCTGGCTGCGCCTCTGTACATGGCGCCAACCGCTTGGGAGCCAACTCGCTGCTGGATCTTGTGGTGTTTGGCCGTGCGTGCGCTCTCACCATTGCCGAAAACAACACTCCAGGTTGGCAGGAACATTTTACACACGTTTCACAATACCTGCAGTATTCCACTAATAATGTAAACAGAGTATTTAGGTTGTTTTAAAGGTGGAAAGGAACACTGTGATTATACCTTTGAACCATTTTAACCATTCACATTAATATACTGGTGCGGCTGAGCTGCACTGATACGGCGTATTGTATTATTTGATACGAAGCTCTTGACTCAGTTCGTCTGCGTACGCTAAACGGACCGCATAATAAAGTGTTCAGCATAAAATGCCGCTTATGTTATATGAGCCGTAATAAACAATTAAACTTAATCAAGCGCACACTCCCTCTTCTGAAAATGTAACTTCCCTTTGTATCTCGCATCAGGAGAGGTGGGTTTCTACAGGGGTTTAAAATACACACTTTGGCTGATGTAAGGAAATCACTGCAGCGATTGGGAAGTTCGTAGTGGAGAACACAGGATTATAAAAACATGTCTGAGCTACACAGAATTCAGACACGCCGGTAGGGTGGCCAGGGTTGCAGTTTTTACACCGAACTGGGCTAGTTACGAAACAACAAATCAGAAATGTCTGTGCAATACAGTGCTGGAAACAAGATGGCGCCATACTACGGCGGCACGATTGGCTGATTAGAGTACATGAATGCGTCAGGTGTACAGGTGTTCCTAATAAAGTGCTCAGTGAGTGTAAAACCTGTGTTTTTTGCTGTTATCTATCAGAGGAACTGTTTAAGGAACTTTTATGTTCTTATTTTGCTGAAACAGGAGAGAAGCTTGAACCCCTGAAGCCTAATGCTGGAGAGGAATCTGTCGCTAACCTGGATAAACTACGCTTTGCTAACGGCTCTACAAGGACTTCTGAGATCAGGCTTAACATGCAGAAGGTACTAAATTATACAGTAGTTTCATGCGTATTATTTTTGAAGGTAGTAAGCTTACTTCTTCTCAAGAAGCATTTGAAATTGAGATATTAATCCACCTATGATTTTATACTGAGACAGAAAGGGGAATGTGTACCACAGACGTTGTTGCATTCTTAAGCAAATGTAGTTTTTCATAAACCTTAACGTTTTAGATTTATCGTTATTTATTTATTAACCTACCCATGGTTATGATGCTTACATTTTAAGATCCGTTCGCTCCACCCAAAAATGTGCTGTTTTTAACTCACCAACACAGCTGGAGTTCCTAACAGCTTCCCAGTCAGTGTATACAGGGGCATCTCAAAAAATTAGAATATTGCGGAAAAGTTCGTTTTTTTTTCTGTAATTTAATTCAAAACGTGGAACTTTCACATATTCTAGATTCATTACACATAAAGTGAAATATTTCAAGCCTTTTTTTGAACCAGAGACGACGTCAGATCCGTCTTACCTGGGCTAAGGAGAAAAAGATCTGGACCATTGCTCTGTGGTCCAAAGACCTCTTTTCTGATGAAAGTAAATTTTGCATTTCATTTGGAAATCAAGGTCCCAGAGTCTGGAGGAAGAGTGGAGAGGCACAGAATCCAAGTTACTTGAAGTCCAGTGTGACGTTTCCACAGTCAGTGATGGTTTGGGGTGCCATGTCATCTGTTGGTGTCGGTCCACCGTGTTTTCTCGAGTCGAGAGTCGATGCAGCGTCTACCAGGAGATTTTAGAGCACTTCATGCTTCCATCTGCTGAGAAGCTTTATGGAGATGCTGATTTCCTTTTCTAGCAGGACTTGGCACCTGCCCACAGAGCCAAAACTACTAGTAACTGGTTTGCTGACCATGGTATTACTGTGCTTGATCGGCCAGCCGACTCGCCTGACCTGAATTTTGTCAAGAGAAGAAGATGAGAGACATCGATTTTAAAAATTGGTTGATTAATCGGTTATCGGCAGGTCCTGCTTAACTTGGTTACCGGTATCCACTATCGCTCGACCTTTAATAAGCAGTAGGGCCTCCGCATCCCGTCCTCAGATCTGACCGTATGACATGCACCCAGTAACTCGTGTAATTCTTTACTAGTTAGGACTTTAAACTGCAAATGGCAACATGCATGTGAGCCAATTTAATTATTTTTCCTTAAAATATATATATATTTTTTAGCTAGATTTACACAGGCTTAATACAAATTCCTGTCTCCCTGTCTTGGTTCTCAGACTATGCAGACTCACGCAGCAGTGTTTCGTACCGGAGACGTCTTGAAAGAAGGTTGCGTTAAGATGGAAGGCATCTATCAGACATTAGACGACATCAAGACATTTGACAGAGGTTGGTCTTTTTTGTATTTATTTATTTTTCTTTGGAAACAAATATACTGTAATTATGTTCACTATATCAACAGGACATTTTAACACTGTACAAATATATTCACAATATCTTTGGATAAAATTAAAGAACTGAATATGAATAAAGAATGGCAGAGTTTATATTGCTCAGCTTCACCTCCAACACTCCCTGCCCTGAGTGGTTAAGAAGCTTCTCGCCACGTGTTAGCAGGCAGGTTTGGAAAGGATGTGAAAGTTAATTGTGATGATGTGTGTGATGATGTGTGTGCTACAGTGCAGCAGTCAAACACAAAAGAGGGGATGTAGCAGTATACACATTATTGTGTAAAACCTATAAGTGAAGCCCTACTGATCTTATTGAGGACGTTGGTATGTTTCACACGAAGTCTAACGTGAAGCTTCTGTTGCGGTGGTGTCTCAGGTATTGTCTGGAACACTGATCTAGTGGAGACTCTGGAGCTGCAGAATCTGATGCTGAACGCTGTGCAGACGATCCACTCGGCCGAGGCTCGCAAAGAAAGCAGAGGGGCTCACGCCCGGGAAGATTTCAAAGCAAGTTATTCTCAATGACACTTTAAGGCTAAAGCGTCTATTAGTTTCTTATTATGGTCGGATTTAGCACCAATATTTATAACTCGGAAACGTCTTTTTAATTTTTTTTATTTTAATGCAGTTGGAAAAAAAAAAAAGTCACTAAACAGTTTACAGAGTAGCACATCTTGTATTAGTTTGTATTGTTATGCCATTGTGTGTGTGTGTGTGTGTGTGTGTGTGTGTGTGTGTGTGTGTGTGTGTGTCACACTCTTTGATGTCTGATACAGGTGCGTGTGGATGAGTATGACTACTCAAAGCCATTGCAGGGTCAACAGAAGAAGCCTTTCGAAGAGCACTGGAGGAAACACACTCTGTCATACGTAGATCCAAAGACAGGAAAGGTATTATTATTATTATTATTATTATTATTATTATTATTATTATTAGCTTTGGGTATTTAGCATAAGTTCAAAAGGAAGTTTTTGTTTTTTTTAAAATCATTGTTGGGTTAAGAAGAGTTTCTTGTACATGATGAGGCATTTGCCATTTTGATGATGAAAATTCTATCATCCCTGAATGTTTTATTAAATACCTTTTTTTTTTTTTTTTTTGGTCACAATTTAATGTCATATAAACTTTACTACGTCTTGGTGTGTCTCAGGTCACTCTGGAATATAGACCTGTGATCGATGACTCTCTGAACGCTGAAGACTGTGCCGCCATTCCACCTGCTATCCGCTCCTATTAAACACAGCCGCACCTTTCACTAATATTTATCGATGACATGCTCATTCGGAGTCCTCCAGTACATTACAGGACATTTGTGTTAAACGCTGGCATTCTGGGTGACATTTTTTTTGCTAATAAAGAAATACTAGAAATAGAGAAATCTGGAATTTATGTAAAAAAAAAAAAAAAAAAATTGTCAGCATGCAGACAAATATATTGTTTGTATCCTACAAGAGCCCCTGAGTTTGTGTAAATTTACGTTTAAGGACACTCGCTATTGTTAACCTTGATCGATTGACTTCAGATCATATAATATGGTGATGAGTTTTACACACACACTCACACACACACACACACACACACACACACACACAACAATATAATGGTGTAGGTACAGTGTAGATACTTTTTTCCTTCTCCGTTTTCGTGTCAAATCGTTTTCTTGTCACCTCACTTAAGTCACACCTAATTCACCAATTTCAAATTCAAACTTTTGCGAATCTGGCGGAAATTTGATGAAAACATTTACACACAACTTGATAAATGAGGCCCAATGTCCATGTGTGTTTTCACCGATGTACTTCCCGCTTGATGTGCGTTAAAGATTCATTAAATTGCTTTCCATCTACTCTTGTTTTGGATGTCTTCCTTATGGGGGTTACTGGGTTATAAAAAGTGACTTAAGTCTGCTGTTGTAATCTCTTCCATTAGCACTGCAGCGAATCCTTAATGAGGAGTCACACCACATAAAATAATCTGATTGGCTGCATCCTGGCAATATTCGATCTCATTTGCATAAAGTTGATCTGATCATCTGATCTTCAGCATGTCATTAAAAATCTTGTTCTTAACAGTACGACCTCTGCCCTACTGGAAGTTTCAAAATTTAGGATTGGCAGGGGAAGGCTCATTAATATTCATGAGGGAAGCGCTTCCTGATTGGCTGGCTTTTGCTCCTCTGTCTATTTGTATTTCTGCATCAAATAATTTGGCATGCATTCATTTCTGAATGAAAATGAACAAACTATAACTAAATATAAATAAAACAATAAATAACTATTGTTAGTTAATGTGCAGTTTGAATATCAATACACATGGTGGGAAATGTATACACATGACTTTTAATCACTGGAACGTGATCTATTTTGTATTGAAGCGCTTTCAAACGCTGTAGACATGAGTAGAGCGAACCTTCTCATCAAGCAAACCTTATTTCATGAATGAGGTCCGAATGTTTCTAGTTTTCTGTTTCTTATTGTTACAATTGCTTTCGAACTTTGCAAGAATTTGTACATTGAAATAGGCAAATGAACAGTAATATCTGCCTTTTGGCTTGGTGTTGTGGGTTTCCACGGTTCTTAAAACTGTAGTGCGGTATGAAGTGTCCAAGCTGGGTTGTTTCACCGACCAATCGGGTAGCACTTCACTCATGAATATTAATAAGCACAATAAACCAAATTTAATTGATAGGTTCAATTGGACTAGACACACCCAGGCTTGATTACAGCCAACCCTGTGCAATTTAAACATCACTCAAATAAAAACCTTTCTAGCAATGTGAAGTACAGTGGGGGGGAAAGTATTTGATCCCCTGTTGATTTTGTACGTTTGCCCACTGACAAAGAAATGATCAGTCTATAATTTTAATGGTAGGTGTATTTTAACAGTGAGAGACAGAATAACAACAAAAAAAATCCAGAAAAACACATTTCAAAAAAGTTATAAATTGATTTGCATTTCAGTGAGGGAAATAAGACCCCTTCGACTTAGTACTTGGTGGCAAAACCCTTGTTGGCAGTAACAGAGGTCAGACATTTCTTGTAGTTGGCCACCAGGTTTGCACACATCTCAGGAGGGATTTTGTCCCACTCCTCTTTGCAGATCCTCTCCGAGTCATTAAGGTCTCGAGGCTGACATTTGGCAACTCGAACCTTCAGCTCCCTCCACAGATTTTCTATGGGATTAAGGTCTGGAGACTGGCTAGGCCACTCCAGGACCTTAATGTGCTTTTTCTTGAGCCACTCCTTTGTTGCCTTGGCTGTGTGTTTTGGGTCATCGTCATGCTGGAATACCCATCCACGACCCATTTTCAATGCCCTGGCTGACGGAAGGAGGTTCTCACCCAAGATTTGACGGTACATGGCCCCATCCATCGTCCCTTTGATGCGGTGCAGTTGTCTTGTCCCCTTAGCAGAAAAAACCCCAAAGCATAATGTTCCCACCTCCATGTTTGACGGTGGGGATGGTGTTCTCGGGGTCATGGGTCATAGGCAGCATTCCTCCTCCTCCAAACACGCCGAGTTGAGTTGATGCCAAAGAGCTTGATTTTGGTCTCATCTGACCACAACACATTCAGATGTTCATTGGCAAACTTCAGACGGGCCTGTACATGTGCTTTCTTGAGCAGGGGGACCTTTCGGGCGCTGCAGGATTTCAGTCCTTCACGGCATAGTGTGTTACCAATTGTTTTCTTGGTGACTATGGTCCCAGCTGCCTTGAGATCATTAACAAGATCCTCCCGTGTAGTTCTGGGCTGATTCCTCACCGTTCTCATGATCATTGAAACTCCACAAGGTGAGATCTTGCATGGAGCTCCAGACCGAGGGAGATTGACGGTTATTTTGTGTTTCTTCAATTTGTGAATAATCGCACCAACTGTTGTCACCTTCTCACCAAGCTGCTTGGCGATGGTCTTGTAGCCCATTCCAGCCTTGTGTAGGTCTACAATCTTGTCCCTGACATCCCTGAACAGCTCTTTGGTCTTGGCCATGGTGGAAAGTTTGGAATCTGATTGATTGATTGCTTCTGTGGACAGGTGTCATTTATACAGGTAATGAGCTGAGATTAGGAGCACTCCCTTTAAGAGAGTGCTCCTAATCTCAGCTCGTTACCTGTGTAAAAGACACCTGGGAGCCAGAAATCTTGCTGATTGATAGGGGATCAAATACTTATTTCACTCATTAAAATGCAAATCAATTTATAACTTTTTTGAAATGCATTTTTCTGGATTTTTTTGGATCTGGATCAAATACTTTTTTCCCCCACTGTAGGCTAAAAGTTATTGAAATATATCAGTCTGGAAAGGGTTACAGGGCCATTTCTAAGGCTCTGGGACTCCAGCAAACCATAGCGAGACCCATTATCTCCAAATGGAGAAATCTTAGAACAGTGGTGAATCTTCCCACAAGTGGCCAGCCTACCAAAATTCCTCCAAGAGCCAATTGACAACCTATCCAGGAAGACACAAAAGAACCCAGGTGACCATCTAAGGGACTACAGGCCTCGCTCACCTCAGATAAAGTCAGTGTTTGTGATTGGATATTTAGAAAGAGACTGGGTGAAAATGGTATCCATGGGAGTGTTGCAAGGTAAAAACCACTGCTAACCAAGAGGAACATAAAGGCTCATCTCACATTTGTCAAACAACACCATGATGACCTTTTTAGGATAATGTTTTGCAGACTGATGAGACGAAAGTGTAATTTTTTTGGAAGACATGAGTCCCGTTACATCTGGTGTAAAGCTAACAGCATTCCACAATAAGGACGTAATACCAACAGACAAACATGGTGGTGGTAGTGTGATGGTCTGGTGATGGTTTGCTTCATTGATAGAACTATGGATTCTGCTCTCTACCAGAAAGTCCTGAAGGAGGATGTCCATGCTATGGCGCTCAAGTGCAGTTGGGTTATACTGAAAAACAACAATCTGAAGAAGATCGAGTCCACCTGTGAATGGCTTAAAAGAAACAAAATCTTTTGGAGTGGCCTAGTAAAAGTTCAGTCTAGAAATGCCTTCAGTTTTACTAAGTAATGTCCTCACTTTTATAGTTAGGTCTCTCAAGAGCCACAGATTGAATCTTGTGCTTTGTCACTGACAGGCTTAAGATTTAGGTTACTAACATCAGCATCATTTAAAATCTCAATACCTAATAGACTGATTCATTCTTGCATTTATTTGTATTCAGAGATGAGCCACAGGCAGTAAAAATTGTCTTTATATATTTGGTTTCTATGGAAATAAGTGACTGGTCTTTCAAAAATAAAAGAAGCCCTCCTCAAAAGTTCATGCGTATGTGTTCAGAATGGTGTGTGTCCAAGTGGTTTTGGTTGGGAGGTGAAACAGATGGCGTGAGAACTTTTGAGTTTGAGTTTATTGCGATTATTGCATGTGGCAAAATATTGTAATTACAATATTTCTGACAGGACCTGAAGGTAGCAATCATTACTCTTTCGACTAGAGGTCGTAGCTTGTAATTCCCAAGCATTGGTCAGAAAAAGGCAAAGGAAACTTCCCTTGAAATTAGGGTAATCTTTTCAACTACAGGTTCCTCAAAGTTCAAGTAGTGACGTCAAATCAACATGGCCGCTCACAGCATCAGCAGTAAACACAGCGGCAACTCCTTATCTTTAAATGAGTTATACTGTATTTACACGCATTATCTTTAGATGAATCAACATACAGACGCATATATTGTTAAATCCATAACACTGACTTACAGTTCACTGTTCTGAGGTAAATATGCACCACTCCCCCGACTTTTTACCTCGAATGTACAGATGTCGGAAATGACGTCATTCCGAGTGCCGAATTCCCGCTTCCGAGGTCAGTCGAATGGTTCGACTCCGCCCAAGTGGGACGAGCTGGATCATATCTGACTCCGCCCCCTGGACTTTTGGTTCTGCAGCGACAGGGAAAAGTTGGCAAACAATTCAGACATGAGTCGAAACCGTCCTGCTTCATGGGGCAGAATTTGTTACGTTTCGTAAAAACACCCCTTTAAAACACTACCGAGTGTCTTACTAATCAGCATCGAATCAGATGATTTAACCTTGCTGCAGCCAGACCGGAAGTGGCGTTCAATCTCGCGCAAGGAAACCGGCGCGCCAAATTTCAAAGCACTTCCTGGGAAGAAATCGGTAAAAAAAAAAAAAAAAAAGTTAGTAACGAGGAAGCAATTAGAGGAATAATGTTCAGGTTTGCAGTAATCTGGCGTCATATTTAGGGTATGTCATGGTTTTTTAAACGTTTTGCCGCCCTAATGCTCAGCTGAAACAGGAATTTAAATGACTCTTAAGTACTTTATTTGAAGTTTATCTGGACCTGCCGCGAGCTAAGCCGTGTTTAGCGCCTTCCCTTCGTCGTTTCCTGTTTACTCGGTGGCGTTAAATCTGCACGCGCACCGTATCTACGGTTACCGAGTTTTATAAATGTAATTATTAAGAAATAAACGCTCGGTGTAGTTCGACTTGTATTTGGACATCAGTTTCAAGAACACTGACGTTTGGGTAGTGCAGTGAGCGTGCTAGCTAAGGAACTAGCTCTTGACGCTGAACAATAAGACTATGCAGTAGCTAAGCTAAGCTAAAGTCACAGCTGAACTCTGAAAGGGATTAGCATCATGAGTCGTTAAAGGAAAGTTAAAATAATACGTATAATATAATGATTGATTTGTTTTATGTTATTGTTTATGATGTGATGTTTTGTTTTAAGATTAAAATGTCCTATGCAATAGATACACAGTAATTATAAATACACAGCAATAATAAATGCACTCATATTTCCTTCTTTTTATATTAAGTTATAGATGTATTTCTTTTTTTTTTTTAATTTCTTCACAGGATGAAGCCCATTTGAGCCTGACCTCACCTTCAGCTGTTTGCGTTAACACAACAGACTAATTATAATTTTATACTTTTATTTGATGAACACATTACTATATGATGTTGCCGTAAAACCTCGTCATTTACACAGGTTTTAAAATTATTGAATGACTAAAGAAACTCTACAATGGTGGGTCGTAATCCTGCAAGCAGTTCTGTGTAAGTTATCTGAAGGTGGGCGTCATTTTGGCTTTTTTCCCTCGTGGCATTCCAACATGTTCCCCGGAATCCAGCCCTGTTTTCAGCTGTTGAGAATAGGATCATCGAGTAGTGTAAACAGCCCCGGCAGTTCTGTCGCCGACTCGGCCCACGACCTGTACACGTTCCGGCCGGCACTCGCGCACTCGGTGTTCAAATTGGGCCGGCTGGCGGAGTTGTGCGACGTCACTTTGGAGTCAACGACGGTTTCGCGTGTACATGCCGAGCTGCACGCTGAGAAACAGACCGACTCTGCAGGAGAGGAGAGCTGGAAGGTCCAAGTGAGGGACAGGAGCAGCTATGGTTGGTAGTTAATGTTTGATCTGAAGGTGCAGATCATCACTGGTCAACGCAGCGCCATGTCACGTCATTAACTTGTTACTTCTGTTGACAGGCACGTGGGTAAACGATGTCCGAATCCAGTCAGGTGTCTTGCTGGAGATATTTGATGGTGACACGCTGACCTTCGGAGACCAAACGGTACAAGGGAGCCCAGAGTTCTACTTCCTTTTCCAGAAGGTCAGGGTCAGTCCACAGGACTTTGACGCCATAACTGTCCCGAAGGCAAGCTCTTTCTCGTCCAATATCAACAACCGGATCAGAACGAGTCAGGACTGCAAGCAAGAGCCTGGCCTTGACATTTCTAAGTTGTCCATCAACAAAGCCACAGTCATTCTCAACTCCATCGGCAGCCTTAGTAAGATCAACGGCAGCCGCTGGACCTTCAGCAAGAGGAGCGACAAAACCACTGGCCTGAATTCACCAGCCGCGCCTTCATTTCAAACTTTGGTGCCGCCCTCGACTCCTTGTGTTTCTGATAGTCGAGAGACGGCAAAGTTCATCCCACCGTCGTCCAAGAGTCGACGCAAATCGGCCCACACGGTGCTTTTGGAAGATGACAGTGTGGAGGACCACGATGGCTGCAGGACTGGGTTAGAGGAAGCAGGGAAAGCCAAAACTGGCAAGAGACGACGTCTGTACAAGTCCGAGTCGGACATTTTCCAGTCTCCGCTGTCCGACAAGGAGTTAGGTATGAGGCCGCAGCTCGACACCAGGCCGGTCGTGCCCAAGCAAAACGCAGTCGTTCTCAATCAGCCGAGCGACGGGAAACTCGATCATCCTCCTTTTACCGTGATCGTGAAGCACGAGAGTGAAAATACAGGCCACGACGGAAGTGCAAACCTGGTGGGATGCCGGCAGCAGAAGCGTTGCTCCTCAGCTCCCCGCGGCAGGCGAAGGGCAAACAGCACTCCGTTATCCTCTTCACTGCTCGTCGGAGGTGAAAATTATCAGCTGAACAGTCCACCGTCAAGGCCGGCCAAAGCGGTGAGGGGACACGCCGTGCGGTTCCACGCCACCACCAGGTACGTCAGTTTGCCGATTTAAACTGCGCTCGTCAATAATAAATTTGTCTGTCATCATCTTTTAGAAATTATTAATGTTGATCATCAGAATTAAAGAATCAGACCGAGCTTGGAGAAAACATTTCAACGATTCAGCATACAGTGTTTTACACTTCATACTTCACTCACTTCACTTTTCATTTTACATACAAATCACAAAATAAAGTTTAAAAATGTCCCGCTATTTTATTATTATTTTTCCTTGTAATTTAAATAACCTGCTCCTGGGATGCAGCAGAACAAAAGAATAAAGCAACACAAAAGAGATAGATGAGTTAATATCGCTTTATCCTACTTTTATCTTTTTCACTGCAGGACCGAATGGTTCTGAGCCAAGAGAGAAACCATTTCTGCACCGTGAGCTAACCATACCCGGATAAAAACAGTGCAGGTAGAATGGCGTGATGTTGGTATTTTATTAACATCTAAAATTCAAAGTAATTAAATGAAGGAAAGAGAATTTTTATTTATTATTTTTTTTTCCCTAGGCCACACACAGCATTCTTTAGTAAATGCGTGCAATATTATCGATTTTTTTCCATTCTTGTGAAAAGTGATTTAAACCTCCAGAACCAACAGCCTTTAAAGGTTACCGTTTGTTTTTCAGTAGCTGCAATCACAAAAACTCGGCTTGATGGTGGATTTTAAATGAATCTGCAGCAAACAGTAAAAAAGAAAAAGAAGAAGAAGAAGAAGAATGGCACATTTTCAGTATGGTCCTCTTACAGTAAAGTCCTCAAGGACAACTTTTTCCACTGTCATTCCACTCAAGGTGTTTGAACAAAGAGCAAAACGAGCCCCCAGCATATTTAATCGCTTGCTAATTATCATCACTGTTAACGTTAATTGTAAAGTGTTAGATTCTACACTTCGCCGCAGGACTATTTAATCCTTTTTTTTTTTTTCTTTTTTTTTTTTCTTTTCTTTTCTTTTAGCGTTCCTGTGGCATCCCTTATAAATATGGTTCCCTGTTGAACATACACTGATCAGATTTATTTAATGAAATGCGTGAGATGAGGGCGTGGCTTCCAGGTGCTGTCGGGTAAAATAGGAGAGTTCAAACCACCTGCTCAAATCATTCCAGATTCCTGTGGCTCATCTGCTGTTTTATTGGGGAGAAAACTCCTACACGCGTACGCCGATGTTAAACTGTGGAGGTCCTACGCAAAATGCATGAAGTAGATCTGGTAAAGTAATGTAATGTGGTACGATATAATTGGAGTAAAGATCACTGGACATTGTGGCAGTGTAATATCATGTAGGGACGATAAAAACACACGAGCCTATTAAATACTTTGGTGCGACTGTGAATAAAGACCATTAGTCTCCAGTCATTCAGAATACTGTCAGACATTTAAGGTGAAATACATGAATTACTCTATATTTAGAAAAGAAGGGTAGATCTACAGGCCATTTCAGTATTAATTTTAGCACGTTCACACGGACCGTATTCCTGCCTCGAGTTGGACACTTGTCTTGAAGACTCATTACTTTTCATAGACGGGGCTTAATAGTTTTTCGATGTAAGTAAAAAAAATGTACAACAGTTTCATAGTTTAATGAGGATGGATATGTTTGGTCTAACAATATCTGTTTAACTGCATACATTTCATGCATCTTGTGGTTTTATTTAAAATGAACATGTATCAAATTCCTTGTTTGTGATTTAAATTTGTTATTGGGAACAGGGAATGATCGTTAGATTAGCCTCAGAGCAGAAAGAGTACTTTAATACAAGATATAAGTGGGTTTTTTTTTTTTTTTTTTTTTCCCCCAGTAACACAAATTAGGGCTGGGTGATATAATATCAGTATTGTGAAAAATGATTACACGATACTTTTCTGAGATCGTAATAAAATAATATACGTAATAAATAAAAATAATCGTTTTTGTAGGCGTTAAAGAAAAATATCATCGAATTCAGTTTTTGTTTATTTTACTACGGTTTTTGCGGACAGTCCGTTAGCTAAATTATGTCTCGTGGAAATGTCCTCAAGTATCATGATATATTTTTGTCATATTGCTCAGCCCTAACATTTGCCAAATGATGTTTGTTGCAGCCCTTTTTTATTTATAAGCCACATTTAAGCTGATTAATGAACCATTGTTGATGAGTGAACAATGCAGTTCTTAGCCAAAACATTCACCAGTAATTTGCTGATTATGTATTTATTTATTTATTTATTTTTGAGGTTGCAAACATGCTACTGGGTCCAAAAAAATATTTTAACTTTCTTACAAGCTAATTGATTGAACTCTCCTTACTACTTGCAGAAGAGATACTAGCACCCAACTCTGCATAATTCATATTTAAATGCAGGACATTAATTATGGATAAAATATGTAAAACCCGAATAAAAGAAACCGTAAACACGTTTGGCTTCATGACATGAGTTGTATTGAAGTGAGAAAATATTTCTCAGACTCCTTATGAGATTTATAGACTTTCAGGCCATGAGCAGCCATTTTCAACCCACTGAGTTATCATACAAACTACTTTTTGTAGCATGAAGTAGCAGTGATGGGACCCTGGGACATAAAGAGGCCAGCCAATCCGCCATCAACAAACCTGTGAACGTGTGACAGTGGGGGGGTGACAGCATCCAAACATCCCAGTTCACCGCCACACTCTATACCTGTGAGACCTCTAGATCTGCTCCTTTACCTAAGAAAAAAACCTATTCACAAAAAGCTTGAGACTAAACCAATATGTTTTCAGCCTGGACTTAAACACTGAGACTGTGTCTGAGTCCCGAACACTAATTTGAAGGCTGTTCCATAACTGTGGGGCTTTGTAAGAGAAAGCTCTTCCCCCCCTGCTGTAGCCTTCACTATTCGAGGTACCAACAAATAACCTGCACCTTTTGCTTGAAGTCTTTTGGCGTGGCAGATCATAAAGGACCAGAAGTTCGCTTAGGTACTGTGACCGTGAGACCATTCAGAGCTCTTATTGTTGTTCTTTTTCCTATTCTTATTTTTCCACCCGAAGGGTCTCAAAGTCCGGTTGAGTTGAAATTTGGTGAGCTGCTAGACTGTAATTGGATTTTTAATCATCACCGAATTATTAAAAAAATGTGGCCGCCTTCAACCAATCCAAATTTAGCAGGTATTTCACACAACTAGCATTGAGCTATCATCACAAAACATGACACGTATGCTGATCTATGGCCTCTTTATTGTTCTTTGTATCTTGGCAAGAACTGGCTATTAGGGGACACTATTTGTGAGGAGTGCTTGGACCCTGCAGATCACCTTTTGCAGCTATAGTTATTATTATTATTATTATTATTATTATTATTAAAGTTGACGAGGTGGTTCATTATTATAGCCTTCTTTTATCATTGCAGTAGACGGCGTGGCAGACCCAGGAAGCATCCACCACCCCAGCCACCACTTCCATCTCCCGCTTCCTCCTCGTCATCATCTAGCTCATCCTCTTCTTCATCAACATCGTCTTCCTCAGAGGATGAAGATGACGATGAAAATGAAGAGGAAACGAGGGCAGCACAGGGCATAGAGCCATGTGCAGCGGTGCGTTGCCGTCTGCCGCAGCAGGACACGGTGCAGTGGGTGCAGTGTGACGACTGTGATGCCTGGTATCACTTGGACTGCCTTCCAAACGACCGCAACCGAGCCGCGTTCCTGCTCGATCCTAGCGCTGAATTCCACTGTGGCTGCTGCTGAGTGGCTCCACTAATGGTAATTAGAAAGGCTGGTCAGACAGAAGCAGTGCTCCTCCAAGATACATATTTAAGCAATATCTCTATAAGCTCTGTTTGACTGCCTGAGCTACTCATTTTTAAACATCAGACTCGGTTGTCAGGTAATACACTAAGCTTTATAGCATTATGATCAGATTCAGAAGTGGGTGAACGGGTCTTAATGGGCACAGCTTTTTTTGGCAACATAGAAAGTGTGCTGGATTTGCATGGCAGCTTATGGGTTCCCCCAATGTTCTTCTAAAATCAAAGGAATTCCTCCAATGTTCTCCTAAAATCAGTCTTAATATGTTCAAGAATCTTCTGGAGTATTACCTATCTGGAATTGATGTATTACAAGTTTAACAAAAGGGTTGGAAATGTGTCTTAGCTATTAGGGTTAGGCAATATATCGTTCATGATGATACCAGTATAACTTTAAAGATTTTGCCACGTTGCAACATAAGCAGGATTTTACAGTGTGAGGGCTTTGCTTGCATTTGCACCTTATTTTTCTAAAACACAAAATAACTTTGGACGTGCAAGACCAGATTTTAGTCCGTGCAGCCTGCCACTTTGACTTAATATTTATTTCATGAACAAAAGTATATATTGATCGACAAGCTTTTTACACGATAGAAGGCTCTCTGCTCCAGCTGCGTCACTGAGCTTCACAGACAAAACCTTAGAATTCCTGGTCAGCACAGTGTTTCCACTGCAGCAGGTAAAGCAACTGTAGTTTTTCACCAGACCTCCAGATGTGGTTTTTAACACCTGGATATGCTCTTGTGTGTGTGTGTGTGTGTGTGTGTGCGCGCGCGCTCCATGCCAAGACCATCACCAAAGTTGTGAAATGATCGGGACGTAGTATTTGCTATAAATGCCTTCTGCACAGGCACTTCAGGTCTTGAAACCTACTCACTGGGCACTTATTGGGTCAGCGGAGGTTATCTGGTCTTCAGAGTCAGTTACATTAGTAGCTAGTATTTTATTTCACTGCCTCTAAATGCTAGGGGTGGGCTTTAACACCTGGATACCCCCTGCTACAAGATCATGAGAAATCAGCTCACCTGTGGCTGACTGTGAAGGTAGAAATTATCACTCAAGAGGGTGATTTTGAGCTTTTAGAACCTGGAGAAGATACAAGGTAACTCCCAGGACATCTGCGCTGCAGCTACCTGGCACCGAACACCTCTCAGTAATACCCATGGGGGTGAAACACTCCTGGTGGAATGTTTACTCCTGTCATGGTAGGGGCTGGACATCTGTCCAGATCAACCTCCTGGATGGGTTTTTAGAACTTGAGGGACTCCAACACAAGGGGTAGATCCCACGCCTGCTCTTCAGGGCATGTGGCAGATGGCGACACAGCCTTTAGTTGTTTAGAAGTTACCCTGGGTTCCTTTGTGACCTCATGGAGGGGAACAACGGTCTTGAATTTCCTCCATTTGTACACAATCTGTCTGACTGTGGACTGGTGGAGTCCAAACTCAGTTGAGATGGTTTCGTAACCTTTTCCAGCCTGATGAGCTTCAACAGCACCTTTTTCTGAGGTCCTCAGAAATCTCCTTTGGTGGTGCCATGATACACTTCCACAAACGTGCCTGGTTGTATTTTCTTGAGCTCTGGGGTTTAGCTGCAGAAAACTGTACCTTCAACAGAAGTCACAAGTGGCACATTCGCTTTGAATTCTACATGCAATCCTGGCAGTGGCGTCCAGTGAGCAGTTAAAAGGAACCAAAGTGACATTGCAGAAGCTATTTATAGCAAAAACTACATCCATATCATTTCATGACTCAGTTGAAAGTCTCATGTGCATGGTGCTCATGTGCTCAAGACCATATCCAAGTGTTCATCGGCACTCCTGGCAGGTAGAAGGGGAGAAATAGATCTTGTTTGACACCATGTACTCTGTAATTTAAACAAGGTGTAATTATTTTTTTTTTTTTAAAAACGAAATGTTCATACAGACCTAATTTTGAATGACTTCAACAATCACAAAAAACCCGTGAAGTCCTGTATGGACCGATTAATACCACTTACACTTAAGGATGATAATGCTCTGAGGTTCCTGGGTTCCCTACCCTTGGTCCTGGAGTACCTTCTGTCCTGCACATTTTAGTGCTTTCCCAGCTCCCAATACACCTAATTCAGCTAAATAATCAGCTAATTAACAGCCCTTCCTGAAGTTGGAGTGGGTGTGTTAGAGCAGGAACACTTAAATGTACAGGACAGGGGGTAGCAACATGCTATAGAATAACAAATAAGAAATTTACTCGACAGTTTTTAATAAACGTGTGTTTTTAGTAAATTACATAAAGATTCATTTGACCGAGCATTGCGCGTATCTTGCAAACGATTTTGCTGGACCACATGATTTTAAGCGTATGGGAAGTGCTCGTGACTTACGGTCGCTGCTCATTGGGTCATCCACGTTTTGAGAGGCTCGCACAGCACGGATCACGTCGGTCGAAACCGGTCAGCTCCGTGCTGACTACTGGGTTGCACAGAGATTTGGTTTTTCATGTATTTGGGTTCTGCTTCCTGAAGATTTGTCTTGCTCACACGAGACAGAATCAAATACCTGTGACAAAAAGCGAGGCATCTTTGCTGCACTCCTCAAGAGGATGTTGTAATTTATGGGAGGTTGATGAAATTACATGTAACAGTTTTGTCAGACTCGGGCGGTTATCTACTCTTGTTATCTACAAGTCGCTTCATTTTTTATTTTATTATTTTTTTCCTTTATTATTTTTTTTTTTCTTGTTGAATACAAAGTAGGGGTGCAGGTGCTCTACTTTTTTTTTTTTTTTTTTTTTTTTTTTTTTTTTTTTTTTAAATCTTAGAAATGTTGTATTGTACATTAATGCAGAGAATCTAATCACATCTTTTCATAAATAAACAATTATTTTGACCATGGTTCTAGTTTCGGTAAGTTCTATTACAGTCTTCCTAGTTGTTTCGGAGGCTTTGGTTAAAAACCTCAGTCAGGAAAAATGTTTTTGGCAGCTCTAAAGTGTAAAGTGTGCTCATGGAGCAGACTGAAGGTCTTTGGCTTATTTTCGTTTCTGTCTCTTGATAACAAATCTTCGTTTAATATTAACGTAGGCTTTGTGTGTGTGAGCTCTACTAACCGTTAGCATGTACAGGGGTGGACAAATCACTAGCCAGTCATGTTTGTTCGACAATTAAAAAGAAAAGAAAATCGAGTTCTAGTTGACTTCTAGTTGGTTTATAGGCTATGTTTAAAACTTAGTTTGTCCCACTGCATGCGCATCGAATGAGGCACGATCTGGCTGACACTACAACAGTTTTTACTGGGCGGATTAATTAGCGTGCAGGAACGACATGACCTTTTTTTCAGAATCGGGAACACAGAGGGATGTGGAAAGCGAGATAAATTGGCCCATAAAGCTGTGTGCTGCATGCAGTAATCTCCTGGTTAAACAACCCTGAACAAGCTGACAGCCCGACTCCAACACCACATCTCATAATGTCGGCTGACTGTTTGTTGAGGGCACAAACACGATGTGATGCTTTAACTTCTTAGAAGAGGATAATAATAATCATACTCGTATATCTTCCCTTGGTCTGTATTAACGCACTTAACTAGCTCGCCATACGTTATTACATTGTGTTAGCTCCATTTTTTTTTTTTAAATCCCAAGTTTCTGGGTGTGCATACTGGAGCGTTTACATGCCCAGCGGGCTAGCTAATTAATTTATGATTTGCCCCACCCCTGAGGTGGCTATTTAAGGATAGAATATGTCGTCGTCGTATGAATGTACATCATCTTTCACTGTCTTCACTTTATTGCTTTACCTAAGATGACTATACGCAGTTCTTTTACAAAATTGCTGTTTGTCATGAGGGGAATCAGGGACTGAATAAAAACGTATGTAAAGATACCGTGTGTCTAAGTTCATCTGATTGATTTCTTAAGTTTTCCAGCATGGAAAGTACTGCTGATCAGGAAACCACAAGGAAGCAGCACTGATACTGTGCATGTCTAGATTTCTTTTCAGTAATTCAGAAGCAGATTAAATCGCTTTTTATTTATTCCCAGTCATTACACTGAATACTTTTCTCCATTGATTTCTTAGTCAGATTTGAATAATTCTGTGCGTTTCTTCTTTAATGATATCTAATCCACAAACACGGCTCATATACACATTCACATATACAGTAGGCTACAGTCAGTGGTCTATGACTGAAGAAGAAATGCTCGTATTGTTGAACATATTGGGCTTGTTTTGTTTTTTCTCTAGTTTTACTTGGTCACTCACTCATCAGTGTTGGCTACTACTTTCAGTTTACATTAAGCTATAGGCCAAAAGTTTACACACACCTAGGCTAAATACATTCAAACTCAATTTTTCACAACTCCACACATTTTATGTCCCCATACATTTCCTATGTTAAGTTAATTAGGGTATCTGATCTTAATTTATTTCTAAGAGAGTCATTTCAAAATAAAAGCTAAGAGACAGATTTAGTTCAGCTTTTATTTATTACATCAGCATTTCAGTGTCAAAAGTTGTTTTTCGTTTTTTAGTATTTGGTAGCATTGCCTTTTAATTATTTGATCTTGACTCAAACTCTTGTTGCTGCCTTCCACAAAATACTTTGCTGGAATTGTTGCCCGTTCCTCCTGACAGAACTGGTTTGTGGGCCTCGTCGCACAAACACGCTTTTTCAGTTCAGTCCACAAATTTTCTGTGTGATTCGGGTCAGGGATTTGTGATGATCACTCAAGTACTTACCAAGATTAACCTCTACCAAAGTGATGGAAAGGCCAAAGTGTGGAGAAAGAAAGGATCTGCTCATGATCCAAAACATGAGAGCTATTGATGATGGAACTCATGATGGCAGCCGCAGAATCAATTCAGAAGTCTACAGAAACAATCTGTCCTCCGAATTTACAGAGAAATGCATCCGATCTAATCGGGAGGAACTTCATCATGCAGCAGGACAACGATCCAAAATACACTGCAAACTCAACAAAGGACTTCATCAGGGGGGGAAAAGTGGAAGGTTTTAGACTGGCCAAGTCACTCACCAGACCTTAACCCAACTGAGCAGCATTTCACCTCCTGAAGAGGAGACTGAAGGGAGGAAACCCCCCGAAACAAACTGAAAGAGGCTGCAGTAAAATCCTGGACCATATTCAGTGCAGTTACTCTGAAACACTACATCGGGCTAACTAACATTATGTAATGTAGGATTACTGCACAAACACAACACAGAATAACCTAACAGACACTATTGTGAATTTTTCTGTTTTTACAAGTTTTTACGTATAGCTGCGTTTTGTGTAATCTTTGTGAAGCACCTCATCCTGAGCCGCGGTTATTACCTTCTTTCTGACTCCTTCTGAAAACATGCTCAACTGTATATAGACAGACTAAATAACCGCCACCTGTCTTCTATGAGATGTCAATAAATGAAGATCTAAAAAACTCCAGTCCAGTCTTCAAATGTCTATAGGTGCTATTGCACTTAACATTCTATATAGACAGGAGTGCTTATTTCAGTAGACTACTTGGTAATTAAATGTAACCCTTAAGTTACACTATAAGTATGTGCACCCCCGACCATCACACCCATATGTCCTTGTTGAACGTCCCATTACAGACTTATTCCCCCTTTGCTGTTATAATAAGCTCCTCTCTCTCTTCTGCGAAGGCTTTCCACTAGATTTTGGGGCGTGGCTGTGGGGATTTGTGTTCATTCATCTACAAGAGCATTAGTGAGGTCGAGGTCAGGTGCTGATGTCGGGTGAGGAGGCTCCGGTTCCAGTTCATCCCAAAGGTTTTCAGTGGGGTTGAGGTCAGGGCTCTGTGCAGGACGCTCCAGTTCTTCCACCTTCTTCCAACCTTCACACACCACGTCTTCACGGAGCTCTCTTTGTGCACTTTGTGTCGTGCTGGAACAGGTTTGGGCCTCTTAGTTCCAGTGAAGGGAAACTGTAAAGCTACAGCGTACAGACGTTCTATACAAGTGTGTGCTTCAGACTTTGTGGTAACAGTTTGGAGAAGAACCACATATGGGTGTGATGGTCAAGGGGGGCACGTACTTTTGGCCGCATCGTGTATTTTCAGTTGAAAGGTTCTGCACATTTCTAAAATTATTTATAACAATGGCTGTTTGATACTGATTAATAATTGATTATTCTTAACGAATAACAAAGTACAAGCTTTCAGAGTGAGGAAAGTCATTGATAATCAGGTGTGTAACAGTTTCAGCCATCTGAGAACCATCTAACAGTACGACAGACAGTGCACATATTGTTTAATGCAGAATTCTAGGTTTATTAGAAAGGTTTTCAACAGCCATTTCAATAATTTTTTAAGAGACCCTGTGGCAATGTAAGAGAGCTACATAATTATGTAAGTGTGAAATTGGATGAAGGTGAATATCTAACAGAAACATTTAGCCATACAACAAACATGATGTCACATCTGGAGGTTAAAGTACACGAAAGAAAGTAAGTGACTAATTACTGAGTAATGTTTTATGTGTCACATCTTGGGTTCACCTGAGTAAAGACAAAAGGTCCAGACAAGTTGCATTTCTCTCAAGTCAGAATCTTAGATATATCCATGCTGTAGGCAGACATTTACATTACGGGTGTGATAGAAGTCACTGTATATTAACTCTGCAAGTCTCCTGTAATTTATTATATACATAAAAACTTCCATCTAACCAAAAATCTGTAATAAAGTCTATAAATATATTATTCTGTTCCTAGTCACTGATTTGTTTTCCAAAAATCTATCAGTTTTACCAAGTACAATAAAATATTAACTCTTAGGCTTAACCCTATGTTATTTTAGATCTTGGTCATGAAGTGATGATACATTTCACCTCTCGTGTTAATATGCTACATCTCATGGTGTTTGGGAGGACATTTCTATTACTCCATTAATTTCCCCGTATTCATAGGTGGCAGAAAAAGAGAGACAGGGTTTTGTGACATTAATGTCTGACATGTGCCATGATCTTTTTCATGACTTTCTTCTTTCTTAGACTCTCTGCTTCTCCCCTCCTACTCTATCCTTTGTTTTTCTTTCATTTGCTCCCCTTCCTCCTCCTCCTGATTTTTTTGGGGTGGTTGGACCAGATCAGTTCCAGACCTTTAGAAAGCTGTCCCATGAGCCAGTGCACACACACATGCCGTCCAATGGTACCCCGGTGCAACTCACTCTGTTGTCATGCCCAGACAGCACTCCTGGAAAGAGGGAATTAAAAGAAAAAAAAGAGTTGAACAGTAGATCTCACTTCCCTACCGTCTACAGTATGTAATGGTATAATCCAAGTCTCCACAAGCACTCTAGCTTTCTACACTACACCTACAGCACTACCTGTTAAGCTCTTTGCCACTCACCAACTTTCTCGCCCTTCAGCGAGTCCCAGATGTTGCAGTTAAAGTTGTCATATCCAGCAAATATGAGGCGGCCTGACATAGACAGGGCCAGTGATGTCACAGCGCTGTTCATTTGGCCATCCTCGTAGCACATCACTTCCTGATCAGAGCGGATGTCAAACATCTTGAGGGTACAGTCGTCTGAGCCAGTCACAAAAGCGTTCCCATTATTAAAGAACTAGAGGAAAAGGGGAGCAAAGATCACGGTGTAATTCAGTATAGTATAGCTGAACTTTCCACACAATAGGAATTATTATTGTTGTTGTTTATTTTTATTCTCTTTTCCTTCAGAGAGTTGAGAGTGGTAGTTTTCTGTTCCACACCCGAAGATCTTCTTCCTGGTGTTATTCCCGCTCTATGGCGGGGTCCGCTTCAGATTCTTGACTTGGCACAGGTTTTACACCGGATGCCCTTCCTGACGCAACCCTCCCATTTTATCCGGGCTTAGGACCGGCACTGAGTCCAACCCCCAGTGGCTGAGTCACACACACACCCATTCACACACTACAGACAATTTAGAGATGCCAATCAGCCTACAACACATGTCTTTGGACTGGGGAAGGAAACACCTAAAGCATGGGGAGAACATGCAAGCTCCACACACAGGGTGGCAGGAATCAAACCCCCAACCCTAGAGGTGTGAGGCAAAGTGCTAACCACTAAGCCACCGTGGCTTCAAGAGCTGGTTCTTTAAACTTGGCTCGATAATCATTTCCATAGTTTCTATCATAATTTCTATTATGTTTTTTTTTTCTTTTTTCTTTTTATAGAATCACTATGGATTTTATGCTCTGTCACCAGCGGCCCTTGCTATGGGTGTAAATATGTTTTCTGACCTCTGCTTTGCACTTTTGAAATTAATATTCTCTCTTATGCCACTCTATAGCTTATGCCAAGATCCAAGATCAGAATTGACCTATGCAGAATCTGATGTAATATTCCAATGTTAGTTTTACAATATTTGGTTCATGTGTGCAAATGGCAAACTCACCGCAATGGCATTGACATCGCTGGTGTGGCCCTGGAATGTCTGTTTGCATTTGCCTTCCCTGATGTCCCACAGTTTGGCCAACGAGTCACAGGCCCCAGAAATGAACATCTTCATGTCAGGGGACAGAGCCAGACACATACAGTCACCCACATGGTTAAGAAAGACAGTCGTCTGCTTGCCAGACTCTATATCCCACAGCGCGCTAGAAGAGAACAGGGTTTAAGGAGCGGATGGAGAGATTGATCAGTAAAAAAAAGAAAACTGGGATTATTCCAATGATGATTAATTCATACAGATGTTTTAAAACAGCAGTACAGAACAAAGACCGTATTTATGGGAACTGGACTAGTACACCTACTTAGCAAAAAGAACCTAATACAATAATTTGGAGATAGGAGCCTTTGTGGGATTGTTAGGAAATCCTTAAAGAGCGAATGCAACCACGCTATATTTCACAGGCAGTAACGTTATTTACCAGGTGGTGTCACCAGAGGAAGTGAGGATTTCATTGTCACTAAGAAAGCGGGCACAGGAGAGGTAACCTGTATAAAAAAGGAAGAGTCACTGTATAAGAAATAAAGAGTCTTTTTTAAAAATAGTCTAATATCCACCAAGTGCTATGCATTCCATGATAATGTTAAAGGCGTTAGTAATGAATAATCTAAAACTACAAACATCCAATTTCTCCTTTGTTAAGAGAAAGCGTTGATGGCAAAGTATTTTCCACATTACCCGTGTGTGCGTCTAATTCTTTCACGATCTTAACAATAGGAGTCTTCAAGTTGTACACGGTGCACATGTTGTCGAGACCACCGCTGGCCACCAGGTTTCCAGAGGGGGAATATCCGCAGGTCATCACCCACGAGGACTTCAGAGGAACCGCATTCATCTGGTATAGGGGGGAAAGAAGTGTTATTCTGTTTTGTTTAGGTTAATGTAGGAAAAAGGGGTGGGATAGAGATATAGCCAACAATTCTCATGTGTCTGTATTCAGTATAGTAACACAGATTTATGCTTCCTACTTCATGCCTTCTTCATGCACTTTGCTATGTCCATAATTAACACGAGCTAATTATCTAATGGCAGATTGCAGGTGAACTGACGTTATATACCTAGGTGAGCACAGGCACTTTGCTTACTTACAGTAAATGATAAGTAAGATTTTTGGTTTGATCCTGATGTGTGTAATACATTGGTTGAAAAGACTATTACACTGATAGATACAGTGAAATCCTCATAATTAAATAGTGTGAAAAGTTGGTTGGATGTAAAAGTGGATATACTATACAATTAATGATCTTAGCTAATTCCAAATCAGAAACATTGCTATAGACATTATCAGGACATCTTCGTATTAGTCTTACCTTGTTTCCTGAATGGGTATCCCAAATAAGGAGTTTTCCATCCTGTGAGGCAGTGACCATTAGCCTGACAACAGGGGTGTATGAAAAAGGTGGAGAATGGTGAAGAAATGCACAATAGCATTGTTCTTGTGTATTGTGTTCACACAATACTTGTGTGTGTTGTGTGTTTATACCACAATATCATATTATTTACTGCTGAAACAATGCTACTTGAATATACAAAATATGGATCCATAATACACTGGGTACTTAGTACTTGGATTGCAATTATTTGGCCCTCAAAGTGCCAATATGATCAACTAGGCACAATGAATAAATGAATCAAAATCTGTGCTTCCCTTGTTGTTAATGAATTCCATTAAGTCTGAGGCTATTTCAGGCCAGAGTCTGATAATTGATCTAACTAAGCATTAAAGTGGATTCAAGATGACCACAAGATACTGAGAGCCTGCTGTAAGGAAAATCCTAACTAGGCTGGGTAGATTATGGCTTAGCTGCAGGGGACAATCACATACAGAACTTGTAACAGTCTGTGTGATACCAAACTGATTTAAGACTTAAAAGAGCTTAAAACGCAAACTAGGGAAAATAAAATGAGTGTCATACTGCAGTCTATATTATACATCACAAATACAGGGATGTCCTCTCGTCTTTTCGACTTTAAGTCCTTTACTGTTAAACGTCTATGTCAGATTGGCTGACAAACATCATGCATATGAAAACAAATAGTCATATTTGGTATATTGGTACTCTGATATTGTTATTGTACTGTATCGTCATGGGTCTGTCAGCTGTTGTTGTTTTTTTAATTTATTATTTTATTGCCGTTACCTGCGTGTCATCATAAATTCTTACCTTTCATAGCTCAAGTTACAACTTTTGAGGATGTGAGTAAATGTATTGGCACATCTCATTCACTGGACAAAGCACTCTCACCTGCTATCTGTGGCCCAGTGCAGGGCGTAGATTTTGGCCAAGTGACCTTTCAGTGTCTTCCTGGTCTTGAGCTGTATGGTGGGCGTAGCTGTCACTCCAGAGGCGGCAGCAGACATGTCTGTGTCATGAGCCGCCTTGCGCGCTGCCTAATGGATGAGATATGAATTACAGTTGAGTTACAAAGCATAGTAGATGTACGGGGAACAGAGCATGGAGTAATCTAGGGTTAGGGTGTGTGTGTGTGTGTGTGTGTGTGTGTGTGTGTGTTGTGATTATACAGATTCAAACTTGCACACAAAAGTGATAAAAGTCTTTGTAATAAATGCTATATTTTGATTTGCAGTGCTGGACTACAGCCGTGTAGAAATCCAACCTCGATCTGTGTCTTCAGGGTTTCAGCCTCCTTTTTCATCTTCTCCATTTCACCCATGGCAGCAGTTGACGGCTGTAATTACTGATGCGAATGAATGGATACAAGGTGACCTGGCCAAGAGTGAGACATAGAATAGACAAGAGCCAGTTTAAAATAGCAATTCGTAACAAACTGTAGGTCAGGAAGAAGGATGTGATGGTCCTACGATGTAAAAACAAATAGATTAATCATGATATCTTCCCGCTTTTGCCAACAGGCGTAAAAAACCTCATACGCCAAATGAATTAGGCCTCACCATGACACCATCAGATGAACAGTGGTTTCTATATATTTACGTATACCAAGAAGCAACCTAGGAACACGGCTGATTATAGTTGCTTAGATAAACACATAAATATAATTCTGCTTGATGGTGTCTGACAGACTTACAGAAGGCATCTGTAATAAAAAAAGAGGGTATTTTTGTGTCATCTAAGAATGTGTATAAGTTTTGAGCATCTTGCAGAACCAGACACAGTTCTTCTGGACACTTTGACTTTCGCACTCGCTTCTTATATTTGCAGCCAAACCCAGCAGCCTTCATTCTGTTTTTTTGTCTGAAAAGTGTCTCTTACGTAATATTCTGCTTTCTTTAATGACATACAAACATCTAGTTTTGTGCTAGAAAACTAATGTTTGGGAATCTAAAATGTTTTTTTGTACCGACTTGATAATGCAGACGTCATAAAATAAGAAATCTGTAACAAAATTTGTACAAAAAAAAAAAAAATAGGGTGCTAAAACTTTTGCACAGGACTATATCATTTAAATACAGGTTGCATTTTTTAAACATACAAATGAATGTTTAATAGAAGCAGAGTGTTAATGTTTCCGCTTGATTCTTTGTGCAGGTTATCTGTCCATTTATGAGCCACTAAATACTGAACTATTTAGGGGTAAATTAATAACTTTACCTAAAACGCAGAATAAGATTGCAAATGTTAAATCATAAACCGAACGGACAAATCAGCCATTGACAATCTCGGGGCTAATTATTTTGTGGAATTTGAGATGTTGACTCATTTAATGATCCAGACTGTTGAGTTTCAAAGCAATCAGTCAACTTTTCAACCAGTAGAGGAGTAAAGAGTGTTGAGTACTAAATGACTGGGAGACAAAAGGAATCAAAGGAACTTGGGGTCAGATCAAATCTCCTGTCATCCGATTACTTACTGCTCCTTACCACTGAATGGAGAGTGGGGGTGTGCGGAAAGAGAGCAGAAACTGGATGGATGTGTGGTGAGGTATGAGGTTACTGTAGGAATCAATTCGTTAAGGGTTAATAGATTCAATACACTCTTAAAATCTCTACCTATGTCACTCATATGTAAGCATAATGTCACAACAACCCCTTTTGCTAATTAGGAAGATGTCACTACAGTGTTGTTTTTATGACCATCTGCTACTTTCAGTCATCATTATAATGTATAATATGAGCTTTATTATGTCTTAGTGATGATTTATTAAATCCTCACACAGATTCAGCTCAAGTTCCCTTCATCTTTCCTACTGTGATTAATTGACCATCTAACACCTTGACAACATTCAGCAAATATCTAAATATTAGGAGAATTAAAACCATGATATTGTCCTGATGTCTCCCCAATTAGCAAAAGAGCCGAATGCGATGTGACTGAGACGTGATTTGAACAACGTGCCGATGTCGATTAGGTGTGTAGGTCAGTTTCAAAAAGTTTCAAAATTGCTGCCAAGTTTTAAACGAAGGCAAGAAAATGGATGAAAACACAATATTCACAGTAACCTACTACAGAATGACTGCAGTTTGGTTCCACTAAGCTTGAAAGGATGATCAATCCAAAACTCAATCACTCACCTTTTTTTCAACACAAAGAGCCTGTTCTCTGTTATTCCTCAAGAATTAGTGTTTCTCTTCTTAACTGAAGCCCCACTTTTCAGCACGCCTCGATCCAACGGACTGTCTCTGAGCTCTCTCAAACTCTGCCTTTCATGTGTTCCCCCTGAGAGACTGGTGGCAACTTGCCTGTGAAAAACACACTCTTTTTCTCTCCTTTCCGCTAGAGAGGAACAGATGAGGATTGGATCGGATGAAGGAGATCAGGGATGAAGGGATAAGCCTAAAGATGCAAACAGAGAGAGAAGAGGAGCAGTGGGAAGTGTATTGATAGAGGAGAGATGATTGAGAGCAGGACAGGGAGAGAAGGTAAACTGAAATGACAGAAACGAGAGACACAGTACGATTCCATGCTGGAAATATTAAAGGAAAACTTCCTAACTGTTTAAAAATGCAAATGAACTACAGTTTGGAGTAACTGAGAAACTGTGAAACTTGTTCCGGAATCAGTATGCAGATGGATGATCAGCTGTGGCGTCCCCAAAACAGGAGCAGCCGAAAGAGGGGAAAAATCACTAATATCACACAGAATTACTAGAACTATGTGAGACCAGTTGTAGGTATAGTGGTGAGGTATTATTAGGCATGGTCTGGATGGCAGTGGCATTGTAATTTAGCGGCATTATTTTGCCAGACCTAATGGGTTGATCTTACTTAATCAGGATCTAGTGGGATTTCTGGAGAATCAGCAATCCTATTAAGGAATTAGAGCAGGTGGATCCAAGCATGCGTCACCACTGACACAGAGTCAGAGATAGGTAGGACAGACAGAAAATGGTTTACAATAGTGTTAATACACCTAGAGCAGAAATAGAGAAAATGCTAAAAATGTGTTGGCCTCACAGGTAGCAGTGCTAACAAGTGTGATCCTGGGTGTGATCTTTAAATACTAAGGGTGTTATCTTGGACAATATCGGACTTTCAGGTCCAAAACTCTGGGCAATGTTGTATACGTAAAGACGGGTCAAGTGAGGTGGGATAATCACTTTAACCCAGATGTCTATGTGGTGGTGTGGTACAGTTTGAAAGAACAGACCCACTGGTGAATCTCCTGATCAACCAAATAGCATATATTAATATTCTTTCTATTCTTTTAGGTAAATCACTTAGTTACAGTGGAAGTCCTGGACCCAAAAATCCTTCCCCACAAATTTATTCACAATGTGTTTTTTTAAATTATTTATTTATTTATTTATTTTTAATTTGTTTTAAAGTCATGACATTTTAGAAAACTACTCTATGATTAGAGCTGTAGTGGGTAGAAGTGCCACTATGTGTATCTGTTTAGTGCACCAAATATTCATATCTGTATTTGGATTTAAACCAGAAGTGGGGACATGGTGTATAACTCAAGGTTTGTTTGTTTTTTTAACCCACTACTGGGTGTCATGTAAATACCAGAAAAGGACAAGAGACTACAGTTCCCATCAGCCACTGCACCTCACCTGATCACATCACATGACTGTCTGCACCTGATTCACGTTTGGGGTTAATGAGCACTTGTATGTAAGTCACGTTTCGCACTGCACACATTGTCTTTTGTTTGTCTTTCTTTGCTGTTGTTGCGTGCTACTGTGTTATGGTCATTGTTTTATGTTTCTTAGTCTTTGTGTGTTTGCCTGAGAACTATAGATCCTATTTTGTTTTCTTCATTATTAAATCTTTATCTGCACTTGCATCCACCTCCATTCCCTAACACTGGGCTACTGGCAAATAGAAATCCAAATAGAAATAGCACCCTTTTAGTCAATACTTTGTGCTACCTCCCTTTGCCAAGATAACAGCTCTGAGTCTTCTCCTATAATGCCTGATGAGGTTGGAGAATACATGGCAAGGGATCTGAGACCATTCCTCCATACAGAATCTCTCCAGATCCTTCAGATTTTGAGGTCCATGCTGGTGGACTCTCCTCTTCAGTTCACCCAACAGGTTTTCTATGGGTTTAAAGTCAGGGGACTGGGATGGCCATGGCAGGACCTTGATTTTGTCAGTAAACCATTTTTGTGTTGATTTTGATATATGTTTTGGATCAATGTCCTGCTGGAAGATCCAACCAAGGCCCATTTTAAGCTTTCTGGCAGAGGCAGTCAGGTTTTCATTTAATATCTGTTGATATTTGATAGAGTCCATGATGCCATGTATCCTAACACAATGTCCAGGTCCTCTGGCAGAAAAACAGCCCCAAAACATTAAAGAGCCACCACCATATTTAACCATGGGCATGAGGTACTTTTCTCTGTGTGCACCAAAACCACCTCTGGTGTTTATTGCCAAAAATCTCTATTTTGGTTTCATCTGACCATAGAACCTAATCCCATTTGAAGTTCCAGTAGGGTCTGGCAAACTGAAGATGCTTGAGTTTGTTTTTGGATGAGAGTAGAGGCTTTTTTCTTGAAACCCTTCCAAACAACTTGTGGTGATGTAGGTGACTTCGGATTGTAGTTTTGGAGACTTTCTGACCCCAAGACGCAACTAACTTCTGCAATTCTCCAGCTGTGATCCTTGGAGATTTTTTGGCCACTTGAACCATCCTCTTCACAGTGTGTTGAGACAATATAGACACACGTCCAAGTCCAGGTTGATTCATGACATTTCCAGTTGACTGGAGCTTCTTAATTATTGCCCTGATGGTGGAAATGGGCATTTTCAGTGCTTGTGCTATTTTCTTATAGCCACTTCCGCTTTTGTGAAGCTCAACAACCTTTTGCCGCACATCACAGCTATATTCCTTGGTCTTACCCATTGTTATGAATGACTAAGAGAATTTGGCCTATGTGTTACCTCATATTTATGCCCCTGTGAAACAGGAAGTCATGGTTGAACAATTTCCCGTTTCAAGTCACCCAGGTGTACTAAAATAAATGTAGATATCAATGGGAATATACTTCAAATACATTTTTCTCATATGAATTCATAGGGGTGCCAATAACTGTTGCACACCTATATTTAACAACGATATTTTTGTTTGATAAACCTGTGTTTTATGAAAAAAGATCAAAAGGTTAAACAATAAAGACAATTTTTCACGGCCTTCTTTGCTCATATTTACCAAGGGGGCCAATATTAGTGGAGGGCACTGCAAATTTAGTTCATAAACAGTGTGAACAGATACTCTGTGGACCTTTCTTGCAAGCTTTCTATCTGTTTTGACTATGTAAACTAGGGAGTTATCTTTCAAAACAATGCTGTCTTTTATAAATCAAGGAACTGTTCTTTATAGTTGAAAAGAATAGTCACCTCATACTATTTTATAAGATTTAATAAGTTTCTGGGTTAGTTACATTCCAGAAAGATCAGAAAATCTCACTCGACACGCTATCAGAATCTACTATTTTTTTACTAAATTTGGGTTAGGGATTAGCGATTGGCCAGGAGTTGCCATAGGCCCACCCAAGATCCCTAGGACCCTGAAAAACCAGAGACGGGTGGGCCAATCCCGAAAGAACCCAGACCATGCCCACCCAGCATATATAGCCCAAGGGATAGAGGACAGAACCAATGTGGGAGCCCTGATCGTACACAAATACTGTTGGGAGGCAGGTGCTCCAGATAGAGGGAGAAAACCAGAGGACATGCCAAGCATTAATGTCCACCTACTTCCTGATCGACAATGCCCTGCCTTACTACCACACTGAGCATCTGGGTCAAGCCTGAGGTCCCTATGTCCAAAATTTACCTCCTGATGCACCTGGCCCACTTAACACCATTGAAAAACTTCAAGACCAAAGTCCAAAATCTATAACACAGGGCACAAGACAGGAATTCACTCTTGATGGGATGCCACTAATTTAATAGTCTACTGTAAGACTGAACTGTATAAGAATGTATATTTTCATTTCGCAGAGTGCAACTCAACTGGAATGGTATCAGCTAATGTTTACTAATAGATGAAGTCACTCTTTTAAATACCCAGTTTTCAAGGCCCTGGCTCTTTTTAATTAAATTACCAATTAATTATTGCTTAGTGTACTGTCAGTTTGTGTACTGTACATCACACCATACAGTGGGTTTGTAAGTATTCAGAACCCTTCACTTTTGCACACTTTATTGTGTTATATATTTCATTTAAAATGTATTAAATTTACTTTTTAGCCACCAAGCTATACAATTATCCATAATGACAAAGCAAAAACAATATGTAGGAATTTAGATAAGTAAACCTTAATAATAATTAAATAAATCTTCAGGTCTCTCCACAAATGGCAGTTCACAGTTCTATGGGGTTCCAGTCTGGGTTTTGGTTGGGCCACTCAAGAATATTCAGAGACTTGTTCTGAAGCCAGTTCAGTGTTGTCTTGGTTGTACTCTTCAGGTTTCTGTCGCGCCGAAAGGTGAACTTTCACCCCAGTCTTTATTTGTGTGCATTCAGGAGCAGGCTTTCTTCAAGGACCTCTGTGCCTCTGTGTATTTGGCAATTCATGCTGCCACCACTATGCTTCACAGTAGGGGTGATTTCATCCAGTTGATCAGCAGTATCTAGTTTTCAGCCCTTGGAGTTCACCCAAAAGAGTTCAATTATTGTTATCAGACCAAAGAATCCTTTTCCTCATGTTCTCCTTTAAGTGCCATATGTCTCTTACTCTGGAGTGGCTTCCGTCTAGCCATAAATTCCTGATGGATGGAGTGTTTCTGAGATGGATGCTGTTCTGGCAGGTTCTCCCATATCTGCAGAGGACTTCTGAACCTCTGTTATAGTGGCTATTGGGCTCTTGGTCACCTCCCAGACCAAGGCCCTTCTAGCTCGGTTACTGAGTTTCAGCTCTACAAAGAGTCCTGTTGGTTCCAAACTTTTTATTTCACAATGATGGCCCCACTATGCTCCTGGGAACATTCAGAACTTTAGAAATGGTTTCATAACCTTGCACACAATTGAACTTCTGCACAAAGGTCTACAGAGAGTTCCTTGGTTTGTTTTTGTTTTTTATGACATTTGCTGTGAATTGTGGACCTCATACACAAAGGTGTGTGCCTTTCTAATCATGTCTAATCAGTTGAATTTGCGACAGGTAGACGCCAATCAAGGTCTAGAGATATATTAAGATAATCAAAGCAAACAGGATGCACCTGAGTTACGTTTAGAGTGCCTTAACCAAAGCACAGTGAGGTGAATACTTGTTTTAATTAGATATTTCAGTTTTTGATTTTCAATAAATTTACAAAAAATTCTAAAACCAAGTTTTTGCTTTGTTATTATGGATTATTGTGTGTAGTTTTAATGAATCACCCTGTACAAGTCTTGTGTTCGTCCAATTAAATACTCTGTAGGACATTCTGTATATGTCCCACCCCCAGGGTGTGAGAAATCCTCCACAGCTGGAAAAAGGCTCTTGTAAAACTCATCTTTAAATTCATTAAAACTAACACTACAATACAATATACATACATATACATTTGAACTGATAACATGAGTCAAGACGTTTGTGAATCTTAAGACATAGGGTGTAGTTAGTATTTGGAGACTGCTGATGGCAGCATAGTCTGTTTACATTGGTACCTGTCTGTGAGCCACACCTTTTCCAAGAATGCATAATCCTGGGATTGACATACCACTCCCTCAGTGCACGAACGTAACTGTGTTACTTTAGTCGTGAGAACCAACTGTCATATCCAAGCCTCTCATGAATGTTTTTACACATGAAACACATTTTCAAATAAAAATGTACGTATACAGACATATGCAGTCAGAACAGTTGCACAGTTGCACAGAGCAGAATAGGCAAGAAATTACCCCCATGCATTTGAAAGAGTGTGGGTTACTCTGGTCACACAAAAAGTAAAGTAGTTCCCATATATATATATATATATATATATATATATATATATATATATATATATATATATATATATATATATATTGAGGAGAGGATGCATCAAAACTCTACTATGACAGTTCAGACTTTGCTGTGAGATTGTAGGACATCTCATGTATTATGACTAACAGGGTCTCTCACAGTCTCTAACAGATACAGAACATTTTGCTTGGAGTGGCCACAGTGAGAGAAAAAAGCTAGTGTGGGGTGGTCATAGCAAAATGTAGTTGGGTAAAACCATCTGTCATGTTTATAATGTGTTTTAAAATAATATCAATAATATAGTTTTCAATCTTTAATCATTTTCAGGACTGACTATACCATAATAAAACCTACAACATATACAACAAAAAATAATATTTTGGTATTTATTAATCATAAAATTCAATTTTAATTCACTCTTTCTGTGAAGAACTTAAATATAGTCAAATGTATCTAGTATTTCCTATTATAAGATTATAATAAACCAAATATAAGATTATTAAACACATTTCTACACATTTTTACTCATTTCCAGTATCAAATAGTTGTGCTCTATTGGCAGATACGTTTTCTAGTTGTAAGCTTTTATTTCTAGAAAGAAGTTAAATGACCTGCCTATCGAATAAGAACATTTAATGCTGGAAATGTGTAAAAGCATCTAAAAAATCTTATAATCTTAAAAAAAAATATTAGAAAAAAATGCACATATTCAAGATATTGTCACTTGCTATTATATCACATTTTTACAGGGTAGGGCAGTCGAAGATGTTGGGCTTGTATGCACATGCATACACTGCATACCCATACAGTGCACCACTGTCTGTGTGTTTAGTATAGGAAGCATGAGAACACCAGTTTCAAAATTCCTCTCCAAGTATCCAACTTGGAGCAGGTCCTGACTTGCAGCCTTCTCAGAAACACACAGCTTTACAGGGGAAGAAAATACTCACCAGTGGCCTAATCATTCCCGACTATTCATTAGGAGGATTAGTCAGACTAAATGCTAAATAAGAGCCACAGAACATATCATCACTTCTGGGGTTAGTTTAATAAAACATTTTAATTTAAATTTCCAGCCAATTCTCCTCCAGAGTCTTCCTAATCCATATCTATACATTCTTTGCTCAGGAAAGTGCTCATCTGTGAACTCTGCCCTCCTGCATTACACTGACCCTCTCTCTAAATCAGTAGGGCTTTATTTATTTTAGGTAGGAGTGAGATTGCAGTACAGTGCTGAAAAAACAACAACAACTGTTCCTTCTGTCTCTCGTGTGTCTGACATCACTGCCGCAGTAACGCTGTGCTTTCCTGGTTCATTTTTAGGTTTTATCAAGCGTCATGTGATGTCATCTTGACAGATATTATAGGTTCCCTGTTTAGATTGTATCATGAGACATGTAATCTAATTTTGGCACATATTTGAGGTATCTGGTGTGTGTGTGTGTGATAAAAATAAAAGCAATAACAAATGTACGTATTCTAAATACATTCGTTTTTATTCTAATTTTGGTGACAACATACAAAAGCAATGAATGTTAGACGCTGGACAGTTAAGTAATCTTGAGTCTCGTCTTCTCCACCCACTCACTTTTATTATTTATTTTCATTTACTGTATTTGTACGGTTTTCTTTTGATTCTAAAAAAAACAACAAAAACAGTCTAAATAAACCCACAAGGCTTCCTCAGGTCCGTGTGTGATGAGGCAATGAAGTATGTCATGTAATATGCAATATCTACAGTTTTCTACTATTAAAAATTATATTACAAATTGTTCAGACGTTTGTACTATCTGCACTTTCCTAAAATAGTGCTTACTTTGCTGTCACGTGCCTGTATGACATACTAGACTCTGATTCTCTGACTGTTTCAGTCAATCCTACATGCAGCAGGATTTTAGTTTTTTCCACAGAAAGCTTGTGGACCTCCTCGAATCTATACCAAGGTGCACCTCATTGGTGGATTCAAAACAAGCAAAGGAAACAGTTATCAAAAGATCCAGATCTGCAGCAGCAGGTTTATGAACTACTTAGCAATGAAACAAAAACAGACACAAACAAATGTAATTATAGGCTAGAGTATTCACAAGTTGGAAGACAGGAATAACAAGTTTGCTCCTGAGAAATGAATCTTCTCCTATTAAGGCTTACCTACAGAGAAAAACACACAGGTTACAATTTACACGGAGAAGGAAGGGGTGAGTGAAATGAAATAGTTACAAAGCACTGAAAAAAAACTTACAAGATAAATATGCAGGAGAGAATAAAGGTTGGTAAATAAGAGAGAAGCGAGAAATGGTAAGAAGGAAGCAGGGAGTAGGTGAGAACCTGATAGTCCACATTTTGTGGCCTGAGGTGAAGATATGAGCGAAGCAGTTGTACAGTGTACTAACAAAAACAAGCAAATGCAGGCAAATGAAAGACATGTATTTGCATGGGTACAATATAGTACACACACATTCACACTCATGCATGCTCAAGGCGACACACTCAAAGCATACAGTCAGCTCAGAGAGAACAAGACAGTTATTGTTGGGTGATAGCGAGGTTCAGTAATGTCAGGCAGTGACATGAACCTTTATATGACACAGAGAGCCCACTATCGGAGCACATTATGTGTAGAGCAGCATGTTCAATATACACTATATGGCCATAACACTCATATGTGCTTGTTGAACATCCCATTCCAGATTTACTCACCCTTTGTGGTTATAAGCTCCGCTCTCTCTTCTGGGAAGGCTTTCCACTAGATTTTGGGGCGTGGCTGTGGGGATTTGTGTTCATTCAGCTACAAGAGCATTAGTGAGGTCGAGGTCAGTCTCTGACATTGATGTGAGGAGGCTCCAGTTCCAGTTCATCCCAAAGGTGTTCAGTGGGGTTGAGGTCAGGGCTCTGTGCAGGACAATCCAGTTCTTCCACCTTCTTCCAACCGTAACGCATCATGTCTTCATGGAGCTCGCTTTGTGCACTTTGTGTCATGATAGAACAGGTTTGGGCACAAATAGACTCAATAACAGTTCCTTTCCCCAAACCATCAGACTCTTAAACGGCCAATGACAGCATATTACACAGGCATCTTTTTTCACACTACTATGTACACTATCCACCCACATTTTTGTATATTTTGTTTACTATATGTTAAATGTTAATATATGTCCAGTATTTATTAGTGGAGCTACCACAAAAATTTCATTCTGCAGTTTTCCAAATAGAGACTTTGACTCGAATTTGACTACAGACACAATAATGCGGAAGTCATTAAATAAACATCTGTAACAAAATTTGTAGAAAATAATAGGGTGCATCAGACTTTTGCATAGTACTGCACAGTTTATAATGTATCTCAACATGCACATCTTGAAGTCATGCGTTTTAATGCTGTTTTTTTCTTCTTATTTTGTAATATGTGGAAAAGACAGCCTTTATTTCATAGAGCCATTTATAGAGCAACCTGCTTCCCTGTGCATATATCAAAAGATTGAAAAACTATAAACTTGCACAACTTCTTTTCACCCACCCCAAGTTCTCACACACAATCTACACTTTCTACGCTTCCTCCACTGGCTCCACTAGCTGCTCACATCAGATAAAACACTGATGACTACCTACAAAGCCACAAACGGACCAGCACCCACCTACAGTTGAGGTCATAAGTTTACATACAGCCGTGGCCAAAAGTTTTGAGAATGACACAAATATTAATTTTTACAAAGTCTGCTGCCTCAGTTTTTATGATGGCAATTTGCATATACTCCAGAATGTTATGAAGAGTGATCAGATGAATTGCAATTAATTTCAAAGTCCCTCTTTGCCATGAAAATGAACTTAATCCCAAAAAAACATGTCCACTGCATTTCAGCCCTTCCACAAAAGGACCGGCTGACATCATGTCAGTGATTCTCAGTGATACGAGGACAAGGCTGGAGATCACTCTGTCATGCTGATTGAGTTAGAATAACAGACTGGAAGCTTTAAAAGGAGGGTGGTGCTTGAAATTATTGTTCTTCCTCTGTTAACTATGGTTACCTGCAAGGAAACACGTGCAGCCATCATTGCTTTGCACAAAAAGGGATTCACAGGCAAGGATATTGCTGCTAGTAAGATTGCACCTAAATCAACCATTTATCGGATCATCGAGACCTTCAAGGAGAGAGGTTCAACTGTTGTGAAGAAGGCTTCAGGGCGCCCAAGAAAGTCCAGCAAGCGCCAGGACCGTCTCCTAAAGTTGATTCAGCTGTGGGATCGGGGCACCACCAGTGCAGAGCTTGCTCAGGAATGGCAGCAGGCAGGTGTGAGTGCGTCTGCACGCACAGTAAGGTGAAGACTTTTGGAGGATGGCCTGGTGTCAAGAAGGGCAGCAAAGAAGCTACTTCTCTCCAGGAAAAACATCAGGGACAGACTGCTATTCTGCAAAAAGTACAGGGATTGGACTGCTGAGGACTGGGGTAATGTCATTTTCTCTGATGAATCCCCTGTCCGATTGTTTGGGGCATCTGGAAAAAAGCTTGTCCGGAGAAGAAAATGTGAGCGCTACCATCAGTCCTGTGTCATGCCAACAGTAAAGCATCCTGAGACCACTCATGTGTGGGGTTGCTTCTCAGCCAAGGGAGTGGGCTCACTCACAATTTTGCCTAAGAACACAGCCATGAATAAAGAATGGTACAAAAACATCCTCAGAGAGCAACTTCTCCCAACCATCCAAGAACAGTTTGGTGACGAACAATGCCTTTTCCAGCATGATGGGGCACCTTGCCACAAGGCAAAAGTGATAACGAAGTGGCTCGGGGAACAAAACATCGACATTTTGGGTCCATGGCCAGGAAACTCCCCAGACTTTAATCCCATTGAGAATTTGTGGTCAATCCTCAAGAGGCGGGTGGACAAACAAAAACCCACAAACTCTGACAAACTCCAAGCATTGATTATGCAAGAAAGGGCTGCCATCAGTCAGGATGTGGCCCAGAAGTTGATTGACAGCATGCCAGGGCGAATTGCAGAGGTCTTGAAAAAGAAGGGTCAACACTGCAAATATTGACTCTTTGCATAAACTTCATGTAATTGTCAATAAAAGCCATTGACACTTATGAAATGCTTGTGATTATACTTCAGTAACAGTAACATCTGACAAAAAGATCTAAAAACACTGAAGCAGTAGGCTTTGTGAAAATTAATATTTGTGTCATTCTCAAAACTTTTGGCCACAACTGTACGCCTTGCAGAATCTGCAAAATGTTAATAATTTATATTAAAAAAAAAAAAAAGAGAGAGAGAGAGAGAGAGAGAGATCATAAAAATTGCATTTAGTTGTTTATTTAGTCCTGCCCTGAATAAGCTCTCACATAACAAATATAGTAACATATAGTCCACAAGAACTAATAATAACTGAATTTATTCAAATGAACCAGTTCAAAAGTTTACACATGCTCGGTTCTTAATACTGTGTGTTGTTAGTTGGATGATCAACGACTGTTTTTATGTTTTGTGATAATTGTTCACGAGTCCCTTGTTTGTCCTGAGCAGTTAAACCGCCCACTGCTCTATAGAAAAATCCTCCAGGTCCTGCACATGCTTTACTTTTCCAGCATCTTCTGCATATTTGACCCCTTTCCAGCAGTGACTATATGATTTAAGATCCATCTTTTCACACTGAGGACAACTGAGGGACTCGTACACGACTATTACAAAAGGTGCAAAAATTCACTGATGCTCAAGAAGGCAACACGATGCATTAAGAGTTGTAAACTTTTGAGCAGGATGATCGGTGTGAATGAATAATAATTTAATACGGTGAAACACTCCATGTGGAGTAGGACTGGGTTTCTAGCCCGTTCATAGGGTGATGGTGATGCCCAAAACTCTGCTTAGACGGATCCCTGTCTAATATCTTGGCAAACCATATCTTGGCATTGTTAGAGATGAATAGCTGGTTCTATGACCAATTAGCCATGGCACTGCAAATGCAACCATCGGGTCATCAGCACATACAGAGCAAGGTAATCACTAAGGCATGCAGATTGCCAGCAGAAAGTGCAGTCTCTTATGATACTCATTCCAGATGAGCATCATTCCTGTATGGGTCCAAATGGAGAGGTATTAAGGGACCCCAACACAAGGGGGTCCCAAGTCTGACTTCTGTATCAAACCCACATGGATGAATATCCTGGCTGGGGGTGCCAGCATTTACCGTTTGTTTGTAATGAGTCTGTCTTACCTTCTGTGGACAACTGCATTCTCAGGTGCATTCTCATTTATTTAAAGAACAGGGATCTTTTTAAAATCTGATCTTCACAACACATTTGTGGAAGTGTATCATGGCACGAACAAAGGAGATTTCTGAGGACCTCAGAAAAAGAGTTGTTGAAGCTCATCAGGCTGGAAAAGGTTACAAAACCATCTCTAAAGAATTTGGACTCCACCAGTCCACAGGCAGACAGATTGTGTACAAATGGAGGAAATTCAAGACCATTGTTACCCTCACCAGGAGTGGAGACCAACAAAGATCACGCCAAGAGCAAGATGTTTTGGGCCTGTTTTGTTGTTTTGCATCTGGGACAGGATGACTTGCCATCGTTGATGGAACAATGAGTTCTGAATTATACCAGTGCATTCTAAAGGAAAATGTCAGGACATCTGTCCATGAACTGAATCTGAAGAGAAAGTGGGTCATGCAGCAAGACCACGACCCTAAGCACACAAGTCGTTCTACCAAAGAATGGTTAAAGAAGAATAAGGTTAATGTTTTGGAGTGACCAAGTCAAAGTCCTGACCTTAATGCAATAGAAATGTTGTGGAAGGACCTGAAGCGAGCAGTTCGTGTGAGGAAACCCACCAACATCCCAGAGTTGAAGCTGTTCTATACTGAGGAACGGGCTAAAACTCCTCCAAGCCGACGTGCAGGACTGATCAACAGTTACCGCTAACGTTTAGCTGCAGTTATTGCTGCACGAGGGGTCACACCAGATACTGAGGACAAAGGTTCACATAAGGACCAAGTATAATATTTTTGTCTCATTTGTTTAATTGGGTTCTCTTTATCTACTTTTAGGACTTCTGAAAATCTGATGATATTTTACATCATATTTATGCAGAAATATGGAAAATTCTAAAGGGTTCACAAACTTTCAAGCAAAGCTAGCTTTATAGTAGAAAATACTAGATAAATTTGATTATATTCCAGATATTTTTATGAAAATGATGCATTTCAATGTTGCTTTGGTGAAATCTATTTATGTTTTCTTAAGGTAGAGCTGTCAGAGTATATTATTCAGCTATAGCAACATCTGGAAGATTTTTCCAGGCCACATCACATTTACACTGGCACCAGAAATGCTTCAGGTTTTTGTCATGATTATGTTGCGAAGTAATGTGGTATCCTAACGTGTACAGGAAGCCCTATCTCTCATTATACTCTGGTTAATAATCTCTTCCAGCCAATACTTTTGCTTTCTGCCATTGCAATTTATAAATGTCAAGCTCCTACTTCTCCTCTGTCTGCTAAGCCACAGCCACAGCCACACTTTCTGTTCTTCTCCACAGCTGCAACTCTTCCTGTTGATCTCGTCTCTCTTGATGATGTCTCCTCACTCCAAACAGGGGTTAAACAGAGAGAGTGGACACAGCTTCTGATGTGTTGATGGTCCTGAATGACAGGGGCAGGGCCCTGTATCAGAATAATATAAAAGAAAATGGAAATGGAAGGATTCTTGGAATTTGTATTAATATTTTAGTTTAGGATAGGTGATGGTCAGTTATTACTATTAAACATCACTATAATACAAAACATTATAGTATAACTATAATATAACACTAAAATAATTTAGTATTACTTTTAATAGTGATTGTATTCATTACAATTATTGGCACCAGTCCAATAAAAAAATGTCTCAGAAAGAGATATGAGGAAATCATTTGATCATTTATTGAACTTCAACAAGAGAGACGTTGGTGTTTATATTCCAGCAAATGCAAACAAGGAAGAAATGGAAAGCCAACTATCAAATTAGATGCTAAATATAGAGACTGGATATCCTAACTCTGCATTATTCATCCAAGCGGACTTCAAAAAGTAGTTTTAGACACCAGCTGCCAAAAACCAGACAGCTGGTCAATTGGTGAGAACACTGCACCATTTCTACACCTTAATTAAAACACTGCAATAAATTATATCTTAGCAAGTAAAATATCTTCAAAAATGGGCAAATGTGTCTAATGTTTCTTATTATGAGGATATTGTATTTATTTTTAGATGTTTTTACACGTATCAAGCTTTAAATATTCTTATTCCATTTGCAGAAAATGTTGCTTCTTTCTAGAGCTGGTACCACACATAGCAGACAGAGTAGATAAGACTGGCAAGAACAATAATGTCTGCCAAACATCTGGATGATATGTCCCTGCTGGGGACTCATAGGAGACAGTTGTCCACATTCGGGAGTATCCTGATGGTTTTGGCCACCATGGCACTAGAGAGAAGCTGAAGGGTAGAACTTTCAGTTGGAATGCTTGTCCTTGAAAAGAAGGAAAATTGCACACATCAGTATTGAGACCTCAGAAATAACTAGGCACTAGTACATACATAAGCACAGCATAAGCACTATTCAGACATTTGTGCAAGAATTGGTCAGATTTTCCTTAAAACAGAGGGGTGTTTCGGTTACACGCGATTCTGACCGTGGAATTTATACTGGACCTGCTTTATACTGGATCAAGTGAGGACCATATGTCCAGTGCCACTGTTTAACAGTTTGATGTTTCCACAATATGTCTACAAATTTATATTTGGGCATTGTATATACAACAAAAACTATGGAATGCCACTTGAAGCCAATATCAAATATAGAAATATGACACCAATTACATAACATTGTTCCATAAATACTCCATGAAAAGTTTCTTTTGCACAGAGATCAGAGATAGCATCTCAATCTGAGACACTGCTTCCTTAGAGGAGAGATTTATTTATGGACAAAATTAATAACAGCACTTATTTAAAGTGAGCTGTAAGCATAGCAGATGAATGCTTAATGAACTTATTCTTCACACTGTGGCCACATTTTCTTTACAGGAGAACATATTGAATTAACATGAACACTGGCAATATTTTATTAATTCAGCAATTCAAAACACAGAATTAAGATATATACGGCACTAGACTTCTATTAGATGGTTATTTCAGTGCAAGTCATCTTCTCGCACATATTCAGTCCTAATAAAATGTCATTTTCAAATAGACTTTCACTTTCATACTTTCATTTACTCACATTGTGTTACATTTGACATCAACTAAAAAAAATGTGATCTGCTTCTTTAATCTGCTGTTTCTATGCTAATTGTTGACCAGAGGCAGTGGTCTATCTTGAACACTTTTACCACCTTTATCAAGAAATATCTGGAAACTTCAGATGTGTGAACTATGTGAAGGTGTTTTGCATATCCTGAATGGGGCAGAAATTGCATGTCCGTTACCCGGGTCTGAATACGAGTAACAGGTAGATATTGAACTTTGAATATATGACTCATAGTAAATTCCGTCTCAGTCGGCGCTGTAAGGGTGGATGTCACAACTCTTTTAGAGCTCGTCAGTATCACATGCAAGCTGGTACAGACCAATCCAGACTCTTTTTGGATGCTGCTGATGCCTATTAGTCAGCTTTTTACTATGCTTTCCAGTCATTAGGGATGTGGGTGTTTACAACATGTGTATCTTTATGTTGGTCAATACTGATGAGTGTGTGTCTGGCCACATGGATTTTGTATCATGCAATTTATTGTGATGGAATGAGGGTTTTATTACGTAGAGAGAAATCCAATCCAAAACTGCATATTAATAGAAACGCAGCTAAACTGAGAAGCACACACAAAAACACACTAGCAGAAGGCTATGTAGAGGAAGTGTGCACTAAGGCGAGAGATAATCACTCAACCATGCTAGTATTCATAGGCCTGCTGGTGCACTAGACAATGGTGGGAGGTGAGATGCTCAGAAGAGATGACACTACAGCAACAGTACATAGTGCTAAGTCACAAACAGTGCAGTGATGCCTACAGGTCACCATAATGTTGTGTAGCATTCTCCAGAAGATGCTATCAGTCAGGGATATGGGAAGACGTTTTATATTGGGTGTGCTGGAATTTTAAGCATGTGACTTGCTGACCCCTTCTGCTCTCCGGATCTGCCTGATCCATCCCGATGTCCTACTTTCTGGTTGGAGATCTCATCAGTTGGAAGTCACATGCTGCTGCTGCTGAGGATGGCCCCACACGGTGGAGCCTAAAGATCATTGAGATTACTGAGGATGGTACCACTTAAAAACCATAAAGATGGCTTTGGACCTCAATTCATATGAACAGTTATGCTATGATGGCTTTAAGACTGCAATTGCCCCAAACGGTTTTGCACTCAAGTCTCCATCAGTGAACAGTGGAGAAGTTCAACAAAACAGTCTTCATGTAAAAACTGTAATGAATTTTCCTGGTTTCACAGCTGCACTATTTGACCATGTATTATTAGCACATTTATAGAAGGGATTTATTTATTTATAATCGCACTATCCGGTGTCACCCAGATGAGGACGGGTTCCCTTTTGAGTCTGGTCCCTCTCAAGGTTTCTTCCTCATATCGTCTCAGGGAGTTTTTCCTCACCACTCTGGCTTCCTCTTTAGGGATAAATTTATACATTTAAAATTTATGTCCTGAATGTATTTAATTCTGTAAAGCTGCTTTGTGGCAATGTCCATTGTTAAAATTGCTATACAAATAAAACTGAATTGAATTGAGTTGAACTTGTTGTCAGCAAGTGTAGAGAGGCAAATGCAGTTCAGCACTTTAATGAGAGCAGCAGAAATATCCAAATCACAGGCAAGATCAATGTTTAAAAAAAACAGGAGTAGGTCAGGTGATGAACAAACACAAAAAAACTCGGCTAGACAAAACACAAAAATCAAAAACCGGAATAACAGCATGGAACAAAAGGCTTAGTAAAGTCTGATGATAATCACTAACCGAGTGTTACATCGCAGGGAGATTGTGAATGAGAGTCTCCTTTTAAGGTGTGAGTATGGGTGTGTGTGATCATAAGTCTGGTGATTGGGAGCGGGTTAGCGGCAGTGGATTCTGGGGTGTGTAGTCTGGGGCAGTCGTGTCTGTCTTTTTCTGGGAGTTGGACTTCGTGGATTGCGTGGGCCTGACACTTGCACCCAATGACACATGACATTACACCCAAATGACAGTCAAATAATTTTTCTTTTGACAGATAATGTTAATGCTTTATACGGGGTACATGTGATCCAACATACAATATGTGTATCAGTTGAGAAGAAAAAAGAAACATATGGCTCTATGCCAAGTGTGATTAACATACTTTACATTCTAACTATGTTGAAGGTCATGGCATGCATGCACATGTGCACAAGATGGTGTCCAGGTGATTCTCATCTCCACTGGTGGTTAGAAGGACTGAAACAGAGCTTCCTATTTGAAGCCAGAATGAATCAGAGGATTTGGACCTTGAAGTATTTATTTCTGAAATTTCATATTTATCGGATACTTACTTATATTCAAGTACAGTGTTGCGAAATCACCCTATTGTCCTCATACTTGCTCGAGCCACCCTTGTCTGTCTTAAAGGATCTGCCGTGTTGACATAAGGCAACAGATCCTGCTTGACCGGCTATTTCCAAAGACAATCGCTGATGTTTTACAGCAGCACAACGATTTGTAATAGACATGAATATGTAAAAAGATCTGAGTAGATCTTAGATCTTATCTGAGTTCATGAAAAATTAATGTCTATCTTTAACTATGCATCATTTGAAAAAAGAAGTGAAAGAAGAACAGGTTTGGTTTCTACAATACTGGTAGTGTATCATCTTAACCACTAGTGACAGAGATGACTGTAGCATATGCTGAGGGCAAGCTGTGGTTATTGTTGCTGTAACAGATCGCCTGTTGAGACTGGAGTGGTTAGCATAGATATCAAAGAAGCCATCTTCTGTGCAGTAGTAAAGGTACACAAGAGTCCTGTGCTGCACAGCAAAACTGCATATAAGAGCAGATCACATGACCTGCTAGTCTTCACCTTCACGTTTTGGTGGTGCTTCTTTATACACAGTAATAAGGATAACTTTTGGGGGGTTTTTTCCCACTAAAAAGAGCAATGGGAGGCTTAACGGTTAAAGGCTCTAGGTTACTGATGAGAAGACCATCTTGATCAGAAGTTCGGGGATTGGGAGTTCAAGCACGTCCAAGCTGCCACCATTGGGCCCTTGAGCAACCCTTAACCCTCTCTGCTCCAGGGGCGCTGTATCATGGCTGACCCTGCACTCTGACCCCAGCTTCCTAACAAATATGTGAAGAAAGAATTTCACTGTAGTGTTTTGTATACGTGACAAATAAAGGCTTTTTCTTCTTGTAAAACACGTTAGGTCATGGAGGGCTAGTTTGGTGGTTTCTGTTCACATTAATAAACAGTTTAATTGATGTGTTTGAACAGGGAATATATCAAACTGTAATTCCAGCAGCCCAGAACTGAAATTGTGAAGTTTTTTCATTTCACTGATCTTTGTTTTGTTTTTGTTTTTTTTGTGTGTGTGTGTGTGTGTGTGTAAACTATTAAGAGTTTTTAAGCTGTGGAAGGAACAGGGGTGTGCTGGATATAAAGCAAGAGGAGGAGAAAATGAAGGTTTTCTTGTTAATTGTACTTAAAATTACTTCAAGTTGAATTTACTTAAAAAGTGTGAAGCAAAAATGGTGCATATATATTTTAAGTAAATCCAACACATCATTTTTTTCAGTGTAGGTGCCACCTCCGACAAACTGCATGTACTCCACACCCTCTTGTTCCACTGTAGACTATTGGGAATGTGGCATTATTTCATTCTGCATTGCAGTTTGCGTGGACTCATCATCTTATATGGAACCCTAACCCTAACCTTAACCCTATTCACCATATAGTGCACTATTTGGGATGCAGCCATTTTGCAGTGTTGGCCAAATTCTCAGTGGACTAATTATATTCCTGGATAGTTTGTTATATTATTATCCATAAACGCACTGTAAATCCAGTGTACAACTCATATACGCTATCTCCGCACGTCCACAGTAACACGCTGCTCAAAATTTGTCGGGTTGGATACTAGACCAGCCAACTGTGTATATAAATGTAAATAAAAATCTTGTTTAATAATCAGTAAAGCCAAAAGGTATGTGATCGCGGTGTATTTAATAAAGAAAAACAATTTTTATACTTCTGAACTGTTGTGTTTTCTGAATACTGTGTAATTTGTAACTTTCGAATTGTTTATGCAACCGTGGATCACAGTGGTGTTTCTGGAGGACTCACTGAGGTGTCTCTTTCACTGCCCCTATATACTGCTCTGTATAGAACTGTATACAGTAAATAGTGAGAGGGAACGAGGGAGCGATTTCGCACACAGCAAAGGTTATTTTCATTGGATTATGTCTCGGTGGACGTCAGTTTAGTAGCAAATAAAAAGTGTCCAGTGCAAAGTTCATGAGTTCATGAAAAATTACTGTCAGTCTTTAACTATGCATCATTTGAAAAAGAAGTGAAAGAAGAACAGGTTTGGTTTCTACAATACTGGTAGTGTATCATCTTAACCACTAGTGACAGAGATGACTGTAGCATATGCTGAGGGCAAGCTGTGGTTATTGTTGCTGTAACAGATCGCCTGTTGAGACTGGAGTGGTTAGCATAGATATCAAAGAAGCCATGTTCTGTGTAAAGGTGCAGTAGTAAAGGTACACAAGAGTGCTGTGCTGCACAGCAAAACTGCATATAAGAGCAGATCATATGACCTGCTAGTCTTCACCTTCACTTGTTGGTAGTTTAAACAAACATACAAATAGCATTTAAAAATAATCGATAAATGACAATAAGGATAGTACATTTTAGCACACTGATATAGTATTTAGAGTTTAAATAAGATAATAATACACCTATTTTGTAAACACTGCAAAAACAGTTACAGCTAAATATAAAGAATAAACCTAGAACAAATCAATAAATTAACCAAATCAATTACTGCTGGACCATGATACTCAAAACCACATGATACTCAAAACTACATGATACTCAAAACCACATGATACTCAAAACCACATGATACTCAAAACCACATGATACTCAAAACTACATGATACTCAAAACTACATGATACTCAAAACCACATGATACTCAAAACCACATGATACTCAAAACTACAGTACTGTGCAAAAGGTTTTTTTTGTACAAACTTTGTTATAGATTGTTTATTTTATGACTTCTACATTATCAAGTCAGTTAACATTCAAACATTCAAACATTAGTTTTCTAGCACAAAATTAAATGTTTGTATGTCATTAAAGAAAGCAGTATATTACGTAAGAGACACTTTTCAGACAGTAAACACAATGAAGGCTGCTGGGTTTCGCTGCAAAAATAAGAAGCGAGTGCGAAAGTCAAAGTGTCCAGAAGAACTGTGTCTGGTTCTGCAAGATGCTCAATAAAACTTACCAGCTCATTTCCTTATACAACTGCACACATTGTACCATAGACTACTATTTGTATTTTTATTTTTTATTTTTTTGTCACACCAAATATCGACTTTGTTTCATTTACTACTGTTTACTGCTCTTTACTGTATATATATATTTTTTTAAATGTAGAAACATTTAATTTCATTATTTTGAAGGCATCTTTGCTCTACAGCATTTCTTTGCATGTGTCTAAAACTTGTACACAGTACTGTATTTAGGATATAAGAGGTGGCCCAATGCACTGCCGTCCAAAAATATACCTTAATAGATTCCATTTGGGCTTTTACTCAATACACAATACGTCTTTCTTATTTTCCTTAATAATGTTTCTGCAAGCATGAGTTCTTGACACCCCTTGAATTAAAAACAAAATGCCAGGTAAATAAACTTTATCATTAATTAATTTATTTATTTTCCAATTACAATACATACATTTTTTTTTTTTAATATATATATATATATTTATCCAACTTTTAATTACAATCAAAATTACAAAATCAAATTTATCCTTTGGTATGGGAAGAATCTAACTGTGAAGTTGTGTCACTCTGAATACCTGCTGCGGGCAATTAATAGCCCTCTGAGTCAACATCGGTGGCACGAAGTGAAATATCACTGCTAGAAAATAAAAATGAAAGAAAATCAAGATTTAATTAAAAAACCCAGAATAATCAACACGTGTGAACTGAACAGAACAGAAAGCAGGTATGTCTCTAGAACATTATCTGCTCATGTTCAATGGAAAACACAAACACACACACACACACACACACACACTGATATAAACACACACACACACACACAAACACACACACACAAACACACACACAGTGTGTTTTGTCCACAATTCAAACTCATTGCCAAGATAACATTTTGGTGCACTTCTAATAAAGCTAATAAAAGTATTCAGTGGGTTTAGTTTTCAACCTGGCAGGTGGATGTAACACTGAACTGTTAAACAGCAATCAGAAAAAGTACAATTTTCCCTCCAAAGCTGTGGAATGTCAGTACTCGGGGCTGCACAGACCAGCGGACTAATACACTCACTCACTAGTTACCGCTGCAGGGTGTCGAGTAGTCGGGGGGGGGGAGGGTGAAAAAAACAGTGAAGCAGATGGTAAAGAAAGCAGGTAAATTTACTTTGTTGTCAGAATAGATGACTATGTCAGAAGTCAGTTCTGCAGTCAACTGCACAAGACTACGCTGGGAAAAGCTCTAATGGGCCATTAGCACTTTGATATCGTTTTGCCTGCAGTGGAGAGGTGTTTAGAAGATCAGCGTTTTTGCACTTTGCTCACTGCTAAGTTAATGCTGTCACCGTATGGTTGAGGTAGTGCTACGTCATCATGAAAAAACAGATCATTCATAAGGCTAACCCATTCTGCTTGTTTCTAAATCCAACATTTATCCAAATATAAACAGGTTCTGGCTTTGGTCGTCCTATAGAGAAGATGGGAGGAAACACGCATCCTTGCTACATCACATATGAAGGTTCATCTTATCGGTTGTGCAGCAAGGTGTCAAGTCCAGAGAAGTGATGGCTTCGCTGGCACAAAGAGGTTTTGCTGCTGATCATCTGTAAACAGCCTTGGTTTAGAGTCAGATCTACAGCACATGCCAGCTCAAAGAGTCTGATTCAGACCTGTTTTCGGACGTTACTGGTGCTGGAGTTAAATGTGGCGTTATAACCCCCGACTCTGCTGTAGACATTTTATCCTCCATCCATCATTAAGCTATTAGGAGTTTCTCTGCCCGTTAATCTGCGATCTCAGCTGCGCCACCAGTTGGTCCATAAGGGTGCATTTTAAGAACTGGTATGTCCTTAAATAGTGCAATATAATACACAGCTTTATTATTATGCACATTTATTGCACTGACGTATTTACTTGGACCGTAGCCTCAAAAAGCATCATAGTCATGATTGTAGCAATTAGTAGTCGTGCAACCCCTAGTCAATACAAACAAAAATCTCATATTTACATCTTTTACTCACACCTGCTTACATTTCAAATCTAGACATAGATCATATTCAAAAGGCCACAAGAGGAGAGAATTAAACCGAGAACAGAGTTGATCTACAGGCGTAAATAACTCTGACACTAAGCTCTTGGCTTTTGCCAGCGGTGGAATATTTTGGTGCTTCTGGGCACAAATTTTCATTTTCAACAAAATGTCGCCTTCCAAGCTTGGGACTGAGAAGCTTCTCCAGAATCAGAGCAGCGTACTGGTGGAGCAATGTTATTCCAACGTATTCTGTTGCATCTCGGGTCTAAGGTAGGCAGATCGAATGAATTAAAACGGTGTAAAGGGAGGTCAAAATATACTGGGGAGGAGGGCAAATTTCAGTGTGGGGTTTTCCTGGACCACCAGAGAGAAACTGAGTGGGCAGGTGGAAGGGTGATGGGAACTCCTAGATAAGAAAGCAATCTCGGATTGAGGCCGAAACACGGTGTGGGGGAGAGGGAGAGAGGGCCAGCCCTAACGGTGTGTTCCACTAATGAAAGCAGTTCTTCCAGCTGCCTGGTGGAATCATCTTGTGGGTAAAAAAAAAAAAAAAAAAAGACAAAATGGCTGAAGAATTGTTCTAGCAGATCCTGGAAAGTGAAAGATAACAAGAGAGGTAAAATACAGACATCTAAAGAACAACTAAATATCTATACAATATATACAGCATTGCCAGGATATTAGACCCCCTATACTGTAGCTATATTTTTTGGCCATTGTATCAGGTACACCTAACATATGAGCATATTTTACAGGTATACCTTCCATGACTGTAACCATTCTGTTGCTATGCATGATTTATTGCTCCCATCTATTAATCGCTGACCAAATATTAATTGGTTTGTGGACCATTAACACCGGAACTGCTAATGAAAGCTTATTTGAAACAGCCTTGACTGACTTAGCATAGCAGGTGAATCCATTAAAGAATATCAGGTGCAAATTATTTCCGCTACTTCAGACTGAAATTTGTCAACTAGCCCACTTATGCACAAGAAAAGAAAAAAAGCAACACCTCAACAATCAACAAAACTGACTCTTATATACAGTATATGAATAAATAAAATAAAATAAAATAATTTACATTGATTTTTACTCAAAATTAAGGTTTAATACACACTTGATCTCTTAAGTAAAATGTACAAAGAGTAGACTATGACAAAGTCACAGCTGAGGAAATGTTTTATAATGTGTTCATATAATTTTAAGGAGGTGTTCTTGTTTTTTTTTGTTGTTTTTTTAATCCTGTGTTATGCTGCTAATGATAGAAATAAATAATAAAATGTCATTGACCTTTTAGAGGATTTTAAAAGATACGGTTATGCATTTATAAAAGGGTTATTGCTATTAGAAATTAATTATAAAATGGTACTCTTAATATATAGCCAATTTTACCTGGTCTACTCTCGTCGTACAACATTAGAATATATTAATGATGGATTCGGAGTGCTGTTTTTGAAATGTGATTTACTGATTCCATGAATCATTATGATACAAATAAATGTGTGGAACCTCACTACGTCACTAACAGTTAGAGTCGGTGTGTAACAAATGACGATGTGTGGCCCAATTTACCAAACATGCCATTAATAAATTTTCAGTTAGTCTTGACAAAAGGATAAGCCTTTAAAATACCATAGAAACTTTTAAATTAATGGCATGAAAGCTTACATAAGATGGAAATTCAATCCAAAGATCCAGAGTTTTATATATAGAAGAGATTTATATTTTATATTTTATAAAACCGGGCTTGAATGATTGTATCATGACCTATATAATATTATTTAGCCAGATTTGTGATTTTATAATGTCCATGCTTTGCAGGTGTAGCAGTGTTGCTTAGGTTTGTAAACACCTGAGAATAGTTTACCACCCAAATAATATCTGGTCAGTAGTTGTACGGTTTCATCGTTTCCACTGTTAGACAGGGTGGGGGTGTCAATAACCTGCATAGCAATAGATCAAATACAGTCAGTAACTGAACACCTAGGAAGTGCTCTCATATGGTAGATATGTGATAACATGTTCATTGTGCCCAGCCACAAGCCAGGAATATCTAATAAAGTGCTAAAAGTGCTAATGGAACGGATATTTAGTGTTTTATCCAAGTATAAATTGGCCCATTATAAGCATGTTTTCAAATTTTAGCAAAAGTGCCACATATTTATTTAAGGCTTAACATAAGGATTATTTTTAAGCAATACACAATTATGCAAAATGTAAATGTATTTGACTTTGCTTTTTGTTACCGTCATTGACATCAGCACTCAAGTATGCTAGCTGCAACACATGCAGGACAAATTACAGTGATTTGCAGTCACAGGTACACTATTATCTGAGTCACACTTCCGTCACTGCGCTAGAATGGATTTGGCGACGCCCTCGTCAAGGTGTGTTTAACCGTTTATTTAAACACTCAGGACAGTGTTAACTGCATGCCAAAGGTGGTATGGCAAAAACACCACCTGACCAAGTCAGTGTTTTTCTCCTGAAATACTTTTTATATATATAATTACTATTATTTTAGCAGTTAGCAACCTGTGGGCCAATTTAGCAGCTGCTTAAGGTTGTGTGGGTTCGCCCTTTGATGTCAGCGAGATACAGTGGAATGCATTTCACAAAGCAAACAAGACTGAATCAGTCAGGTTGTTGAAATATATCCTTGAAACAAGATAGCGTTACTGGCTACCGTGGTCCTAGATAGAAACAATAAAGTAAAAAAAGGAAGACTCACCAGGTGTTCTACAGGTGATTTTTGTTTTCTTTAATATGGCGATGCAATACTGAAAAAAAAAGAAAAAGGAAAATAAGCAAGTTCACAAAACGTAGTTTATGATTTACAAGAACACAGATGATGAGATCCAGAGAGAGAGAGAGAGAGAGAAAGAGAGAGAGACATGTGTGTACATGACTGACATTCCAGTGGTATTCCTGCTCTGACACCATTACCACCCCCTACCTCCTCACTTCTGCACATTCCTTTCGCTTTACTGTTTACGGTCGGGTTTTACACTCTGACTGCTTGATTCTGTGCATATGTTTTGGAACACAGACCTAGAGGCCCTATTTGAGATTAAGTTACTAAGCAATGCTTCTGTTTGTTTTGCTGTTTTTTGTTTTTTTTTGCAGAAATTGACCAGTAGAACAGGTTGATACAGTAGAACAGATATGGGTCACATAAGGTAACATTAACTCAGGATCCACTACATCGGCCTGAAGGCACCACACCCTGAAAGTAAAGCGGGAAACAGGGTGGCTGAGGAAGAGAGGGATAAAGGAGAACAGGTTGAATAAATGAGTAGTACAGTTTGGCAATTAGCTACTAAATGAAGCATGGGATAAGAGAAATAATAGGAGGGAGGGAGGGAGGGAGAGAGAGAGAGAGAGAGAGAGAGAGAGAGAGAGAGAGAGAGAGAGAGAGAGAGAGAGAGAGAGAGAGAGAGAGAACCCAAGTTAGAATGTTAATAAATAGTGAAAGAGTAGTGAAGCAGCACAAACACCACATGTATAGTTTCTAGCAGGTGAAATGGACAGAATTCAGTGAAATACACGGATCTGTGGCTACTGTGGCATTTTGATCAGTGTCTGATTTCAGTCTCAAAATAAAATGCATTTAAATTCAGTACACACAATAAAATCAACATTCTTTAAGAGCAGATAAACTAAGCTTTTTCTTCTTCTTCTTCTTCTGATTATTATTATTATTATTATTATCAAATAAGACAATATGGACAAATAATACGGGATTAAATTTGTGCCAAAAGTAGTGAACATACCTTTGCAAGAAATGAACAAAAATATACAGTGAGAAAGAAGAAAAACACTGAAACTGAAAACAGTGACTCAGTGGCCAAAATTTATCCTTGTCTTAAAAAATAAACAGCATTCTTTGTTAACAGTTTTCTAAACTTCGTTTTCACTAATCATGGTTTATGAATGCGCTTTCAAAGTTTTCGTTTACGCTCCGTTTTCGTTTACGTTCACCATTCTGGCACAAACCTCACTTAACAGTGCTTTACTCTCATTGGCTAGTGAGATTTGGATTGACAGCTCGAGTGTCCAGCTGAGGATGATGATGATGATGATGATGATGATGATGATGATGATGATGATGACGATGACGACAATGCATCGTGCCGCTCCTGAGAGCTCATCTCGAAAAAATAGTGGTGTAGGAGTACCCGAACCTCAAATATTAATTAGGAGCTAATATACTGACTAAGTAAGTAAGTAATTTCTAATACAAAAGAGAACTGCATCCAGAACGCTCTCCAAAATTCACACCACTGAAGTCTCTACTTCCAGGTCAATCCAAACCTCACTAGCCAATGAGAGTAAAGCGCTGTTAAGCCCCGCCCACAGGTGAGGCTCGTGCCAGAATGGCGAATGTAAAAAGTTTGAAAGCGTAAATGAAAACTCTGGCTGCGCATTCATGAACCATGATTAGTGAAAACGGAGTTTAGAAAACTGCTAACAAAGAATGCTGTTTATTATTAAACTTTATTTGTTACATGTTTGCCACTGAGTTTTCAGTTTCAGACTCTTTTTCTTCTTTCTTATTGTATATTTTTGTTCATTTCTTGAAAAGTTATGTTCAATACTTTTGGCACAACTTTAATTCCATAAAATAATAAAACACCGTTTTAGTACATCAGTTAGTTTGCCATCAAGCAGGTATATAATATATCTCATGACCACAAAATGCAAAACCTAGATTCATAATTAAAACACTGGCTAAGTACGTGCAATTGTAATGTTTCCAGGTGTATTTGGGAATTAGACAGATCATAATTAATATATTTGATACAGTTGGGGATGGCATATTTGCAGCTTAGTAAGTATATGTTTAAGCAGAAAATGTTTGGGAGGGAAAGAGACAGTTCAGCTGTTTATAGCAAAGAAGAAGAGAATATAATTGTAGAATGAACAGTGAACTCACTCCGTAGTCTTCCGCTTCTTGCAGATGCAGACACCGATAATGACTGCAAGGATAAGTAGAACGGCTATGATGATTCCGGCGATGCCTCCGTTAGACAGGCCCTCCGATTCCTGCTCTGCTGCATCTGCACATAAAACAAACCAAAAAAAAGGTTCCGTCACATACAGAAATATGGACATTACAATTTAATCCATGCTTATTTTTATCGCATATTATGAGTTAACAAAAAATGCTTATTGATTAACTGAATATTCTTCTCTTGATCAGTGAATTCCTTATAGCGACACCACTGCCTGTATGGCGATTAAGTAGAAAGTGGATTTTGATCTGTGTGTGTATATGTATAGAGATAACAGGTTTGTGCATGGTCTTTACCTTTCAACATGAGACTGTGGTTGGCAGACTTTGTGAGAACGGTGATGGAATTATATGCTTCACAAGTATATATGCCACTGTCACTGTCTTGGAAACTCTGGATTATCAAGCATTCCTTTGTTTCGCCTAGCCGAACCGTGCCATTGAACTTCCATACAAATTGGGGATACGGGACTGAGGAAAAGGTGCAATTTATCCTCACGGTCTGTCCCACCATGGCCCGTTTGTCTCCCTTTATTGCCACATTCTCTGGCCCATCTGACAAGAGAACAAAAAAGGAAGTTTAGAGAGATCAAAGTAAGATTGGACTTTTGGATTTGTGACCAACTTGGTAGAGATACTCACAAGAGATTTTGTTAATTCTGTTTTATTTATTTATTTATTTTTTAAAATTTTTTTTACAATTATCATTATATTAAAGATTTTGTTTCATTTCAAAATCTACAGCATTTTTTTTTCCAATAATCATCTTCAAAACGCCCTGCATTTCCTCACGCTAGCCAATGCAGTTGATCAACTTACAGTTGACTGTCACACTGTAATCGCTGTCTCCGCTGCTGATCTGATTCTTCAGCTTGCATTTGTACACTCCAGCGTCCTCCTTCTGTACAGTGAGGATGGTGAGCGTGCTCTTGTCCGTGCTGAAGGTGATGCGATTGGTATTATCCAGAGGTTTACTGTCCTTAAACCACTGCACGCTGTCTGCTTTCCCTGCACTGGATGTGCATGTAAGGTTCACTGTGCTGTTACCAGCAATAAGAGTTGAAGTAGGGGCACTGATGTTCGTGCCTGAAATAGCTTCTGTTAAACAGAATGAGAGAAACCAGGTGACACTGTTAAGTACATTTCAGTACATTCATGATCGTAATATGATAGTATAATGTGATAAGGAAACCTGAACTTGTTATACCATTACCCTTATGATACAGCGGTCTTGATGATGACAATGTCACAAAAACATGCAATGCATATCCTAAACCTTCTTTATTGTTTGGTAAACTAAGGCTAAATTCATCACCATGATGTACTGATGCTTTTTGGATGGATAGCAGACTGTAGATTAATGTTATAGTAAAAGTGATTCCTTCATCTTCAGTAACTGCTTTATCACGGTCATGGATGTTGGGATAGATCCTTTTCTCAGTAACACTCTGAGCAAGGCGGGAAAATTAATCTCAGGTGTGATGCCAGTACATTGCAGGGCACCATTCACACACACACACACACACACACACACACACACACACACACACACACACACACACACACACACACACACACACACACACACACATAGAGACAGTCATTCACATCTAGGTGCAATCCGGTGTAGCCAGTTTGCCTACTGCATGTTTTCACAGGAAACCCACATAAACACAAAGGACAACACTCAGCCCAGACAGTAACCTGGGATTGAAAACTGGAGCTGTGAGGCGGCAGCACTACCTGCTGTGCCACTGTGACACCTGAGATTGTAGACGTGTTTGTGGTAATGGCATTTTGAATTTGTCACAGAATTATTTAAGGCCCCTTTTACCACAAATAATTCTCCTATGCATAATTTAAAATACTTTAATGACAGGTCCGCTGTCAATTACTCAAATATCATGCTAGTAATAGAAAAGATAGGAAATGCTCCATTCTCTGTAACATATAGAATCCAACAGTGCAGGTTTGTTAGGTCTGTGCAATAAGAGATAATCAAATCCAGCCCCAAAACCAGCCCAAATGGTCAATAAAACAAGCCCAGTGCACAGGAAGTGTTAAAAACATGTAGTTATCTTAAATACAGAAAAGCGTTTGCCCTATAGTCAGGAGTCTCTAGGTGAGAGGGGCATACACTCTCACCCCTGTCAATCACAGTGACACTAGCCAATCATGTGAATATCTGGAAGACGGTAGATAGCGCTTTCCTCAGAGTGCGTTACGCCGCCCTGTGACGTGGCGTGAGCGACAGTTCGATAAGTTGCGGTTGGTTGGCTTCATCTGTTTCGGGGGAAGCATGTGTTAACCTACCCCGCCCCTTCCCTTTGGTAGCTGTCGTATGATGGGAGGAGCTGGCTGGTGGGTGGCAATCGGTTGGTGAAGAATTTTGGGGAGAAATCTATTTATAAACATCCATCCATCGCAGGGCACAACTGCACACACTCACACACTACAGACAATTTAGAGATGGCACCCTTCCTACAATGCTAGTCTTTGGACTAGGGGAGGAAGCCGGAGTACCTGGAGGAAAAACCCTGAGGCACGGGGAGAAAAGGCACGCTCCGTGCACAGGGGGTGGAGGCAGGATTCGAGCCTCCAGCCCCAGAGGAGCAAGGCAAGTGTTCTAACCACTAGGTGATAATTAATTTCAATCTAAGCAAATTCCTGGAACGAACACTGCAGCAAGACTACAGACCAAATTAAGGAGATGTCTTCTCATGCCTCCAAAACCTCCCCATAAAAATCTGAAACACTTTGTTGAGCAACTTCAGTCAAACAGACTCTATAAAACAGCAGGGGGACAAATATTAAATGACATTAAACTTATTCACTGGTAGTCTTTACTATCTTCCTTTTACTGTGTCAGACTTTTTTCACAAAAACAATGGTTTCTGGGTCCATTTTCCCTGCAGATATCTACAAATTCAAGACCTTCACAAAAAATTCCCTAACTTCCTTCCACTCTACATTCCTCAGCTTAGACAACGTTCTAAAATGAAACCCAAATATCAAATGCACCTCTTCGATATTCTACAATATACTATGGACATATTAGTCCCCTCTCTGTGATACCTTACAGACTGATCCGAGGAGTTAGGGAGTGATACTGACACTGACACTTAATCACACCGTGTAACACTGAATGCAGTACAGTGGGGTGTGGCACATCCAGCTATACTGTACATTGTTGCATATCAGATCCTTGGCTGCTTAAAATGCCTTTAATTTATGTTTAATTACATATTGATAGCCACATTGTGTCATCTTAGAATGACCAGTACTCATCCATGTATATATATTTTATTTTACTTAAGAAGTAAAACGCATAATCCCTTAAGCACACTGTAGGCCACCACATAACCACACACCTCTTTTCTCTCCTCGCTCTGTTTCGGATGGTCATTACGGTGGAACAGTGGAATGCATCATCCGAGCAAACAACCATATTCACCCCTGAACTACACCTACTGAGTAACATTCTCTGAATGCCTTTTCTCTGCAGCCCGGGTGATATTACATACACAGGCCTGTCTCTTTACCTTACTCTGTTGCTCGTTGTCCATTTACTTAACTGGATGCATGTTATCACACTTCTGACAACTCATTCAGCAGGTTTTTGCTGTGTATTTAATGAAGTTTATGGAACAACTACGCTCTTTGCTTCTGTAGCTTTTCATCATCATGTATTATAAATTAGGGGCAAACAGTAACCATAGCAATGACTCATAGAGGTAAGCTATCTACCATTGTTCAGAGCAAACAATCCCGGATACTTGCTACACAGCGTGCATGCACACACAAGCACACTGAATACACACACACACACACACCTCGCTGACTCAATCCAGGCTAAAGAGCTACAGAGAGGTGCGTGACTCTGAAAGCACAATTAATTAACAGCAGGATAAGGAAAGGCCCCACAGTGGTTCACACCTGTGAAAATTTAGCCATGTTTCATTTTATTAGGTTCTAATGCACAGCTTTTGTTTGAATTTGAAAAAAAAAAAACCAAACCATTGTCTGAATGTATCATGCAATCACTGTCATTAAGTTCAAATTTTTGTCCAATTATTGTAACACACCCATTTAGAGAATGCTTATTTTTGCTGTATTGAACTTTTATCGTTATTAAGGCATATAAAATGGATTCAATTATGTGCACTGTTACACCCCTGTTTAATTTTTAATATATATATATATATATATATATATATATATATATATATATATATATATATATATATATTCATTCTACTTGTTCATTGTGCACAAAAGACCCCAGTGAAACCCAGACCTAACAAGCAGACAGAGTAGTGCTTTATGTCTACTTCCTACTTCCTGAGTTTCTCAACACTGCCTATTTATCTGCTTTAGAAAACTAACTTGTTATACTCATATTCAGTTTAAGCACCTTCACCGGAATCCGAATTTAGATCTGGATCCCCAATAATGAGAAATGGCAAGAAAACTCCTCGAGGTGACACAAGGAAGAAACTTCCAGAGGAACAGATTCGAGAGGGAATACATCCTCTTTTGGGTGATTCTGCAGAGAGTGGGATTATAAATCATTATAGTAAATAGCCATATTAAAAAAAAAAAAAGAAAAAGGAAAACAGTATTACAGGTGTTGGAGGGATATGGAATTTTTGGTGTGATTATATTATGAATAAGAGTCCTGGAATGAGCACTTGGGGAAGTTATAATCACAGCAGGGGATTTTAGGAGGTTTTAATGTAAGTATCCTAGTGAGATTATCCACTGCAGCACGCGGATCATACAGGCTGATGGGGTTTCTTTTTTTGGAACAGCATCTTTTCAGGAAATATAACTTTTTCAACTATTTCAACAAACCCCAACAATGAATGTTAGTAGTGTACTGTATGAGTATCTCAGAATGTTAACTAAAGCATTATTGCCATTTTTCAGACCAAGTTTGAATTTTGTTCGATGCCAGACATCTTTAAGATGTTACGGTTAAAATATTAAGGTCTGTCTCTCTCTCTGTCTCTGTCTCTCTCTCTCTCTCTGTCTCTGTCTCTCTCTCTCACACACATGTGGCAGCTTCTCTGCACACTCACTTACAGCTGTGCTCATGAATACCTTTGTGTACGCGCAGTTCACAGAACCGTCCACATTTCCAGTGACACAGTTTGCAGTCTTCTTTGATTTGATGGTGAAACGATAATAGATTTCCAAATCGTTGTCGTGTTGTCTTTTCTGTAGCGTGACAATGTACACTAGGCTTACATCACATCATCACGTGGCATCAGATGTTTTTACTGGGACATCTTTGCGAATACTTCTGCTAAGACTGCCTTTTACAAGGAAAAGCTGCAAGCTTCCTTCACAACAAGATCTCCACAACATCTTTTCTTCACTTCGTAACCCGCCGGCTCCTCCTGCTCCGTCCTCCCTAAACGCTGAAGACTTTGCCACCTTTTAAGATGGGAAGATTGAAAAGACCTTCACCCCTACACTACACGTTCAGGATTCCCCTCCTCATTTTGCACGCACATTTTTTCTCATCTAGCAACAGAAGCGATCCTGAAAATCATCTTGTCCTGCAATCCTACCACCTGCCCATAAGACCCAATTCGTTCCAGACCATCTCACAAGACCTCCTCCCCTACGTCAGTTGTATCATTAACGGCTCCATAACATCTTGTCATGTACCACCTGCATAAACTCACTCTGGGTCCCTTCTGCCAGGAAGAATGGGAGAAACTGCTCAAATCCAGGTGTGTAAAGCTAGTACAGACTTACCCAAGAAGACTCAAAGCTGTAACTGCTGCCAAAAGTGCTTCTACAAAGTACTGAATAAGTACTGAATACTGATCTACAGCACATGAGAGATTTCAGTTTGCAAAAAAACGTTTTATATCACTATAACCTGCTAATAAACTGTCCACAACAAACTGATCATAAATTAGATTGCTGGTAGACAAAGGTGAGATTTCAGTGTCATAGTTGATATTCACTGTCATATTTGCAGCAATTTAGCCAAGTCTGTCAAGATATACCACTACAACCAATATTTTGTTCATCACTAACATTAGCCAGGTTAGCTCGGTTAGCATAGAGGTTCCCAGGCTAAAAGTTCCTGAGGTTTTTTTTTTTTTGGTTTTTTTTAAACTGTGAAGGTTTCTGGTTTACATGAAACAAATGTGACTTTTGAACTGTGTTAACAAATTTGACACCAAACTAAACAATCCGAATTACTTATTCAAGATTTAGTCCATTTAATTATTTTTTTTTAGCTCACATGTACTTTGAAGGACTCACCTAGGACAGACAATTTGGTGACCTCTGAAGTGACATAGCGCATGGTCTTGCTGTTGTAGGCCATGCAGCTGTAGTTGCCACTCTGTTCCTCTCCCAGGTTTGAGAGAACTACTGTAGCAGTCTTCTGGGGAAGTTCGGCTCCGTTAAAAAGCCATATGAATTCGGCAGCGGGGAGGGACTGAGCCGAGCATGACAGTGTCAGGATGGAGCCCTTCTTCAGGACATCAGCGGCAGGCTCTTGTATTTTAGTGACAAGCTCAGGGCCATCTAAAGATTCAGGGGAAAGTTGTGTGAGTAAGTAGGCTAAGTATGACAAATTTAAAGTAATATTTAAAAAAAATAAAAAAATACTAGGTCAAATTGATATACAAGAAGATTAAAGCTCTGAATGTGGTGGTTAACCAGGTGTCCCAATTTTTTGACAGGTTATAGTGAAGGACGCGTGTTAATCTTAAATGAAAGGGGAAATATTTTTGCAGCGGAAAGCAGCGCATGTAAACAAAAACATGTCAGATCTCTCAGAATGTGTCAAACAAATTTTTTTGTGAAATATCTCATAGAGGATAACAGACGATGAGACGTCGATAGAAAGAAATAACAACAATATCAGTAATCACTTCTTGGCTGTTCTGCTTTATCTGAAATATATTTAAGGGTCCAAGCACCAAAGGTGATGGTACCGAATTGTTTTTTTTTGCTCAAGCACATAGTAATAGCATCAGAGTGTTTCAGTAAGCCTTTATATTGAATTAGTCTGGTCCAAATCGAACAAATCAAATGCAGGTGGGACATACAGATGCAAAAAAGTGTGTGGAACCAGTACCATCACCTTGCGTGAGTTTGTCTTATAAATGTCAGTCATTTGTATTGCATAAAAGTTATTTAATATATGTTTCAAATAACTGAATTATGCAAAAACATTTATGCAAAAACATTCATCCGACTGCCATCAGAAGTAAACCTGATCAGTTCTATTGAGTTCGATTAAAGTGTCACAGGACCTCAGTATAATTACACCTGGTCCTGGATGCCCCCCGTGTTTGTTAGAGAACATAATGTGACAAAGACGACTGACTCTGCTCAGGAACACAGTGGACTCAGGGTGAAATCACACAGGAGTTTTATTGACAGCTTGAGTCATAGCACATTACTAAAAAAAAAAAAAAAAAAAGGAAAATTAAACAGAAAGAGAAGAAAGTAACTTTCTGCTTCACAAACTTGGACTGCTAGACTTTCCAGCTGCTCTGCTCTGCATACTGGCAGGCTCGTATTCTCACACACACACACACACATGCATATGCTCAGCTCACTGTGAGAGACAGTTCATTAATATAACCAGGAAAATCAGTGCCAGGTGTTAATCAGCTTCTCCGTGTACATGCAGACTGCTGCTGAACCAAGCCTTGCCTGCACTTAAACAAACAGCATCATGATTAGCTATTAAAACAACTTTCTGTCCCAGTATCAGTCAGGGTTTGAACTCTGAATGAACTGGAGAGATCCACAGCTCAGATGGGAGAGGCCGGGCTTTATGAAAGATTGGCAAGAAGAAACCATTACTGAAGAACAAGTATAAGTCGATACAAACGACTTATGTGGATGGGGATGTCACCACAAGTCCACTCCTCTCTTTACTAAACTGTATGCCAGAAGTACCTTTAAAATATCAGATTTCGGATTTGACCTTGCTGTGACCTTGACCCTGTTTCCAAAACCTAGTCAGTTCATCTGCTGGTTGCAGTGATAATTCCATACAAATCCTACAGATATTCAACCGCTTGCTCTTAAGAAAAGGGTTCACTGGTCTGATGAGACCAAAATTGAACATTTGAGCTTTGTGCAAACCCAACACTGCTCATCACACTGAGAACACCATCCCCATAGTGAAGCATGGTGGTGGGAGCATTATGGTATAGCTACGCTGAAGTGAGTCAAAACCAAGAACGTTAACGTGTTAGGTTCGGTCAACCCAACCACGACATCATCTAGGTGAAATTCTAAGTGTGAAACCTCTCATGCAGGAGTAAAAAAGCCATTACAGAAATTCAGTAATTTTAGTGAAATATGGAAAAATGAAAAGGACATTTTTGAAAAATTTAACACACGGTGGTTGCTGAGAAAACACAAACTATGATTTTCTGCCAATTATGTGCATATAATTCTATAGCAATGATTAAAAGAAAAAACAAACACTTGAAAAACAAGGAATTAAGGACTTAAAAAAGCAACAGAGTGCAAGCATGCTGACAGGTAATGAATGTGTCACCAGATAAACAGTCGTCTGCCTTTTCATGGACAGATCTGCATTTATCTGTCCCTTGTTCCAATTTGGATAGAGAGCAAAAAGCTGACCCTATGCTTAAATATTAGTTTGTTCATGTTTATAATGTGGATGATGACAGAAGTTTGGCTTACGGTTATCTAACACAGGAGGTTGTGCTCTTCTGTTGGAGAGCCTGTTGTTCAAGTGTGTCTAAGTTAGTTTAGAATTTGCACAGATTACTGCAGGTAACTGTTGTGACTAGGTCTGATTCTTCTCCACTGCCATGTGTAGAGGACTGTGTGGACCAGGTAGGGGCAGCCACGCCCGTTAGAAAATTTGACTTGCTAAGAGTGTATTGGCAGGTCGCATCGTCTCTGTGCATGTGACAGCTCTGCTTTTATTTAATTTATACCAAGTGGAGTATATTCTTAGAAAGTAGTTCATTTTGGTTTGCGGAAATGTCCCAGCACTTAATGAGTAGGATGTTTGGATGGTTGTGCCCACGGACAAAAATCTCATTTCAGCTTAGGGGGGGACAATAAACATGACATTTTCTCAAGGGCATTTCCTGAATTAATTGAACATTAAAGGTCCTGCTGTGGTAAACATGGTTAATAATAATAATAAGGACACAGTAATTACAACTCTATGAATACTAAATGTATTAAAAAAATTTCTAGGCCACACATTCATTCATTATCTCAATCATTCATGAGGACAATCGGAAATAGGCATTCAGGTAGAAAGGATCTATTGCCAATTGTTTTTGTCTATAATTAGCGCAACTGCATTCTTTATGCATTATAATGTTTTACATTATTATTTGTACAATGAAAAAATAAAAGGGGCAATTCATGTTCCCACCTACGTCTGTGCTGGGTATCTGGACAATGCTATAGCATGTAGTAATACATGGGAACAACATTTACATTGCATTCGTTTTTGTTTAAGTGGTTGGCTGAGGTACATCTCAAAGTCAACCTCCTGAAAAGTGAGTTCACAAGAGTGAACAACAACAACAACAACAACAACAACAACAACAAAAACACCTGACACTGGGCTCTGCAACATTTTGATGTGTATGGTGGAGGACGTTCAGCTCCTTCAGTGGACTAATGTGATCATAATCCTCTAAATGTTCTACACTCTTTGAAGAACTGAAACCGACGGTTAATGCACTGGTGCCTCTTCCTGTAACCCTACAACTTGGTAACGTGATAGCTGATCTGTTGTCACTGGAACAGGTCTCATACAGCCCCCATGGGGATAGATGTCTGGCAACCAAAGATGTTTGCACTTTTAGGGTGTTTTGATAGTATACTTCCTAGCTGTGATTATTTTCTCTGTGTGTGCATTTTTAGGGGAGGGGGTGTGATGACCCTTTCAGCTGTCTGGTTAATTATTATTATTATTATTATTATTATTATTATTATTATTATTATTATTATTATTAATCTAAGTGAATTCTCTTTGGGAGTTGACTATGGAGCCGGAGCATGTTGCTGACATTCCACTGGAAATGGGATACGCCACCATGCAGGTGTCTCCTATAAGCTGACTTGAATAAAAGTAGGGACGCTTGCTGGCTCTCTCTTTCCCTCTCTTCCACTGTCTCTTATGTTAACAGGTGCCTCCAGTTGCTTTGGAGTCAGACGAAGGTCTGGTTGAGATCTGCCTCTTAGTTTCCCCAACCTGTCATGTTGTCTCAAGTTGCTCTATGTTGCCCCTCCCCCCTCTCTGTCTTTAGTTCTCTCTCTTTCTCTTTCTCTTACCTCCCCCGACCCCATACAGTGTTCATTTTACCACCCAACTGGAAATAAGCCACATTATTTTCTTGGAAGTAATTAATAAATAAAGCATGTTTTTTGTAATAGGACAACATATAATTGGGTGGTTGTTAGTGTACCTGGCCACCCTGTCCAAGTATCATTTATTTGTGGGTAACACTGCAAACTGATTTACCATTTAAGCCAGCATTGTAGTTGGGCATCCATACTGACTCTGTAAGTGTATTTTAAATTTGCCACGTGCCCGACATTTATACTGCTTTTGCTGGTAAATCAAAGCAGAAGATTTGGCGCAGCGACCAGCTGAGATGGCTTTTGAATGGTGTGCCATACACACATCCCACTGCACCAGGCACGCTTCTTTTTTGTGCGTTATTGACACGGTCTAAACACACTTCCAGGTACCTGAATTGTTCCGTGACCTCCTCATGGATCCTCCACAGGCTTTGTTCTATTGCCACAATGTTCACAGTGCCGCGTGCACTATTGACAGTTCTGAAAGGCTGGGATCAGAGCATTGTTCAAATGAAAAGCTCCGAGCTAAATAACCTGACGATACTGCTTTATTACAGCCAGTGGTGCAATGCTTAAAAAAAAAAAAAATAGATGAGTAAACTGTGATAAGTTAAGATTTAATGGTACAGGTAATTAGTGGTTTCTGTTTATCTATACGTTAGGCCATGTGCTGTAGCAAAAAAAAAAAAAAAAAAGGTAAATGCAAAGGGAGTGTTAAGCTTGTTGCTGAAACTGTGGTTAAAAACGTTACCGTTAATATGAATTTGATTAAACCTAATTGTGGTGCAGTATGAGGCTACATGGCAGTTCACACTACAATATGTGGTTGCTTCTAACATTTATTTTAAATCAACATTTAATGCATGTGAGTAAACATGCTTTAGCACTCATGTGTGCTCTACAGTCCTAGCCAGCATGGTCAGGTGCACTTTTTTGTGGACTTACAGTTGACGGTGAGGTTGAAAGCGGCACTAGTTGAAGATTCCAGTAGGTTCTTGGCTGTGCAGGAGATTGGCCCTTGCAGATCTGTACGAAAAACTTCATTAATGATGAGCTGGCTGCCGTTCTGCACTATATGCTTCCCATCCACAACCACGGGAACGGAGTTGTTCAGCCAAGTGTACGAGAGAGAAGAGCCTTTTGCGTTGCAGGTGAGGACTACGGTGCTGTTGAATTCCACTACTTCAGTGACGCTGGAGGTGATACTCACATCCGCCACAGGCTCTGCGGGAGACGCACGGATATGTTAAAGAACAGACTGACAAGAGACAGACAGGTGAGGAGGTCAGAGTTTGAAGCGCAGCTTTGCACTACAGGCAGTTGGTCTACTTCTTTTCAAACCTGACCGATCTCGAGTCTGACATTTCTAATACTGAAACGTAATCGTCTCATTCACCAAACCAGCACTCAGTGCTCGTAGCAGCTAAATATGTCTGGGTCGAGAGAAAAAGAGTTGAAAACCTCGCTCCAGTCCCAGCCACACACTCGTCTTCAATGAGTACACGAGGCTGTCTATTACTTCATGTCTGCGCTCCATTCAGAAATGGCCACACCCTTAAAGTTTTCAGCATGGCTTTTACATTTCCGAAGTCAAAACCACCAGATACTAAATCTTACCAAAAATACCATACAGCATTTAAATAATACAAGTAAAATGTGGGTGTAGATTTTCACACTGTATAAATGGACTTCAGCGTAGATCCCACTGTGTCTCAACAGTTATTAGTGTGTGTGTGTGTGTGTGTGTGCACAAACCAAGGCTGCAAGGCTGATTAACATATGTATTATTTGAGCTATATAAATTGTAAGATTAAAGAGCAAGCTAGACTATATATATATATATATATATATATATATATATATATATATATATATATATATATATATATATATATATATATATGATGTACTAGAATTAACCTCACCACGAGCCAAGATAAATATCAGTAAACAAATATCCAACTTTTTAAAGGGGGAAAAAAAAAATTAAAATAAGTAATCTGAAGCACACAAACAGATGTGACTTACCCAGCACCACGAGCGCAGTCTGACCCACCAGCTGGTTCAGATTGGAATCGACTATAGTCAGGGTATAAGGTCCGCTGTCGGTGGGTGTGAGCGCGTCTAACTGCAGCGTGTATGTGCTCCTGCTGTAGATCACACGGCCCTGGTACGCATCGGACACCTTCTCTTTCGTATCCGTGGCCACGTAGATGGGAACACTGGTACCGGGTTTGGGGTTGAACGACCACGTCACCGTGTCGACATCAGTCGATGCGGGAACCGTTGCCGTGAAGTTCACACTTTTACCCTTCACACCGCTCACCCTTTCTGGCATCACGAGTTGGTCAGCAGAACAGAAACCTGAGGGTTCAGGAGATGTTAGACGTGTCCATAAAACAATCTTTACGCATACGCCGCCAACCCCTTCTTTATAAAGATCAACAGCTCCCATTTCTCATTCATGTATTGGGAACAACAACACTTCAGGTGTACAGATACTCACCAGCCAGAAGCAACAAAATCGACCACGAATTGTACAAATCCATTGTAAACCGTCTGTATCTCTCAAGTCACAGCCAGGAACCAGGTTCGGTCATGATCTGTCAGTGTGATGAGTGTAGGAAGACACACCCAGACACACACCTAGGTTCAAGCCCAAATATTCCACTTCTTCCTATATACGTGCACTAAGCAGCACAGGGTGTAAAGGAATAGGTACTGCACTTCGATATATAGTATACCATATCACTGTCACCAGAACGGTGTGTGTGTGTGTGTGTGTGTGTGTGTGTGATCCCATTGCTATTAACGCAGTAACCACATATACACATCATAAACAACCGTTTTGGTTTTGTTTTTTCGCCTAACGGATATTCGCGTCATTACGGTAACATAAGAGCCAAGGCACATCGTTTCTGCGTCTTGTAACCCACCTACAAGTAGCCTTTATCCCATCACACCCTACCTGAGTGAGAACCTGTTCTATGAATGTGTTACTAAAGATCTGAGAGGGTTCAGTAACCAGCCACTGCTAGTAGGCATGTAATGCTGTTCAGGTTAAGGCGTACATTGTACAGACCTCTTTGGGGGGGGAAATACAACACTAATTATATAGCATGTTAATGAAAATATTAACCATGGTAAAGGAAAACCAACATGTCATACAGTACATGAATCATCTGCACACTTTCATACAGCATGTCCCAAAAAGTAAGTCCCTTCTTGTTCTTCTTCTTCTTCTTTTTTCTTAAAAGAGCCCTTGAAGAACAGCTTATGAGACTGTATATATAAATATAGATTAACCATATGCTTTGTAACTCTGATAACGATTTGAACCATATTATTATTATTATTATTATTATTATTATTATTATTATTATTATTGTGCTACTTATATCTTTAGAGATGATACACATTTGCCTTCCTCAGAGCCAAACAGTCAACAGAGGTGGCAAAAATATTGTTTTAATAATTGAAATATTTAAAAAAAATAAATAAATAAAATAAATAAATCAGTGTACTTGTATGAAGTATAAAGTAAAAGTAGTTCCCATTGAAAATAAAACCCAGTAAATAAATGCAGCTCTTTAAGCAAGCATTAACTAACGATGGCTAGCCCTGATAGTACACATACGTCAACACTTTTAGTCATCGTTGAGTGTAATGTTTTACTTAAACCAGTCAGTGTTATAACACAGCACCCCCTATTGGTGATTGAATAAATCTTCACACTCTCCCCAAGTGATAAGTTGCTCATCCCTTCATGCAGTCTTCTTATTGTGATTAATTGCTTGCACTAAATAAATGGGTATTTGAGTGGTTATTTTGCGTTGATGAATTGGGTTTTATGTCGAAATGCGATTTCAAAGTGTTTCATTCGCTTGAATAGGTTAGCTTTTCACTCTACTTTTCTCCATTCTTACCAAAACACCTGAACAGGTGTGGGCGTGGTCAGGCTGGAACTCGGATATTTTAAACTGAGCGTTAACTTGCAATTTGAGAATGATGGGGTTTCCTAAATAAAAATCTCAGCCTGTACATTGCTTCTGGATCTGTCTCACGACTCAGCGATCAGCTGAAACCCTAAAGAGTGAGACAGCGAGAGCGAGCTGGATCAAGTGCTTCAGGTAACATGAAATCCAGTGATGGCGAGATGAGGCTTCGAGTATTGAGCTGTCCAGCCAGAGGTGTTGAAAAATGGTTAATTCCACGAGGGTTCAGCTGCACACTAGAGGCCCATAGTGGTCAAAAGAATATAGGCCTGTGGGGCATGTAGACCTGCACTACAGTACATGTGTAAAGGCAGTATCACATAAAGGAATTTCCTGAGTGTGTTACTCTTTTTATTATAGCCTAGAAAAAAAACAACATAACTTTAAATAAAACGTTGTTTTATTTAGAAGAAGAGATGTGGTGCAGTTTCCTGTATTTTATTTCTGCTTTTAAAGATCTTTAACACAATCATGTCTGAAAGAGGAAAATAGTGAGGAAGAATAGTGTGCAGTTATTCTTTAAACAGGCAGTGATTGGGGCTTTGGGATTGAACATGCTTGCATATTAATTGAGGGCGATGAAGTGCTTGTGAAACTTCTAAGATGGCAAGTGAAATCAGTAAGGAGAATTTATTTAGTTAAATTTATTTATTTAGTTAAATTTACTTAACTTTAAATGCTTTAAGTTTTGGCCTTAGGTTTTTTTCCCTTCAAGTAAATAATAACTAAATAAATTACAAGTAAAAAATACAGACTACGTAAAAACTAAAAAAAAGTTTCTGAAATGAAACACTTGCCGCTCGTTAGGCCTCTTTACAAACGGACTTTTAAACTGAAGCGCTGAAAGTGACCCGGAGTTATAACAGAGAAAACCTGAAAGATTAGGTACATCTGCCTATAATTAGAAATGACTCAGCAATAGTCCGTGGGTATTTATTGATGTAATAATGTGTTTTGGACTAAATATTTTTACTTAATTGGATCATTTGGACCTTTGCCAGAGTAACAAGACTGTTTTTGTCGGGATGTTATGGATCAGTGGACTACTATGAGGCTTCATAGGTGAGTTGCCTCCGTTTTGTAAGTGTTGGTTTTTATCAATCGAAGCACAAGAATCTTAGCTTTCCAAAGATATATCACATGAGTACCTACATAAACACAGCAGCTGTGTACAGCATAGTTTTACACTTAACAACGCGGCTGGCTGTGGATGTTTTTAAAAGAATGAAATGGTTAATAAGGACACATGAACGTATTAGCGTTACACGCACGTATGCTAACCATTAAGTAATCCTACACTTGAATTTATGCTACAACATCCGTAATGTAACCGCTACCATAATTGCACGGTGCACCTATGAAAAGTTCCCAACTGACTACCTGTCACACAGCGCATCAGTTAGTAGTACCGGTACTTGTGAAAATCTGGTACCGTCAACTTTTTTATTTTTTAGTACCGACTTGGTACCGAAGTAACGATACTTTTGACAACCCTACTTTGAACCCACACATTTTGAACAAAAGTGATTAAAAAAAATATTGCAACATGTGACTAACCTTGCCGCCCAGGTATGTCCTATTATATTGAATGTTTAAAGAATTAAAAGCTCTGAATGTCTATTCTTGGTTTGAAGCTGAGAAAAGAAGGAAACTTGATCAGAGCCTTTGCACAAGCATTGGTCCTGAAAAAGAAAGAAACCACTGATGTACAGTGGCAGTGGTAACTCAGTGATTAAGACATGGGGCTACTGATCGGAAGGTTGTGAGTTCAAACCCCAGCACCACCAAGCTGCCATTGTTAACCCTCAACTGCTCAGATGTATAAATGAAATAAAGATGTAAGTTGCTCTGGATAAGGGCGTCTGCCAAATGCCAAAAATGTAAATGTACTAACAAACAGACATGGAACATGTCAGCCAAGGAAAACAACAGCAGCTGAAGACAGAAACATTGTGAGAGCTGTAAAGAAAAACCCCAAAATGACAGTCAGTGACATCACCAATAACCTTCTGAGGTCTGAAGGTGTCACAATCCACCATTTGAAGAAGACTTTGAGAGCAGAAATATAGAGGCCTTACAAGATACAAACCGCTCATCAGCAGTAAGAACCAGAAAGCCAGATTGGAATTCGCAAAGAAATACAGAGATGAGCCACAAAAGTTCTGGAACCAAGATGAACCTCTACCAAAGTGTGGAGAAAGAAAGGATCTGCTCATGATCCAAAACATACAAGCTCATCTGTGAAGCATGGTGGAGGTAGTGTCGTGGCTGCTTCTGGAACAGGCTCACTGATCTTTATTGATGATGGAACTCATGATGGTAGCAGCAGAATGAACTCAGAAGTTTACAGAAACATTTTGTCACCGATTTACAGAGAAATGCATCCAGTCTAATCGGGAGGAACTTCATCATGCAGCAAGACAACGATCCAAAACACACTGCAAACTCAACTCACTTCCACCACTGTAAATGCGTATGAGTGTAATTTGATTCCTCGTAGAGAATGATGGTGGAAAGCTAAAATGAAAAACAATTAAAAAACAAAATCACACAAATCAGATTTTTAATTGATCAGAATGCATAGCAAAGCAAAGCATAAAATAAAATTTTAAATAAAATTATTTTAACAACTTTATTGTTTTTTTTCCCTCAGGTTTTCCTTATTACCGGTACCCTATAGGTTTTGCTTTTGTTAAAATTACATTTTTCCTTCTACTTATTATCATTATTATTATTCTTTTTCTCACACATTCCCCAATCAACACACAACCCAGAGGAGATTCACACTGAAGTGGTGTGCAGTTGTGAGTATGCGTGATCATTTAGACTAAATATCAGAGGTAGTGTAGATAGTATCCCTTCCTTTAATTCTTTTTTAACTTTAATGTAGTTAAAAGTTCTAGAAACAAAGGTGATAACAAAGGGTTAGATTGTCTGTAGGTGTTTATGATACCCTGTGAATTCTCTTGTCTTGCACCCAGTGTTGGTGGGATGGGCTCTGGATCCACTGCGACCCTGACCAGGATAAAGCAGTTACTGAAGATGAATGAATGAATGAATGAAGGGGTTTAAATACGTTCAGTATGAAGCTTAACTATAAATTGTAATTTACAGTTAATGTATTCTTGCTTAAGCTGTAGGACTCACATAAGGCAGTATCTCTCACCCATAAGTCCATCGTATTACAGAGGTCTTAGTCATTAAAAAGAATGTAATTTAAGAAAAGCACAAGTTTACGCCAACATGCTAGAAAACGTTTCTTTTCTCCTTTCTTTTCCCTGCATGTAAGCTGCTTCTTCTTCTTTCTACTAAACCTTTGACTGTCTGATAAAAGACAAGGCAACAAAATACTGTGTTAAGTCTTTAATATTTTCAATATTCTTTTGTTTAGAAATATTGCACATGATCAACATGCCTGCTTATGAGCTCACGCTCATCTTTCTCATCCAAAAATTCCTTCTTCAGAGTCAGATAATGACAATTTATTGGATACACAATCAAACAGTGAACACACACACACATGTACAGGTGTGCGGCATGTGTGTGTGGGCAAGCATTTCTCTGATGTTGGGGAATGAATGAGTTAAGTGCCAAATGTTGTTTTATATACTTGAGAATCCTCCTATCTCTACATTAATAACCAGCTCACAGGCATAACAGTCTTTTAGTATGGATTGCATTTGCCTTCGGGGGCAAGTCTGATCTGCCAAGATCTTAGGATATCTTACATATTAGGTATAACATTATATAAAGTAAGCTTGCTCACACACACATACACACTATATATATATATATATATATATATATATATATATATATATATATATATATATAATTTATTTATTTATATATGGAATACCTGGGAATACTTTATTAGGAACACCTGATCATTCATGCAAGTATACAATCAGTCCATTATGTGGCAGCAGTGCAATGTATAGAATCATGTAAATACAGATCACGACCTTCAGTTAATGTTCACATCAATTCGCATAATTGTTGGTGCCAGATATTTCAGAAGCTGCTGATCCCCTGGGATTTTCATGCACAATAGTCTTCAGAGCATCCAGTGAGTGCCAGTTCTGTGGGTGGAAATGCCTTGTCGATGAAAGAGGTAAAAGGAGAATGACCAGACTGGTTCGAGCTGACAGGAAGGCTATGTTAATACAAATAACAACTCTTTACGACCACGGTGAGCAGAAAAGCATTTCAGAACACATAGTACATAGAACCTTGAGGTGGCTGGGCTACAACAGCAGAAGACCACATTGGGTTCCACTCCAGTCAGCTAAGAACCAGAATCTGAAGGTACAGCGGGCACAGACTCATAGAACCTTTGAACACTGAAAGGAAAATACATTGGTTGGTCTTTTGCATTTTTTTTTTTTTTTTCAAAACACAATTGTGTGTGAAAATTCCAGGAGATCAGCAGCTGGCACCAACAACCATGCTACAGTCACTGAGATCACACATTTTCCCCATTCTGATGTTCCATATGAAGCTCCTGAACTGTATCTGCATGATTTATGCATTGTGCTACTGCCACACGATTGGCTGACTGGATAATTGCATGAATGAGCAGGTGTAGGTGTACACGTGTTCCTAATAAAGTGGCCAGTGAGTGTATTTAAGTATATAAGTGAAGACTGGGAAGTATCAAAGTGTCAGTACACTCATTGGGCCTCATTTATCGTTTTTTTTTTTTTTTTTTTTTTTTTTTTGTGACGCCCACAAAACCCATAAAAGATAAAGCTCACAGATGGCTAAAAACTATTTCTCAGAGGCAGAAGGGGGAATTATTTTGACTGAAGTCTACACCAATAAAAAATATTATTTAGCAGTGCAGCAGGACCTGAAAAGGTTAAAATCTGGAGACAAATTATAGAAAAGGTCAGTTAGGTGTGAATTAAGTGAGAGGAAAAGAAACTGGTTTGGCATGACAATGGAACATTTAATAACTGGTCTTATTTGTCTTAATTTATTTATGGATTTGTGTTGCCTTGCTTCTTTATTGAGAATTTTTTCCATGTTAAATATTTCTTTAATTAATTCTATTGATATGAAATGACTGGGTTTCACAACATTTTCATTAAATTTGTGTATAATTGAAATAAATAAGCGATTTATTCGTGACAGTGTAATAATATATATTTTTTAACATGTAATATATCAATTGAGGTTTACATTAGTTAGTCTCCATATGGTAAATTTACCATTTTTTCTGAGTAAATCTGTTCATATATGGCGTAATAAATGAGGCCCAATGTTTGGATAGTTTGTTTGGATTACTTTCTCAACACTCAATTATTAATGTTATTATAATTATTTTTTTTTTTAAATGTATTTTTCCTGTATATATCATACTGTAACACCTTTATCCTCTTGAACAGTAAATATCTATGGCACAAAAACTGGTCACTCATCTAAAATCTAAAGAAACTTCCCATCAACACAGTCCTATTGCACCAATGAAATATGTGGCAGCTAAAGGAAAGAGGAGATCCTGAGAAACGCCACCTTAACGCTGGTCTCAGGTCTTTCCCTTTGCATAATCCTGTTTAAGAATCATCCATGGTTACAAATTCTGGACCAGCCCCTCAGGGGCACTTTCCAAACAAGTTACGTAACAGTTTAAGAAGAAGCAGAAAATAATATCAAAAAAAGGGTCTTTTTTTTTTTCTTTTTTCTTAAAGGAAAACTATATGCTACGGAAGGAAAAATAAAATGAACTGAAATGCAGTTGTTGGTTAGTTTCTTTTTACATATCTTGAAAAACAAACACTTTCCTGATTTAAAGTGTGGTCCAGGACCACACATATTGTGCAAACGTCTGATAAAAACATTTCAAAAAAAGGGAGGTTGGGGTGGGGGGGGGGGTGTTTAGGGGGAGCAAAGAGCCTTAAGCCCCTGAGCCATCATGGTTATATACAGTGAGAGGTGGAGAGGAAAGGCCAGAGATAGAGGCATGAGTAAGAAGAGCTTCAGATAATAAGCTAAAACAGTCTTTTTCTTCTGCCCCAAGGCATGGATAGACTGATTGGTCTGTGCTAGAAATGCCACTAGAGTTAATAAGAGCAGAGCAAGCTATTTTGGGTGGGGGGTGGGGGTGGGAAGGGGTATAATTTCCACCAATACGACACAACAACTACAAATGAGAAAAGCATGGATTCATAGAGTGAATGAGAGTGTGTTTTTTCATTAATCATGCTAATGATGTTTCATTTGAGAAGATGCGCACCACTCTCTCGGTCTGTGTGTTCTGTGTTGGTTTCTATGTTGTTGTGCTGTTTTGGCAGTCACTACAGCTTTTGCTTTCTGCTCAGCTGCAAGTGAGAAAGTCTTCAGTTTGTTGCTTTTGGAAGGTTTGGTTCTGAACCTGTTTCCCCACAAAATGGACGTGTCCCATTGCACAAAGACACCTCTTTCTCTCTGGCCATACGGTTCTGTCTCAGTCTCTCACAAATCAAAGTGCAAGCGCGCTCATTTCCCACCAATTTCCTCCAAACAGTAATTTTTTTTATACCAGGCAAAGAAACTTTGTGCAGAATGCTGCAGGTGCCGCAGTAAGGGGCTCCTGATATAATGCAAGTGACGGAACAACTACCTGGTGCACTCATTTGCGTGCTATGGGATGTTTTGTTGAAAAGGTGCTCGTGCCTGTTACGAAAGTTAATTTTGTGCACTTGCATAAAATATACGTGTGTTGGTCAGTCTGTGCAAATGGTCACTTTGACACAGATAGTGTCCACTGACAGGAAAATAATGATGTGAAATCAAGCGGAACAAAATTCACACAGTTGGTTATAAATTCAACAAAAACCATGCAAGTGCTGTATATTGTCAGTGGACTTGGTTAAATCTGCCTACTGCCCATTCCCACATTCTAACATGTCTATCCTCTCTCTCAGTTTTCATCTAAGATCCTGTGATTCATCCATGCCAGTCTTAGGCTTTTCCCACTCGCAGCCCTTTTCGTCTACCTCGGCTACGCCATCTTCACTGGTTACGGGATTGGATGGTCCCGGTGCACAAGCAGAATCTGAACCGCTGAACGCTCCTCCGATCCCTGTGGCCTCTAAAGCACCGGGTGTGGCAGTCTGCATGATCTTCTGCCTCACTTCACGAATCTTCAGCTGCAAACACACTTTATTGGGGAAAGTATCAGAGTAGCGGGCCTGGAAAGCAACTGTGGCCTGGGCTGAGATGAAGAAGAGTGAAGGAAGAAGAGAGGATAAATTTTACAGAAGATGAGTATAAAAGAATAAATATTAAAATACATTTGGTTTCTTGTCTATGGACTTCCAAAGACACTCAATATCAAGAAATAATGGTAATAAAAACAGACTTTCGAAGTACACAGTAACGCACATCAACTCCGTCATCTAATCTAAATGGAATGATTATCTGGTTAATTCCTCTAAATCAATGGTTCAGCCTATAAACCAGGCTGTCAAATTCTGCCCCTGGCATCAGCATTATTGTGTACACTTGAAGGGCCATGATATAAGTCATTCTGTCGATCAACACCAATAACCTGGGCTCTGAAAGGAGAACAGGATGTAAGAAGAATTCACACGAGATTATATCTGATTATTTCTGAACATACATGTCCTTAGTCTCCTATCTCTCCTGTCTTCACTCTTCGTCTTTTCTTCACTTCTCTTTTTTCAGCATGTTTGTAGGACTCTACACTGTGTGATATATTTTTTGGATTTGGTCAATCATTGAATCGCACTCAAAGCCAGCTCCCCCTGCATTTCTGAATTGTTTTAGATGGCGGTCTGACGTGCATCACGCCCAGCAGATAGGTGTTGGTTTAACTAGCGATTCAGCCTAGTAACATCCCATATGTGCTGTACAGTGACGTGTGTGGAACGTGGGTGGTTAATACACTGTGGGTCCACTTTGAATTCTAGCTAGTATGAACATGCTGAATAGTAGGAAATACAGGTTGGTTCAGTATTAGTCTTTCCAAGTTCACACAGCCTGAATGAAACAAGGCTGCGGGCTGCTTGACACGACTCATAATCAATACCCTTACAACATTAGATTATTCCATTAGTACATTATTATATTCATTTCCACGTTAACATCAAAATTGTTGCTTGATTGATTGATCGACAGACAGGAGTCAGCTGTGATTGGTTACCTGATGGGAAGAAGGAGCCTTGCTCCTGAAAGAGCTGCATGACAAGTGCACGGCGCTGATCCAATGTGCGGCGTAGAGAGTACGGTATACGGTCCAGCTCACCTAAAATGTCTTCTGTCTCTCCTGTTGAGAGAGGAGACGGCAGTATTGGTAAAGATTATACATCTACAGATGCAAAATAATTGTGCTTCATTACGTATGTGGATTTGCTGTTTTGTATTTTGTAAGAGCCTATAGTTTATAAATCCAAACATGGTGGCTCACATCCATGCTGGGTAATGAATGGGAAATACTATAGATGAGATGTCACTATAGATGAGACTATAGATGTCATGTAATTCCAGGGATGGGAGAGATATTTACATTTACATGTATTAATGTGTAAGTGTAATTTAGTATAATAGCTTCACACCGGTCTGATACTGCTGAATAACATTTTGTTGAGATTATATTACCATATTACTATATTACCATATTACCATATCACCCTGCAGCTCTCGCCCGGTTTCCCACTGAATCTAAGCAGGATTGAGACTGGCCAGTACCTGGATGGGAGACCTGGGGAAAACTAAGGTTGCTGCTGGAAGTGGTATTAGGGAGGCCAGAGGTGGTGCTCTCCCCGTAGTCTGTGTGGGTCCTAATGCCCCAGTATAGTGACAGGGATACTATACTGTAAAAAGAACACTGTCTTTCGGATGAGACGTTAAACCGAGGTCCTGACTCTCTGTGGTCATTAAAAATCCTAGATTACTTCTTGTAAAGAGTAGGAGTGTCACCCCGGTATCCTGGCGAAATTGCCCCATTGGCCTTTGTCTATCATAATAATCTCCATTCCTGAATTGGCTATATCTCTCCTCGCCACCTACAGCTGGTGTGTGGTGGGTGTTCTGGTGCACTATGGCTGCCGTCGCATCATCCAAGTGGATGCTACACACTGGTGGTGGTTGAGGAGATTCCCCCCATACTATGTAAAGCGCTTTGAGTGTCTAAAAAAGCGCTATATAAATGTAACTTATTATTATTACATTTTTTAACCACTAGTTCAACTGAAGGCAAATTACAGACACACTTATGCTTAAATATACTCAAATATGCAGCCTCTCATTCATAGGCACAAGTTCTATTTATCATGATGAAACTAAATAATAAAATGAATACTAATACTGAATTAAGAAGACAAGTTTTTAATAAATGTATCAATGCCATATTGTGGAAGTAATCTATTTGTAGCTATTTTCACATTTTGTACATGCTGATTCTTTGTATGCTGTATACCTTCAATTACGGATCGAGAGCAAACAGCAAAGTTTCTGTTTTCTTTGTTTGTTTTTTTTGTCTTAACATCTCAATCATTTTAGAGACAATGAATGTGAGCTCTAATTTTTGTAAACACTGTTTGTGAATAGTATACTGTATAATGGCTAAGCGAGAGAGAGAGAGAGAGTGTGTGTGTGTGTGTGTTTGTTATGAACACACCAGTTCGATCAAAGGTGAATATGTCTCCCTCACACTTGGCAGCACTCTTGGGTGTGTTAGGTTCTGAGCTACAACTCGATAAGCGACGACTCTTCCTCCTTGGAGAACTGGGGTCATCAACAGAGTCCAAATCTGAGAGAGAAAGACAAAGAAACAATGAGACCGAGAGAGTAATGAGAGTGAGAAGATGTCAGATGGGACAAATAGGTAGAAATAGGTAGAGCAAGAGACAGAGCATTAGCAATAGCATAAAACTATACTTACATCTGTCAGTTCTGTTTCTTTGCACTTTAAGACATGAATAAATACATCTGACCCACAGTAATAAACAATTATGCACAATTACGTTAAAACTAGAGTAACGCCATGTTGAACTGTTTGCCTGGCAAACATAACAGCCTATAGCATTCGAGATACACAACCCCGTCCAATCTAAACAAACCTGACAGTAGCTTAGTGACCTAGCTGAAGACATACGGAGACCAGCCAAGAGATTAATGAGAGCCTTTTACTTACTGATGGAAAAGCCCTAAAAGTGTATAAAGTCAGAATCACATTTTTTCCTCTGTTTGAGGAAGTGAAACGTTCAATTCGAAGAGCCCCAAGCAGTGCCTCTGAGCAGTGCCTGTCACATAACCATGACATCAGACAAAGTCCTCCCTCTTCAAAACAAACGATCACAAAGTTGTGAGTAATTAAGAATCATCAAAAAAACATTTTTTTTTTAATGTTTTCCCAGAAGTGATATACTATTGTATTTGTGTCCATAACACTAGGGACAGGGACAAAAAGCTCTGAAACAACAATTTTGATTTTAGGTGCATGTATTAAACACACAAATATTTTCAAAAACACACAAACATACAGACACACCTGTTGAATTCCTCTTCTTGCGGTAGCTGCCGAGTATTGCCCGGGGAGATGTGGCCAGATTTTGCAAGCTGGGGGAGGGCAACGCATCATCTGGCTTAAACTCTGGTAGCTCAGCTAGACGCTCCTCAAAATATGTGTCTGACATCACTCTTTAGGCAGAGAGACAGTAAAAAAATGGTTCCATTTAAAACATTATAAAGGGTTGCCCAAGAGTTGCAGGTTAATTATGTTCACCTGCACTGTACCTACACTCACTGGACATTTTACTGAATTTATTTGCCCATCTGTTATAATGGATCATTACACACACACACACACACACACACACACACACACACACACACACACACACACACACACACACCATCATGACCATGGAAAGGAACCACCACTGGTGGATCATTCTCAGGACAGCAGCGACACTGATGTGCCAAGTGTTGTACTGGTGCGAGTAAATCAGGCACAGGGGTGTTACTGAGGTTTTTAAACACTCTGTACACATACTGGCCACTTTCTAAGACACACCTAACTTTTGATCCAACTTGTGCTGAGAATGCTCCACCACCCAGGTGTGATCTGTTCAGCACTGCTTTTATATCAGTACATAAGCAGTGACTCATTGCATGTAAACAATGTGTGTAACTGTATCTCCTATAAGTTTATAAGTACACAGTAGGCTTGTGCGATATTGATTTTTCACTGCTTGTGATTTTCTCAAACGGATGATGATATTATATTATAATATAATGTTTTCCATGTACCTTGACAGCAAGCGGGCGTACCCGCGTGAGATCAGTTGATAAAAGCGCATTTCCAGGTGCTGTCAGTTAATAACGTAGAAGTTCGAAACACCTGCACAAAACATTACTTTGATCCCATTCATACGGTACGTCAACTAACTTATCTGTTTTTATTTTGGATATGAAGACCGATGTTGAAGACTGATGTTAAATCGCGTAAAAATTTCCTACGTAAAATGAGTGAAGACCGGCAGGTCTGGTAATATAATATGATCGAAGTAAATGTCAGTGGCAGTGTATTATTGTGTAGAGACGATAAAATCGTTATATCGTTATATTCCACAAGCCTCGTACGCAGTGAGACATAATGGCACAGAGTTGATTTGTTGCTCTGCCACTCACTTGTCCACAGAGCCAGTGGTGCTTTTGAGTGGTGGGGGGCGGGACTTGTTCTTCTTGAGTGCTGGAGTGTCCGTTTGTGTTGGCGGAGGAGGCAGGTCCAAACCACACGCCTCTTTTTGTCCAGCCTGAGGAAGACCGATAGAGACGACACAAGAAAACAGAAGAAATGTAAAAATATACTGTATATATATATATATATATATATATATATATATATATATATATATATATATATATATATATATATAAAACATGTGACTATAGTATGATAAACAGTATCATTCAAAATCTTTTGTGATTATGAATATCATTATGAATATGAACATTTATTTGAAATGATTTTTAAAAACACAATGGCATTTGATAAGTGTAATACACCTTATAAAAGCACATTCTGTCATAGAAAATCTAATATTGACTCTAATGTTCATTTGGTTTTAACAAACATCTTGTTTTAAACTACTTTTAGGTTAATGGTATTTGCTGCTTGCCTCTCTGCCATGCTCCTCCTTGTTATTAGTTAACGGGCTTTTGGGGGCTCCTTCGATTCCCCTCTCTCTCACTGCTTTCTCTATCCATGTAGGCCCCATTCCTCCACCGTCTCTCTCGCCTTCACGCTCCATTCTGCTTGCCTTCTTTCCATCTTGCTCTTCCCCTTCTTGTCTTGACTGAGGATGCTCAATTTTAACTTGGATCTTCTGAGGGCTCAGTGGCAGTTTCGGAGATCCTGCCCTACTTCCTTTGAAGGTGGAAACATAATCAGGTAATAGACCCAATTATAATTACTCTCTGAACAATGAAATTACACCATAAACAATTATTTAAACATGTTACAAATAAGGATAAATTCAGTTAATTTGGTCAGTAACTGTAGTTTCAGCCAACAAGGACTGTTCTGATGGTTTAAAGCTGGGGTGCTGACTGACTACATTTCTGTATCACTTCTGTACCCGGTGGCAATTCCAAAGACTATTTTGGTCCAAGCGAACTTCAACAGACCTGCCAACCCTAGTGCATGTTGGTAACCACCGGGTGCCTTGGGGGGTAGAAATTGGCTTTTCTACCTCAGCAGGGTTGACCGCACTGTTTGGAAATGATTTGTAAATCGCTAGTTAATCTTTAATCTTTTTTGTTTTACTCTTTCAACCAAAAAAGTGCAGTTCTGAACTATTTTCAGCTGAAATCTTTGGGTGGCAGCCTTAATAAATATATAACTGATGCTGACTTAAACCAAACATGCATTGATAGATTTTATTCCACATTAATGAACCCAAAACATTCTCTATTTACACTGACAGCAAACGATGGCACAGAATCACAGGATTGCTAATCACGCGAGAAGGGAAGGAGGGGGCGGGGCTTCCAGTGGGTCAGTTAATATCGGAGAGTTCAAACACCTGCACAGCTGTCAATCATGTGAGATTCATATGTTGAGTTGCTCATCTGCTGTTTTTACTTGGGGGAAAAAAGAAGGACTGCTCTTTTTTCATATTTTTGAGTTTGGTGAGGTGAGAGTTTGAGGAAAAAGTGGTTTATTTTATCCGCACAAGCACAAGTGTTAATCCGAAGAACTGCAGAAGATGGCTTGTATGCTAAAATTGATGATACAGATTTCTTTGAGAATTAAATGCATAACTATTTACATTTTTAAAGCTTCGAAAACATGCTGAAAAGTGCCATTTTCTGTGGCACTGAAGCTAGTCATGTTACTCCCCAGTACGATTTCATGGTGAGTCATGCCTGTGAGTGAGAAATATGTGAAGTCCAAGCCTGTCAAATATAATTACCCAAATGTCTTTTATCAGAGGGTGTCTGAATGTACACCAGTGTGTGAATGTACCTAATGTTTACCTGAATGCAGGTGTGGGGTTGGACTAGCAAGCCGTCCGATTTCTTCCATCTGACTTGATGTGTTTGACAACACTGCTTCTCTGTGTGTATCTGCCTCTGGCCTTTTACGACTTTCCATCTTCAAAGTGACTTGTGACGGCGAGTCTGTGTAGGTCTGAGAGTGCAAGTGCACGTTCGATGCTATAGATGTCTTCATATGAGGTGATGAGGGGGAAGTCAGAACTGACAGAGGACTAGTCACATTTTGGGATGTGGTTGTCATGGAAACCAGTCCTGTCGCCAGGGTGACACTTGGGCCAGGGTAAAGAGCAGTCACTAGCTGTCGACTGGACTCTGAGGCTGAGGACTGCGGCAAACAGCTGGGGGATGGAACCTGAGCCAGGAGTGGAGGCTGGCCTGAGAGACACATTGAGTGATCAGGACTCATTCATATTTCTGTCTATCAGTTTGAACAGCTTTATGACTCACATTTTTGGGCAAAACAAAACAATGGGCCAAAGTGTTGCATATTATTCAAAGTTAGGACCTAATTCATGTTAATACATCTTAAGACACAGCTTCTAGACAGCCTGTCTGTCATCTGTAGGAAGGCATTAAATGGATTAAATGGATTAAACTAAATGGAACAACACTGTTATGGTATTTTATATATAATATTATATATACCATATATACACCATACAAGGGCTGCAACAACTACTTGACAAAATCAATAAAATTCAAAAATAAAAATAGTTTGCAAGGAATTTCATCATCGATTAGCTGGACTTTGGTTTGAATCATGCTGTGGTGAGTTGCATCACTTAGACTATCTAAGATCATTTAGACCAAAAACACATTTGATGGAAAGAGCAGAGCACATTACAACAGCTATTTCAATTAGCTTGTTAAGCTCGTTATGAAGTTAAATGATTTTATCACTGATAAACTCTACATTATTTAATGTCCTTAGCACATACAATAACTATTTTTAATATACCTTGAGTGTCAAGTCATCAACTCGCTATAATGCATTCAGTTCACATTAAAGTCCATCCCAAAAAGAGTCCATGCGTTGAAAACTAAGAGTCAATCCCAAAGCTTTCGAGTCGATTCCACACACCGAAAAATGGCTCACCTCACGCACCTTTAGCATCGTGGTGTTTCAGTTAGCGAGACAACCAGTGGATATTTTTTGTCTTTACTTTTTTTGGAATTGAACTGAACAAGTCAGGGTTTGAAATGCAGATAAATAAATGCATTTCTGGTATTTAATATATTTTTTAAAAAAGGATCCAATTAATCATTTCATTGAAAATAATCATTAGTTGCAGCCCTACGCCATACCATATTTTCCTGACTATAAAAAAGGTGCTGTGACATTTTTGTATTAGCTTCATTTTAATATGTCCATTTTGGTAGTGTTTTCACAGCATGCTACTCCAGCGGTTATGTCAGTGTGCCCATCTGTTAGTGAGTTTATGGGAGGCAAGTGTGGACTTTCAACATGCATTCATAATCAACACACAACACTAGAACACAAACATTATCCAAATATATAAGTATAATCTGACTACATAAAAATGTAATTATTCAGTTGTATACAGCAGGGGTCTTCTTATCCACAAAGGGCGGGTGTGGCTACAGGCTGTCATTACCGCCAAACTGGAGGCATAGTTGATAGTTGATTGGAGACTTGATTAAAGAAGGTGAATTGATTAAACAAGTGAAATCAGGTTTGGCTCCTGCTTGGAGTTCAGTTTGTGGATTCATCTGATACGTTATAAAGCCTTTATATTACCGTGTTTGCTTTCTGGTTTTGACTTTTTGCAAGCTTTTTGACCCTTGTCTTTTGCCTAGCCTTGGATATTCTGTTTGTGCATTACCTGATCCTGTTTGTGTTTCTCACTCTGCTCTTGCCTAGCGATTTCGATTGGTTTGCCTGATCATTTATTAATATTCAGTCTCAACTGCAACTGCATCTGTCTCAGCTTCCGACCTTCTGACACATGCACCAAACAAAGAATCAGTAAAGACTCATGTTTTAATACTATATCATCATGCTGCTGTAACCTGTGATGAAAAGTTAGGCAAAAGTTTAACATTCACACATGCCTACTTCATTAGACTGTCCATTGCACTCACCTGCCACTATCGGATGCACCAACGTAGGGCCAGCAGGCGCGATGGCAGTGAAGCCCAGTGTGGCCATGGCAGAGGGCAAAAATGCTTGTGTGTGAGGGGGCACTGCTCGTTGAGGGGTGGAGACTGCTGTTGTGGACCCCAGCGACAAAGGGGTAGCGACACCAGTGGTTGATTGAACATATGTAATCCTAAAAGAATCAAATACAAGATTGATCAAATATGAGAAAATAATACAATAAAAAACAGCAATATCTGCGTATTTGATTTATTATTTAGATCAAATTACAATTATTTACAGCACCATTATCACAATATCCATCCATGGCATCATTTCCACTTTCGGTACAAAAATAAAATGTTTCCCTAAAATGTACTTAAACCGTCAGTGTTGAGTGTCATCACTCAAGCAAACTTTAATTTTATTCCATGTACTTTAATACCATATATTACCATATAATATGAGATATGAGAATAGGAGAATAGGAGAATTGGAAAGATGTCAGTGGAACCCTGACTTAATGGTGAAGGTGAGGGTCAAAGTCAAAGGCAAAAAAGAGAAACATAGTCTCTGAATCTCCATAACAGAAGAAATGGGGATAAACAAAGCATATACCAGTTTTAGTCTACATTCGTGGTATAACAAGAAAATGACAGTTATTGCATTCTTTAAGTAATACCAATACAGATTACACAAAGCTCTTGGTACAGGTGTGGTTTGATCTGAAATAACTATGCTTTGCAGTTCTGGGAGAAAATGGAGGAACTCCAACACGCCTAGATCTTGCCAAATATTGGGTGCTGCTTGCCTCCTTTTACTTATCTGGTGCTACAGGCGAGACTGCCTTCTTTCATTCTACAACATATTTTTCTCTGTGTGGCAGCAGGAGAGTGGTCGAGCGTTGGCTCTGGACAAAGAGAGTAGGCGGGTTTCAACTGACAGATATCAACTGATTGGTCTTACCCATGTGTTATTACTGGCAGCCTGCTTATATTGATGTTTTTCCTTTCACAAGATGCTGACAGATGCACACTTGTCCTTGAACTTGAGTTTGAAATTGAATGTGAGACAAGTAGTTAAATATTTGAGATTTTGTTTTTGGTTATTTGGACATTCTCGATCGGGTAGGCAAGGCTCGCTTTTATTCGACGCTGGATTTAACCAAAGGTTACTAGCAGATCCCCTTTTTCCACTCCATTTTTGTTGCACCAATTTGTCATTTTGGCTTCGTTTTTGAAGTGTGCAACTGGATGGGTGGAAAAACAGTATCTGGGCTTCCACTTGGGCCATGGGCAGGTACAACCCCAAACTACAGAACAGGTGGCACAATGTTTACCTGGAGAGATCCCTGCCGAAGTGTGCCTGATCCCCAAATCCCATCTTCTTACCAAAATTGTGAGGAATCATGTGCTTGTTTTTATTTCTGCTGTTCCTAACAACTATTTAGGTATGGCAGCATTCAGAATGGGCAGCAGCCCACCTGGTTCATAACTTGCTGACGTTTTCTAATGCGACTCTGCTAATGAGGTCATTCCACTGGCTTCCTGTTGCATCAGGAATCAAATTCAAAGCACTTGTCTTTGCATTCCAGCCATAAAAAGGCTTACTTCTTGGTTCTTATTTGAATGAAATCTTTTTTACTGTCACCACCGAGACCACTTTAGCAACTTGTACAAACTAGCATTTGTCTAATGTCTTTCAGCTTTTGCATTCTTGCAGATTCACTAGGTGTTGCTCAAGTTAAGTCCGGTAAAATGACTAAATATAAAGGCAAACTGGCAACTGCTTTTTAAAAATATACCCAATAAAATGCAAAGACAATTATATTTCTACACTGTTTTGATCTTACATACTAAGGACTAGAAGGACTTCTCTTGTTCAAATATTTTAGGAGTTCCTCGAATAAATAACTGAACATTTGTACAGCCGCTGTGGTGTTTATGTGCTTAAAAATGTTAAGTACCACTAACAGCATGATGTTGGGTTTTACAGCACAGCTCATTCAGAGCTATGATGAATCTGTCCTACCATTTCACCTATAGACCGAATCAATGTTTAACTATATGGATTTAACTTAACAGAGATGGTGAATTTACCTCGTAGCAGATGGAGTCAGTAGCACTGTCTGAGGAGATGTGCCACCTGAGGCCATGACAGTTGCTGTTGCCATAGAGACCGGGAAGGAGGCAGCAGGGTGTACCGTTCGTGCAGGCTGGACATTAGTTTGGACCACTGGCATTGGGGCAATCTGAATGAGCTGCAATAAATAAATACAACTTGCTTTAATTACGCTAATTACCCTCGTAAACGCTGAATTTGTGTGGTTGTTGTGGTGCCTGACCGACCTTACTTCCAGGTTGCACCCCATTTTGAACAGGAAGAGGCTGGGCCACTAGGGAAATGGGCTGTGGAGGTGTTGATCCTGGTCTTACTGTTGTCATGGGAACCAGCATCTTGTTTTGTAAGACTGGAGACCGTGCTTCAAGAGAAGAAGGAAGAGAGAGAAAGCGAGACAGAGAAAGAGTGGAGGGAAATGGAAAGATTTGTACTAAAGTATAAGACTCTTTTGACACTCAACTGTAAATTTGCAAGGATCTTTGTTCAGCCTGTTCAGATCAGAGTTACTGTGATTCTGCCTCTTTTTCCTTTTTAATCTTTGGCGTTTCTTAAGTCTGAGGCCTAAATATTCCCTCATTACAGCCTTTGAGGATTTGTCTCATTCAGTGTTTTAACTTAACCCTTGTGTTATTTTTGGAACAATAATAAAAATGTACAACAACACTACAACTATGCTAAACGATTTTTCCAACAATAAAAAAACATTTTGCGACATGATAATTTATTTATTTATTTTTTAAATAAATCATTTTGCTAAGTTTTACCAGAGAATAAATTGTAAAAATAAATGATTTTGGAAATAATCATCCCCATCACTTACTCTCATTTGTATAACACATCTGGCATTAGAATAACGATGCTAATGGTTGAAATTAAAGTAAAACATAAGAAGTATTTAAAAATAAATGTGACAATTGTATTGGCTCGGTCAATGGGATATCCTTATATGTTATATTGATAGTGACGAATGTTAAGTCAATCCCTCCATCTTACCTCTTCCTCCTGGGCTGACCCCTCCCACTGCTGGCACTGAGGCATATCTCATCCCTGGTCCAGTCCCTGCATGCAATCCGTTAGACAATGATAAGTGTGCTGGCAGGGCAGTGGGCAGGGTAAGAACACCGGCTGACTGGTGGGTCTGCTGTGAAGAGGGGCTGTTTAAGGTGGCTGTGGCTGGTAGAGTTGGAAGGATGTACTGCACCTGGGTGACTTGTTTGCCATTGGTGGGGGGAGTGAGTGAAGCTGCTGGGAGGAACTGAGGCTGAAGCAGAGGGAGGGGCACAGCGCTGTTGTTAGGCGCTCCGTTACTAGTGGTGGGGCCTGGCAAGGGTTGGGGCGGGGTTATGAGTTGAACAGTGGGTGGGTTCGGGAATGCTCCTCCAAGTACTAAACCTGTGACTAACCCTCCTTGCCCAACAGGTTTGGGAGAGGAGGCAGAAAAGTACCCACCCCCTGCAATGGTTCCACTTCCTGCTGCTCCTCCACCACCAATCAGAAGCTTGGGCTTCCCATCAGGGGATGGAGCCCCAGGAGGCATGCTCACTTCAGCAGGCTTGCTGGCTATTGTAATGGGGGCACTGGTTACAGGTCTAACCACGTTTGTCACTACCGTGGGGGCTGTTCGGAGTGTCCCTGGCACCTGTAATTCTTTTGCTTCAGATGACAGAGTGCCATTTAGGCTAAAACGTTTAGGGACCTGGCCTGCTCCTCCATCTCCCATTCCTCCGCCTCCTCCCTTTCCTTCTTTTATCCCTTCACACAGTTCTCCAGCCTCTGTCTCCTGCTTTATCTTACTCTCTGCACTCTCTCCCTTGCCTTCTGTCTCTTTGTTTGCTGATTCGCCTCCAGGAGATGAGAGCAAGAAGGGATGAACCACTCGCTGGAAAGGGGGAGTGAAAGAAAACAAAACAACAACAAAATGAGAGGACATTACCAACTTCTCTTTATTCACTTGTCTTCCAATGAATGTGAAATCTTGGGACTTATATAAGCTGCCTATCATAAACTGCAAAAGCAAGTCTCTGAATAGAACAAGTTGTGTATAAGACTGTGTCATATTAATAACCACAATAAACCACACAATTCAATTCAGAACGTCAAACTACGACAAAACTAAATGTAAATGTCCTGTAGAAATTTACCTTGCCATCAGTTTCATCTGCAGGGTCATTCTCTTCATCACTATCCGTCACTCTTTCTTTGCACTTTAGGTCTATTGAGCCCTCTGGAAATGAATCACCTGTACGTGAGACACAAAGAAACAGGAGACACTGAAAATTGCATGAGGCACCAAGTATTAGCTTGCCTTCTGACACCAGACATTAGTATATAAGCATTTGGAAGTCTGTGATGAGCTACTTCTCATGGGGGGAAAAAGACCAAAATGCTTGCTTAAAAGACAAAATGACACAAAAGTAACAAAAATGAAAATAAAATGAATGTATTAATTATATTATTATTCACTGCTACAACATTGATATAATCAAATGGTGCTTAATAAAAATGAGGCTTGTATTTGTACCAGAGTGCGCATTAAAATCTGCATCAATCTCTGTAACCAATGCAGATATTCCGGTTTTACAATACTGTGCAAAAGTTTTAGGCACATGCAAAGAAATGCTGTAGAGCAAAAATAATGAAATTAAATGTTTCTACATTTAAAAAAAAAACAAAAAAACACAGTAAAGAGCAGTAAACAGTAGTAAATGAAACAAAGTCAATATTTGGTGTGACAAAAAAATAAAAAATAAAAATAGTAGTAATAAAAATAGTAGTCTCCGGTACAATTAGTGCAGTTGTATAAGGAAATGAGCTGGTAAGTTTTATTGAGCATCTTGCAGAACCAGACACAGTTCTTCTGGAGACTTTGACTTTCGCACTCGCTTCTTATTTTTGCAGCGAAACCCAGCAGCCTTCATTGTTTTTTTGTCTGAAAAGTGTCTCTTATGTAATATGCTGCTTTCTTTAATGACATACAGACATTTTTCTGTAACATTTCATATTCTCACTGACATAAGAAACTGTAATCATTTGTGAAAGTGTTTTGAACTCGCTAATATTAACTGGCACCACCTGTAAGTCTACATCCCCAATCTCACATGTTCTAGACTCACCAAAACGAAAATGTTTTGAGTTCATTCAAGTAAATTAAAATCTATCAGTGTATGTCCACCTTAGCTAACACCAGACAAGCATATATAGTTAACATCAGTGAACTATATTTATTAGGGATGTTTTTTTTTAAGGCTATTGGCTCTGGACTATTGCATCATTTGTCACAATTTTTTTAAATGGTAAATCACAAGCAGGGAAAAATCAATATCAAAAATAAAAATATATAAACTAGAGCCTACAACACACTGTCTGGCAGAAAGAAAAGTCTATGGAAGTTAGAGATTTAACGATAAAGGTGTTGTCATGGAAATACCAGAGAAGACACTGGACTACATTTCCCATCAGCCACTGCACCCCACTGGAGCACATCACATGACCGCCTGAGCCTGTTTCACATTTCTGTTAATGAGCACTAGTATTTAAGTCACGTCTTGCGCTTGCTTTTGTTGTTGTCATAGGGTTATGTCCTGTTGTCTTAGTATTTCTGCCGCTATTCATAGTTCTTGTTCTGTGTCTATCTATTACATTTTCTTAGTTTGTTTATTTTGTTATTAAATCTAAAAATTGCACTTGCATCCGCCTCCGCCTCCAATACATGACAGAAAGCAAGACCTTACAATGGACGCAGCAGATTTTTTCACCACCCAAGAGAGAATCCTGGAGTCCATGAGGTTGAAACCAGAGGGGAGGGAATCATGGATAAGGGCCACAGAAGCATGGCTGAAAGCCATGCGTAAGATCTTTACCCACCCTCCCTCCCGTACTGCGGACCTCGCTCAGCCTGACAAGACAACAGAGAACGTCGCTCAGCCTCCCTGCCCGACTGAAGACGCCGCTCAGTCTCCCTGTTCAGCTGAGGACGTTGCGCCGTCTCCCGGTGCGGCCGAAAGCTCCGCTTTACCTTCCTGCTCCACCTCGGATGTCACTACGCCAGGCCCCGCTTCGGACATCACTCCACCTTCCTACTCCACTGAGGACGTCGCTCCACCTTCCTGCTTGGCTGAGGACATCGCTATGCCATCCTACTCCACTGAGGATGTCTTTCTGCCTCCATGCTCCGCTGAAGACGTCGTTCCTTTTCTCTGCTTCACGCCGCATGTTGCTCCCCCTTCTCGCTCCATGGAGGACATCGCTCCCCCTGCATGCTTTGCAGAGAGCGTCGCTCCTTCCTCTGGCCTCGCAGAGAACTTCGCTCCACCCTCTGACCTCCCGGAGAGTGTCGCTCTCCCCTCTAGCTTCATGACTAACATCGCTCCCACCTCGGGCTCCGCCTTGAGCTTCGTTCCCCCCATTGGCTGCGCGGTAGCTGCAGCTCCACGCCCAAGCCAGGCCGGGGATATCGTGTCATCTGTCTGCGGTGCGGAAAAGTCTGCCCAACACATCTGAACCTCACAGAACGCGTCAAGCGTCCTCTTTCCAGCCCCGCGCGGGATGACATGCAATTGAACTTGGAGGTGCTCAGGGACATCTGGTCAGGGTGTCCACGACCCCTCCTGTACTGAGTACGTGCTACTGAGTACACGATCTGTCATGGAAATACTGGAGAAGATACTGAACTACATTTCCCATCAGCCATCAGACACTGAACTACATTACCCACCAGTAATGGTTCAGTTCACCACTCACTGGCTTTCAGCATCACAACTAACTGGTAAGCCAAAGTTCCCATACACCAGCCCTTAAAGATTTGGGGGAATCTTCCAGCTAGCTAAACGTAGCCACTACAGTTTTTCTCAAGCTAATAAGAGCCAATACTAGCTAGTAGGCTAGCATATTGGCTTTTGAAAAAAGCCAATATAGTTCCTGCTATCGAATCGTTTGCCGGGAGTTTCATGTCTAAAGACAGCAAGTGGAGGCCATCCATGTCAGATCTGTCTAAAATAATATCAACTGATCTTAAGGCAGGTGAAATTAGGCCTTTAAGGGCTCCAGCAGCTTTAGTTAGGTGTATACCGGGAACCAGGGTGCCGGACATAGCAGGTAATCTTCGGGTCAACATACGGATTAAATACAGAAAATATAGTGACATTTCCTCTCATCTCAGATCATTATCTCATCTCGTTTAAAATGTGTCTTAATCTTAATATATAATAGATCACTGTCTGACCCCACAGTTCTTCACTATAGAAAATCTCTCAGTGCTGCTAGATCAGTGTATCTGTCCACCCTAATAGAAGAAAACAAAAATAATACTAGATTCTTATTTAATACTGTAGCAAAATTAACTAGGAATAAGACCACAACAGAAACATGCACACAATCAATATGTAGTAGCGATGACTTCACGAATTATTTCAATGACAAAATGGAAAATATCCAGACGGTCTTATAACTAACCCTGTAGACGATAATATAACAACATCAGATCGGCAATTAGAATGTTTTACTCCCCTTAGAGAGACCGAACTTATTTCATTAATTTCTTCATCAAAATCATCCACTTGTGTACTAGACCCCTTACCTACATGTTTCCTCAAACAGATTATTCCAGAAGCAACTGAACCTCTAAAACTAATCAATTCTTCCCTTAGCACTGGCTATGTACCTAAATCATTAGCAGTTATCAAACCCCTGGTTAAAAATCCTGACCTCGACCCCTGTCAGCTGTCCAGCTACAGGCCAATATCAAATCTCCCCTTCATCTCCAAGATCTTAGAAAAGGTTGTAGCACAGCAGCTATGCTCATACCTACATAGGAATAACATTCATGAAATGTATCAGTCAGGATTTAGGCCTCATCATAGCACATTGTATCATAGGACTGTTCCCCATTCCCCATTAAGGGAACAGTCCTCTCCTGATCTTATTTGACTGGTCATTATCAGTTTGTTGATGTAAATATTGACTTCTCTATGCATAATAAGGTAAAGTTTGGTGTTACCACGGGGAGTGGTAGCTCAGTGGATAAGACATTGGACTAATTGGAAGGTGACTTTGACCGCCAAGCTGACATTGCTGGGCCCTTGAGCAAGGCCCTTAACCCTCAATTGCTCAGTTGTGGAAAAAAATGAGATAAATATAAGTCGCTGTGGATAAGGGCGTCTGCCAAATGGCATAAATTTAAATGTGTTCCGCAAGGTTCTGTTTTAGGCCCACTAGTTTTTCTTTATATATGCTACCTCTGGGTAAAATTATTCGTAAACAGGGTATTAACCTCCACTGTTATGCTAATGACACACAGTCCTATGCTTCAGCAAAACCAGATGACAGACACCAGCTTAATAAAGTTGAGGAATGTGTAAAGGACATTAGACACCGGATGCTTATTAACTTCCTTTTACTTAATTCTGACAAGACAGGCTGCACTCAGTGTCACCCAGATGAGGATGGGTTCCCTTTTGAGTCTGGTTCATCTCAAGGTTTCTTCCTCATGTTATCCCAGGGAGTTTTCCTTGCCACCATCGCCAATGGCTCGCTCATTAGGGATAAATTTATAAATTCAAAATTTATATCTGAAATGTATATATTCCCGTAAAGCTGCTTTGTGACAATGTCCATTGTTAAGCACACTATACAAATAAAGATTTAAGATCCAGAGGAAGTTACTTTATCAGAGGAGGGAGTGTGGACTTGACTAAGATTAAATGTTTATTTAGTATAAGCCTGTTGAACGTATTGTTCGATATGCAGATGAATTTTAACTGAGAGCCTCGATACGATATTCCGTATCATTACACCCCTACAACAGTCTGTTATGGTCACTGAAATTATGTACTAACGCATTACTCACCTAGGACATCATCATCTCCTTCTTCCTCACAGATGACCATTGGCTCTTCATCACTAGTTACATCATCGCTAGTTCCACGCTGTGAGATAGGAGGGGGGCAAGTCTGAAATGAACTTACTCCATTCTGACAAAACAGTGAGTGAGAAAGAGAGAGAGAGAGAGAGAGAGAGAGAGAGAAATAAAGTTGGCATTATTAAGGCCGTATGCTATTTGAAATATTATCTATTATATTTCCGACCATACCTTTACTAGATCCTTTTCTCCCTCTCTTCTGTCAGGGCTATGAACTGCACTCTGGGACAAAGCACGAGGCCGTGTCACCTGGCCCCCCGCTGGCCCTCCCCACTGCTCAGACTCTGGCGACACCCAGCTAGGCCCTGCTCCCTTGTGCTCACCACGCTGAGAAATTGACTGGGTCTCTAGAATGAGTGCAGGATGATATAAAATAAACAACAAACTCTTATGTAAACACACACACACACACACACACACACACACACACACACACACACACACACACACACACACATTCCTGGCCATAGACATGGTATGTATACCAGCCTAAGAGCTGTTCTGATTCTATTACTGATTGTTTGTTATGATCAACTCTGAACAGCTAGCAATTATTTCTGTTAGTAGGGCTACGTATTTCTAATTTATCAGACACCATCCTGTACACTATAATTGTTGTGATTTTGATGCCATTTCTGCTAACTGAGAAATGAAACTACAAAATTGATAAGATCAGGGGATGTCCTGTAACCTGTTCTCACATGATGGTGTTGTTCATTTTGTCGTTGCTGGGAATTGGGCTTTTTTGTTCTCTGCTGGTTAAAAAAAAAGGCTTTCAAATTGTTGTTTCAATTTAAAGTGTTTGATGTAATTGCTGGTCCATCAAGTGAAAACGCTCCAGTCACATCATTTTAACGTAACAGTATGTATGAGCCAAAACCTTTGAATACCCAGGCTAACAGACCTGTGCTTTCAGAAGCACTTCGTTCTCGGGTTTCTTTAGCTCCTGGAGTGCCTCTGCCCTCAGACAAAGACTTCCTCCTGTCCTTATTACACCACTTCCAGTCAGGGTGAGCCCTGAAATGAGCCTCCTTAACCTGAAATATAGACAGTTTGATAGACAGTCAGACCAAAGAACTGAGAGACAAACCAACAAACCACAAAAATGAAATGGAACGATACCTGAAAGGCAAGGTCGTGGTACTTCTGCTTCTCCTTGGCACCTAGAGCATACCACCACTCACCCAGGATCTTACTGACTGTGCGATTGTCCTGGTTTGGGTGCCTCTGGTGCACCAGAGCACGGTGACGCTTGCTGAAGATCATGAACGCATTCATTGGTCGGCGTATGTGGTCCTTCTCTCTCTGCGGGAATGGGTAGAAAGAAGGCACAGTAAAAGAATGTCTTTATAAATAAGTCAATGACTCAGAGATTTGAAAAGAATCAGTTTCCAAAAAAAAAAACACCAGCTAAAGGTGGCAATATGTTGTGGTTTTACATTCTGTGATAAAAACTTATCTGTTAGTAAAAGTTACAGGGATGCAACAATCACACTTTTCCATTTTCAATTTGATTTAAGAGGTTTGTGTCAATATTGATCCAATACTGGCATCCTCTTTCTTCACGGCAAGATCTGTGTCAAGTTCGTCAACATCACAAGCGTTTATGGCATAAAATACATCAGTGGATCAGATTGGAAAATATATCAATTTCGATCTGACAGTGATCCAGTATTTCAGACTAGTATCAGCCTCTATACTGAGTCGTTATACTGAGACTGGTACATCCCTAAAAAGTACATATGAATCTAAATTTGCAGTGTAAACCACCTTCTTGTCACTGTCTTTGGGCAGAGCGCTGAGTGATTGGGTCCGTCTCTTCACTGGGCCAGTCAATAGGGCAGGATCTTGGGCTCCACCTGAGTAAAAGCTAATTAACCAAATAAAAAAGGGTCATTTCAGGATTCTACCTTCACTGTTATGAAACAGACATCATGCTGCTGACTGCACCTTCACTTTAACTGACAGAAATTCTGACAGTAGTGAATTCCCAAATCACAATGATATAGACAAGCCTGGAATGTGAATATGTAGCACACAGATATTTACAGATCATCAGCATCACTCTCCGTCTCACTATCTCCTCCTCCTCTCTCTGCTGGAGGATCACCTACAGAGGCCGGTGGGCAGGAGGGCGATGCTCTTTCAGCAACTGATTGGTTATCAGTCATGAGAGCTACTCCACATTGTGGCTCTATGAGGTGGCAGAAAACAGTGACTGGAACCTTCGTCATTTCATTTCTTTCAAAATCTTCAGTCTGTATGCTGAGGGGTGCAACTATGGAGTTATTATACCATTAAAAATGAAATGGAAAAATCAGAATTTGAACATTATTATTTTGAATATGTATCACAATATGCAGCACCTAAAATTGAAATTCGTGGGTTGCAAAAGAGAAAAATCTAAATCTAAAATCTGAAACTGAATTTCACGCTGAAGGATCTACGATTGAACGGGTGAAAATGAAGTGCATGTAGACAACGATCCCAAACACACTGCCAACTCAACAAAGGACATTTTCAGGTTTTAGACTGGCCAAGTCAATCACCAGAGCTTAAACCAACTGAGCAGCATTTCACCTCCTGAAGAGGAGAATGAAGGGGGAAACCCCACCCACCCCCGAAGCAAACAACAACTGCAAGAGGCATCTGGATGGCAACACGTCTAGATGTAAATACAAGGAAATAAAAGCTGAAATCCTAAACTCTCGTCTCATATACATATTTTGATCTCAAGCCCAAATGTCTTTGGTGTACAGCACAAAAAATTGACTGGCCTTGCCGTTCCAATAGTTTCGGAGGGGACCGTGGCATCGGGGAGGATGCAGTGGTGTGTGAGAGGCCAAAATGTGCAAGAGGTTACAGAGCATGTTGGCTTGTGAGACTTCTGACTGACAAACAATTAAACACAGTTTTTCCCTGTGTGACGTGCTTGGTGTCCATTATCATATCTTTTTTTTTCCTAAGTGTTCATGTCAAACCATTTTTTTTTCCATCTCACTTAATTCACAATTAATTCACATTTTCTGTCATTTTTCTCCAGATGTTGGCCTTTTCAGCTCTTACATTGCTAAATAATATTTTTATTGGAGTAGCTGTGAGTCAAAATAACTTCCAGTTCTGCCTCTGAGAAACAGCATTTCTTCTGCATAAAAAGCGCAAAAAGCTCAGCAAACTGCATCACAAATGTTGAAAAAAGCCACAGCAAAATCAAGCATTTTTGGCTGCAACAATCACAAAAAAAAAAACATGAAATCCTGTATGGACTGGTATATAAAGAAAAACAGCGTTAGTGTTAAAAACATTTACACACATCATTACTAAATGATTGATAAATGAGCCCTGATGACCTTTAATGAAGAACTCTCTTGTTTGTGAATTTTGGGCAAATATGAAATTTTGAGCAACTTTACTGCGGTCAAAATCTCTTCACCTCTGTGTCCATTTAATAATCACAGTTGGATGATATTTTGTTGAGAGGGAGCATGCAGCATGATTAAAAAGCTGAACATGCTTCTCGTTGTTATGGTAACACTGGATTACATATAGCATGCATATAAATGAAGGTTGTTTACAAGCAGGCCAATTTAGGATTCGTATAAACAGTCCATTTGGAATCTGCAATCAGAATGAACTCACGGCCAAAAATCTTTGCAGGTAAACACCACTGAAATGCTAGTCTGTGTGTGGTGCTGGTTAGAGTGGTGGAGTCCTGTGGTGTTCCCTTTCCACTGATCTACAGGGGAGGTGGAGGGGGGGCTGACAAAGTGTGCAGAGAATGATAAAATCAGTGTAACACATGCCCTCTAGTGGCTCATTGCATTATTGCAATATATACTGAAAGTTGGCTAACATTACTGCAAGCTACTGAGCAAACGCTGTTTACTAGGTACAGCAGAATCTTATTAATAAGCCAATTAACTAGCCAAGATCAACACCTGCACCCTAACACCCTAACATGCATACTAACATTGTAATCTATAGCCAACTTGTCCAAATGATTCTTATTTAAAATGTTAGCATCTTATCTGTTATATTAAATGAGGATAGAATCGATTTTCACACTATAATACTTGGCTAGGAATATCTTGCTTCCACGCTTTTATTTCTAGCATTGCTGCCGCCTACTATGCTGCAATATGCTGCGGTGTGTGTGAGGGGAGAAGAGAGGGGTTCTGTGTTTGACTGCTTTTGCCTACAAGATACCAGGATGTAATTTTGAAAGTGAATCTAAAAATGTGAATTAATACAGAAATTTAATGCTTTTTAGAAATAGATTATACATACTTAAATTTGATGTTCAAATGTTCAATCAAACACCCTAAAGCATGAAATTCAGTAAAAGATTTTAGATCACAAATCAGGAAATTCAATTTCAGTTAAAAATTCAAGTTCAGATGGTACAATAGAAAAAAAATAAAAATCAGATTTTTGCATTTAAATTCACATTTAGAATGGCATGATTCTAACTCCATATTCAACATTCAGTCTAACATTCATGGTTTACCTTTGCTCTGTGTTTGACCATCTGTAGGATGGTTGGATGAATTTGATTGGCTGGTCTCCAGGAAAGGAACCAATGAATGCCAGGGAAACACTTGCACTGAGCGAGGCTCCACATTAGTCCAGACTACAGAAAGACAGAAAATCAGAATATATATATATATATATATATATATATATATATATATATATATATATATATATATATACATACAGTGCCCTCCACTAATATTGGCCCCCTTGGTAAATATGAGCAAAGAAGGCTGTGAAAAATGGTCTTTTTTAACCTTTTGATCTTTTGTTAAAAAAAATCACAAAAATACTCTGCTCTCATGGATATCAAACAATTGCAAACACAACACTGTTTTATCCAAAAAAATATATATCTTTGTTAAATATAGGTGTGCAACAGTTATTGGCACCCCTATGAATTCATATGAGTAAAATATATTTGAAGTATATTCCCACTGATATTTTACATTTTTTTTAGTACGCCTGGGTGACTAGGAACAGGAAATTGTTCAACCATGACTTCCTGTTTCACAGGGGTATACATATGAGGTAACACATAGGCCAAATTCCCTTAGTCATTCATAACAATGGGTAAGACCAAGGAATATAGCTGTGATGTGCAGCAAAAGGTTGTTGAGCTTCACAAAATGGGAAGTGGCTATAAGAAAATAGCACAAGCATTGAAAATGCCCATTTACACCATCAGGGCAATAATTAAGAAGTCAACTGGAAATGTTATGAATCAACCTGGAATTGGACGTGTGTCTATATTGTCTCAACACACTGTGAAGAGGATGGTTCAAGTGGCCAAAAGATCTCCAAGGATCACAGCTGAAGAATTGCAGAAGTTAGTTGCATCTTGGGGTCAGAAAGTCTCCAAAACTACAATCCGAAGTCACCTACATCACCACAAGTTGTTTGGAAGGGTTTCAAGAAAAAAGCCTCTACTCTCATCCAAAAACAAACTCAAGCGTCTTCAGTTTGCCAGACACTACTGGAACTTCAAATGGGATCGGGTTCTATGGTCAGATGAAACCAAAATAGAGCTTTTTGGCAATAAACATCAGAGGTGGTTTTGGCGTACACAGAGAGGTAGCCATATGGAAAAGTACCTCATGCCCACGGTTAAATATGGTACTGGCTCTTTAATGTTTTGGGGCTGGTTTTCTGCCAGAGGACCTGGTCATTTTGTTAGGATACATGGCATCATGGACTCTATCAAATATTAACAGATATTAAATGAAAACCTGACTGCCTCTGCCAGAAAGCTTAAAATGGGCCGTGGTTGGATCTTCCAGCAGGACAATGATCCAAAACATACATCAAAATCAACATAAAAATGGTTTACTGACCACAACATCAAAGTCCTGCCATGGCCATCACAGTCCCCTGACTTGAAACCCATAGAAAACCTGTGGGGTGAACTGAAGAGGAGAGCCCACGAAATTTGAAGGATCTGGAGAGATTCTGTATGGAGGAATGGTCTCAGATCCCTTGCCATGTATTCTCCAACCTCATCAGGCATTATAGGAGAAGACTCAGAGCAGTTATCTTGGCAAAGGGAGGTAGCACAAAGTATTGACTAAATGGGTGTCAATAATTGTGGCACACATATATTTAACAAAGTTTTTTTTAACAAAGATTGTTTTATTTGCAATTGTTTGATATCCATGAGAGCAGAGTATTTTTGTGATTTTTTTAAACAAAAGATCAAAAGCTTAAACAATAGGGGGGACTGGGATTGATTCTGTGCTTGTTGAACCATTTTTGTGTGGATTTGGATGGATGTTTTTGATCGTTGTTCTGCTGGAATATCCAACCCTGACCTAGCTGTAGATTCTTGGCAGAGGCAGCCATATTTTCATTTAAAATCCATTGGTACTTTATGGAGTCCATGATGACACGTATCCTAAAGGCTGGTTTGTACTAGACAAATTACCTTATGTGCAGAGGTAGAAGCAGCGGTAATGCAAGCGGCATTGTTCACATGCTGGCTTGTGTATCTTATGTACATATGGAGGATTAAAAGCAACATCCAAATCTCTGTCCATCTGAATTCCAAGTTGAACTGTAAGATGTTTGTGAGTTTATGCACAGTGATGTTAAACATACAGACAGGTTCTGTCTCCCAATAAAAATTTCAACTGTCGTCATCACTATCATGATCTGCATCTCAAATCAAAAAACCTCACCCTACATGCAAAAGTTGATGTTGATCTAGAAGATCTGAATTCTACATGAGAGATTTTTAAAATTCACACACTAATTGAAATAGGAAAACTGGTTAGTGTTAGTACTCAATATCTATCTAGAATAGTACATAAGTATGCAATTTGAGACTAACGTTAGTTAGTTTACTCTGTTGTGGATGCAGTCTCACAAGTTGCTATACTGACCCCACAATTTACCTCGGTATTGCACCACATGAACCTGTTAATTTCTGAGGTTGTGCACGAGTCATACTGGCATACTCCCATGTTAAATTGTGGAGCGCCTATGCAAAATATGTAAACATTGGCAGGTCTGGTAACGTAATATAGTCGGAGTAAACGTCAATAATTCATATACTTTTTTATAGTCTTACCTGTGCCAGGTCGTCCCATTATAATGTCTTTGCGAGGGGCAGGATGCGGAGACTCTGCTGGTAGAATGAGAGGCAGTAGGGCAGTGGGACTCGGATGGCAGGCCACAGGTTGTGGTAAAATCCCTCCTTGTACATCTGCATGATCACCTGGCTTTCTGTCTTGCTCTCTCCCTCCAGATCCTGAACTGGCAGGACCAGTGGCTATACTGGAAGAAGAAACACAGCTGGGGCTCTGGCTTGAGTAGGTTTGATGACCAGCTCCCACAGTAGTTAGTGACTGGGCAGAGGTTACCAGCACCAAGGTGGGGGCAGAGTTCCGGAGCAGTACTGTACCATTTGTGGCAGCTCTGTTAATGGGAATAGGAGCCTGGAGACCCACAGCAAGATGAGGTGCTTGACTGTGCTCTCTGGAGCGGGAACTTGTTCTTCTGCTCAAGGGACCATCACTGAATTTTGTCAGTGGCACATCAGGATTGCGGACGATTACGGGTGAATCACGCAAGGGAACAATACGGCGTGAGCTGGGGTCCTGGGGCAGTGGTGAGGGGGGTGTAGGAGAAACCAACATAGGTGGAGGGGTGGATGCAGCAGAAGACGAGGGACGACTGGTTGTGCTCCTTGGTCGAGTAAAAGAAAGAGAAGAGGGTGTGTTTGACTGGCTTTGAGGTGATACTGCTCTAAAGGCTGCAGGATTGAGACCCAGTGGCAAGTCACTTAGTTGGGGATCAGACTTAGTATAATCAGGTGCAATCGGAAGTGGGGGTGGCGGAGCATCCAACTTACGCTTGCTGGGACTCATAGGCACAGTAAAGGTCAGGTTGGTCTGAAAAGTGGGCATAATTCCAGATAGATGGCGATCCCGTTCTGCACCAGGGGTACCCAGCTTGGTACCACTGAGATGACGTGGCCGGCGAGGGGTGAGAGATGAAGGTGCAGTGATGGGGCTGAAATTGGCTGGGCGAAAACCAAAGAGTGGAGATGGTGAAGGAGATGGGGCAGGAGAGAATGGTGACTGATTGGACACAGGGGAGAATGAGGGAGTGCCTGAGCGTGAACTGCCCAGAGACACCAACATGTTCGCCGCCTCACACTCATCAAAGTCAAAGCGTGACAAATCACGTGGCAGCTCTTGCGGTAGGAGGGATGGCAAAATTAGACGAGGGCGTGAGTCTCCTCCACGACTGCTGGCTTCGCTACTGTCATGTGATGTCTCATCCCAGTCAATCTCACTGCTGGTACGACCTCCTAAGCGGAGATCAGGTGTGAGGGTGCCTGTACTGCTGGCACCACTTCTGTCTCTGCCCAAACCACCTCCAGCCTCCATCTCTTTAGTACGCATAGACAGATGACGGGAGCAGTAGCCACGTCGCTGGGACTCCTTAGAGCAGCCCTCACGGGAGCACAGTCGCCGCCACTGCTTCCCATTAAATTTTTTTCGGATTCCTGTGGGAGTACATACCACATCCCCCTTCTTGTACTTCTGCTGAGCAGCTGTGAGAGGTGTACGGGAACGTGATGAGGAAGATGAGCTAGAGCCTCCCCCTGATGTACCATGGGAACTAGAAGTGGATGTTTTCTCCACAGAGCTGCGGGAAGAGGGAGGCAGTGGAGGCAACTGTGGGGTAGAAGAGATGACTGCTGCCCCTGGGGTTGTATCCATTCCCAGCAGTACAGGGGAGGCACCAAGGGATAAGTGGGGTGCTAATGGTGTGCCTATGCCTCTCACCACTGACAGATGAGGGCTGAGGTAGTCAGGCTTAGAGAGTATAGGTCGATGTTGGGAGGGCACACCCGAAGGTTTGGTGCCCATGGCTAAAGTGAGGCCACCCTCCCTGAGTGGAGCCATGCTAAAATGGCTAACCTCCATGTCCTCTTCTGGGGCTGGTGCTTGTAAAGAAATCCTTTCCCTTTCTCGTTCTTTTTCAGATTGCCTTTGCAACTCCCTCTCTTTCTCCAGCTCTTTTTGTCGGCTGCAGTCCCAAGCTCTGTCTGGAGCTATGCTGAGTACAGAAGTGATGGCAGTGCTAACTGAACAAGATGAGGTGAGTGGTAATGAAGAAGTTTCAGGGTGTAACAGTCCTGTAACTAACACTGGCCCTGTTACCCTATGCACCATGCTGAAACGACACAGCTCTGATTCCACTTCCATATCCTCTTTATCCTCCCACTCCCTCTCTCTTTCCCCCACCCTTCGACCATCCTTCCCTCGGTCAGTAGTTTGAGGCAGCTCCAGGTCCCATGGTGGAACCAGAAGGCGGAGACTCTGCCGTGAGACCCACACTGCTCGAGCAGTTTTACCTCTCCAATCTTCCTCTGGTCCAGTTCTATCCTTTTCATCTTCTGGATCCTTTTGGAGCTGGACACGATAAGGGAAGGAAACAGCAGGGTGAGGGTCCACCTGGGTGATCAGGCCTTCTCTGTACCACTGTTGTGCCCCCTCGCTGCCTTCACTGCCACCTCCAAAGGGCACACACACACGTGTTCCTATGGGAACAGATGCATGCCCTGGAGGGGGAGCATCCAATATCACATCTACCATATCAGTAGCCACTCGGAATGGGTATTTGCATATTGTTTCCTCCCCATGTAACTGCACCTCCACACTTCCATGCTCTCCACTGACTTCTCGTACAACACCAGCACGAAAAACTCCTGATGACTCTCGTCCTCTATCTGGTGGCCACCTGTCCCCTCTTCTTGTGCACACTCTGGCCAGGACCCTCTGGTTCTTTAAACCCTTAGCAAGCGTTTGTGACAACCCAGCTGGTAGGTTTTCCTGTGGAGGCTCAGGACTAACATGAGATTGGCCTCCTTGAACACTGGAGTGGGATCCAGATTGCTGTGTCGTCACCTCAAGGTCAGCTGAGTGCTCACTGGCTGTGTCTGTGGAGGAGCAGCGCTGAGGACTAGACGTGTTTATCTTTTCTCTCTCAATGTTCTCATCTCCCATTCTGTTTGAGTGTGCTGCCATGCTGTTCTGTATGACCCCTGAGGTGCTGGCCATAGGTACCTGGTTGCTCTGACTGACTGTATCTGTGTATTCAGCTCCAGTGGTGCTGCCCTGACTAGCACTGGAGCAATTGTGAGGTGTGATGCTGTCACTCTGTGGGGGAGTACTGGAATTTCCATCATTGCCATGGTTTCCGGCATAGTGCTCAGAGGTATACTTTTTCTTCGGCACGCGGGCCTTAAACGTGGCTGTCTTGCGGCTGGATGAGGGATTGGGGCTGTTACTGTCACTCTGTGTTCCACCTGACTTAAAGCTCTGAGAATGCTCCTTTGCCTTCCCATAATCCCCTGATACATCCAGTATTCCTTCTCTTTTTCCCTCTCTCTCTGGGGTCCTGATGGTTCTAACTAGCTCATCCTGTGATGAGTCTGAATTTGAGGATGTCAGTCTCTTGGGAGAGGGGGGTGAGAGTCTGGGTTTTTCCTCTGTGTCCATCTTCTCTTCTTCTGGGCTTGCATCAGTCAGCCCCCTTCTCTTACTCCCTTTGGCTCGTGTGGATGGAGGTGACCGTCTGCCTTGTTTTTTAAAGGGCTTCATATTCAATGGCTTGTACAGAATGTTTATTTCTTAAGTTTCCTTATATGTTCCAGCCTATCAATATATTGTGCTCTGTTTCCCTCTTTCATTCCGTCCCTTCTCTTTTCTTATTCCTGACGCGTCCAATTTATGGAAATTCAGCCCTGCAGTGGAACACAGAATGCAAAACAAATTACTTTTGGATTTAACACTAGCACCATGTTTTTTGCCTTTTAATTGTCATTTACTTCAATAAATGTATTATTGTTTTCATTATGATATATTGTATAATGTAGCTTAATGTATTTAGTAGCCTACTACATGCCAAAACAAAGCTAAAACTGAACACCAAGAAAAGTGCTTGCCTGGACAAGTCACACACTGGTTTTTGTTTCTTGGCTGGAACAGAGGAGGCGGGGGAATTCCTTGTTGACTGGTATTTCAGTCTCTCTCTCTCTCTCTCTCTCTCTCTCTCTCTCCTTCACTTGTTGACCCAAGTGTCTTAGATATTCGAATATTTCTCTCGCTCTCTCTGTCTTCGTCATTTCTCTACTTCTCTCTTTGAGTCTTCCTATACTGCTACACAGCGTTACACATGTGTGCACAACACCGACTTATGTGCACAAGCCTAGTTTTTCCAATCCACTGGGGCTTCTATATGTAGCTTATGCAGTATCCTGTTTACCCGGTGTCCTTCAGTTTAACACTAGGGCGCATGTGAATGATGTAGAATGATGTAAAACGTTATAGTGTAAGATACGCTGTAGAACAAATCATGCATGACAATGTAATAACGTGTGTTGTGCAGTACTCCGAATAAGAAAACCATAATGTTCGCATTTCTTTGCACTGTAATACCAGTTTGCAGATAGAACCTGTGATGTACTGTATACTGCTATCACTAATAATAATAATAATTTAAAAAAAGCCTACCGTGAAGTAAATATGGCGAACAAATGTATAAAACTGTACACATACAAAACGCACATTGATGATAGACCTACCATATAAATGTTAAGCTAAGCAAGGCTGTACTAAGCTAGCTCTTTTAAGATAAAACTGGTTTTAACTTCGAGTTTGGTTGAGTAGTAGATTAGAGTATAGCTCTCGTTTTGGCCGTAGTGCCCTACTCTGCGCGTACAACCTCCTATCTATCTCTCTCTCTCTCTCTCTCTCTCTCACACACACACACACACACACAGTAGTGGAGTGACGCAGGCCTGTCCACAACACAAGGCCGCAGTGCATTTTTACGCTCTACGAAGCCTCGAAATAAACACAAATGCGACATATAACACTGCTGTGTGTACAACTGCGCTGTGACATACAAGGATTCACGTATCTATAAGCACTAAAATGAGAAGAAACCGTTAAATCAAGCTGTGCGCGAGACAGCAGTATATACTCGTAAGGCTAAAAACACCCTACGCAGTATTCTATCAACAGATATGTGTTTACTCTGAGACAATTCAGAGACTAGAGTCACACGTACGAGGGGAGGGGGGGGGAAAGGGTGGGTTAGTGAACTGTAACACAATTTCGCCGCGTTAAGGAAGTGTCTAAGTTTTTAATTATTATTATTATTATTATTTTAATGTATAATGTATACTGTAGTCACACTGCGCAAGTTTTCCGAGCCAGACAGCTCCACGGTTACGGTATCCGGTAATAATTCAAATATATCCGGAGAAAAAAAAAAAAAAAAAAAAGTTTTAGGCTGACTGTGCACCTCTACACGCCTTTCTACGTGAGTCTTTAGGTCATGCTAAAAGCCTCGCGCGTCACTGCCATTATTTCCGAAAAGGACACATCGGTTACAACTGTTTCAAGAAAACACCCATCTGTGTAAACTCCACACAGCGAGAAGAGCCGCCGCAGTGCTGCAGAATAAAGATCTGTAGCAGGCTTTAAACTCACCCCTTTCAATATCAAGTGTCGATCAGATCAGTGTTGATCAGAAAAAAAAAACAAAATGGATAAGGACACAGAAATCCTCGCGGTTGCCGACGCGCAGGTTTCAACGGTACGGACGCTTTTCTTCCGCAAAACCACTCCAGATGAAGGGGGGAAAAAAAAAAGTATAGCCGCTTATGGTTCGGGCTTCACTACAGACGCAAAATGGTGAATGAAGTCCAGAGCCTTGACAACTCCCCGCTACAACCAATCAGCGCTCACTGTAGGTTACAGTAACCAATAGGAACACGTATGATATTAGTGAAGGTGGAGCCGACTATCAAAGTGCACCGTATTGACACGGAGTTCAATCCAATCGGGTTATGGGAAAACAAGAAACAGCTGGTCAAACCTGAACCGGTATCATCCAATGGGGATGTAGGGAATGTCTAGCGAAAGCGAGTAGGCGGGCAAAAGCAAGAAAAATAGCACGATTTAGGCTACAAATCTACGCCTGAACTCCCCGGATGCTGAGAATACCTACTATACACGGCATACCGTGCGCAATGGGGAATGCCGGGATCCTTAAAGCTAAATATTGAATATAGTTCATAATAAATAGAAGATGTCAAATATTTGTATACATTTTTTTTTTTTTTTTAAATAAAACCCTGTTGGGAGAAACTGTGGTTTAATTATCAAAGAATTTACAGCTGGAGAGTTCATGGTAGCATCTAGTTCATGGTTCATCTTACAGCCTCATATACAAAGTCATTATTTATTTATTTTTTTATAAGAATGATGCTATGTTATGCTACATTTACTTGAAACAGGAGACAAAATGCTATCTGCTTAATTTCCTGACTCTGTTTCCCGTGAGTGCATCAAACTGAACGAATGCAGCCAATAACTGAGCGGTTTCCGGGTTTTTTTTTTATTATTTTTTATTTATTTATTTATTTTTTTAACTCTTAAGCCCGCCTCCGCTTTTGAAACGTGTAGAAAGTACAGTAACGTCATCAAATCGACCTGTGATTGGTCGGTGATACTAAACCTCCTGACCAATGAGCAAGCAATACGGCGAGCTTACGCTTGTTGCCATTACTGAGACCAAACAGGAAGTGTTGGGAACAGAGCAAGGCTCTTAACAGTACACTAACATTAATAAAATATATGTATAGGAGATACAATTACTGATTTGTATTTACTGCACCTCTTATGGCCCATATCATTTTGAGAGACGATCCAGGTTTATATGTTACACCACAGTGTCTTATTCATGCTGTGTGAAGCTATGACTTGCTATTAATAAAGCACTCGTTTATAGTCCGAACAGGAAGTGGGAGCTAGTTAATAAGTTCTCTGTAAAGAATTCCTGTCATTTCTACATTAATATATTGTCTTTAGTAATAACCAGTGTATAAATGTGTTTTTTGTGGTTCAGTACTGTAACTTGCATGCTGTGGCCAAATATTTACAGTACTGGCAGAACTGTCTCTGCTATTATCATTGTTCATCATAGCAGTTTCTTATGATGTGAATGTGATAGCCTTTTGGCATTTTTTAAAAAGTGTTTAATTTGATTTTGCTTGGAATTTTTGTATTTGTAAACTTGAATTTTAGCAAGTTATTGTGTAATTCTATATGTTGTGTTTCACATGTGGACCTGAATAATTGCTTGATAAAACTTGTATTAGAAGAACTCCAGAAGAACTGTGGCTGGTTCTGCAAGATGCTCAATAAAACTTACCAGCTCATTTCCTTGTAAAACTGCACTATGCAATAATTCCAGGCTGGGATGGAGGAACCAGACAGGAGACAGGCTGACTCCAACTTTCAATTTTTTATTTTTTCTTCTCACTCTTTACAAACACACACGCACGCACACATGTAGCTCTGTGTCGGCGTCACTCTCTCTCTCGAGGCGCGTGTCTCTCCTCCTTTTCTCCTCACTGCAACACAGAACACTTGTTAGTCTCAATTTCCTACAGGTGTGGAAACCTTACCACTCGCTTTCTCCGGCTCCGCCCTCCATTCACAAACCGGTGCTCGACCACGCCCCCGCCTCCATATACCTCCACCGCCCGACTCCCTGCCGGGAGAGGAAGTCCGCCACAGCCATCTGCACCCCCGGTCTGTGGATCACCTCGAATTTAAAAGGCTGAAGTGCCAGGTACCAACGAGTGATCCGCGCGTTGGCATCCTTCATACGGTGGAGCCACTGGAGCGGGGCGTGATCCGAACAGAGGGTGAAGGCCCGCCCCAGCAGATAGTAGCGGAGGGTGAGGACCGCCCACTTGATGGCCAGGCACTCTTTCTCAATGGTGCTGTACTTTGTCTCCCGTACCGAGAGCTTGCAGCTGATGTACAGCATGGGGCACTCCACCCCCTCCACCACCTGGGACAGCACGGCCCCCAGCCCCCTGTCCGACGCATCCGTCTGCAAAACAAAAGGAAGAGAGAAGTCAGGAGAATGTAAAAGTGGTCCGCCACACAGTGCAGCTTTTACCTGAGTGAAAGCCTGTTGGCATGGCTCTGTCCACTGGACCGGGTCTGGTGCCCCCTTTTTAGTGAGATCAGTCAGCGGGCTGGTGACGTCCGAATAATTAGGCACAAACCTACGATAATAGCCAGCCAACCTCAGGAACCGTCTCACCTCCTTTTTGGTCTTGGGCCTTGGGCAGGTCGCAATCACTGCTGTCTTATCAATTTGGGGATGCACCTGTCCATGACCCAAGTGGAAGCCCAGATACCGTACTTCCACCCGTCCAATCGCGCACTTCTTTGGGTTGGGCGTGAGTCCCGCACGCCTCAGCGACCTCAACACCGCCCTTAAATGCTGCATGTGTCACTGCCAATCATTACTTTATATAATAATGTCGTCTAAATAGGCAGTGGCATATGCAACGTGTGGACGGAGTATTCGGTCCATGAGCCGCTGGAACGTCGCGGGAGCCCCGAACAGCCCAAAAGGAAGGGTCACGAATTGGTGTAAGCTGAACGGGGTGGAAAAGGCTGTTTTTTCCCGGGACATTGGAGTCAAGGGGATCTGCCAATATCCCTTGGTTAAATCCAGAGTCGAATAAAAGCGAGCCGCGCCCAACCGACCGAGCAGTTCGTCAACGCGAGGCATTGGATATGCGTCAAATTTAGACACCGCGTTGACTTTTCTAAAGTCCACACAAAACCGGACCGTCCCGTCGGCCTTAGGAACTAAGACCACCGGGCTGCTCCAGCCACTGTGGGACTCCTCGATTACTCCCATTTTGAGCATGGCCTTAAGTTCATCCCAGACCACATTTTTTTTTGTGTTTGGGGAGCCGATAGGGGCAGCTGCGAACCACCACCCCGGGGCTGTCTCAATGTGGTGCTGTATGAGGTTAGTGTGGCCGGGGAGAGGCGAGAACACGTCAGAAAACTCTGCCTGTAGGGTTTTGATGTCTGTAATTTGGGCTGGGGAGAGGTGGTCCCCGCATGGCACCGGAGGGGATTGACTCGCCAATTTTAGATCTACCTCCGGCCCTAGCTCCTCCCTTTCAGGAACTACCATTGCCAACGCTACCGATGCCGTCTCCCTCCATAGTTTTAGCAGGTTTAGATGATAAACCTGCCGCGCTCCACCTCTATCCGTTCGCCTTACCTCATAGTCGACATCCCCGACTCGCCGTGTGACCTCAAAGGGTCCTTGCCACTTGGGGAGTAATTTGGAGCTCGCCGTGGGTAGTAATACGAGCACTTTATCTCCCGGCGTGAACTCGCGTAGCCGTGCACCCCTGTTATACAGCCGGGATTGACGTTCTTGTGCCTGTAGCAAATTATCCTGGCTTAATGTGTGGAGTTTTGCTCTCAGGTCCAAAACGTACTGAATTTCATTTTTACTGGCTGAAGGTCCCTCCTCCCAATTTTTCCGTATGACGTCAAGTACGCCGCGCGGCTTGCGTCCATGCAATAATTCAAATGGGGAGTACCCCATGGAGGCTTGTGGGACCTCTCATACTGCAAATAACAGGGGCTCTAGCCACTTATCCCAATTCCGTGTATCTTCCTGCACAAACTTACGAATCATATTTTTAAGCGTTTGATTAAAGCGCTCCACCAGCCCATCCGTTTGCAGATGATAAACGCTGGTGCGAATCGCTTTAACCCCCAACAATTCGTACAGCTCGCGCAGGGTGCGTGACATAAAAGATGTGCCCTGATCAGTTAGGATCTCTTTCGGGATCCCAACCCAGGAGATAACACGGAAAAGAGTGCATCCGCAACATTCCTCGCAGAGATATTGCGTAGAGGCACCGCTTCCGGATATCGCATTGCGTAGTCCACTAATACTAATACAAAGCGATACCCCCGTGCAGATCGGTCTAATGGCCCGACGAGGTCCATGCCAATTCTCTCGAAGGGGACCTCGATTAACGGGAGTGGGCGCAACGGCGCTTTTGGGGTGGCTGGTGGATTCACCAGCTGGCATTCGGGGCATGCCGCACCCACGCCCCGCCATCAGGTTATAATGAGCCGTCTGGAATAATCCTTCCCGACGGTTCTTCGGAACCAACAATTGGGTTATATTTTCCTGGGTCTGAGTGTCCTGCATCACTCTATAAATCCTATCTTTAATAATGGAGAAGTAGGGGTGGGAGAGCGCAACATTGGGCTGGATCGGCTGACCATCGATTACTCTCACTTGATCAAAGGCGTGCTTCAGGGTTTCGTCGCACGACTGCTCCAAGGGAAAATCCCCAAGGGGAATCCCCGCTAAGAGGGGGGGAGAGCCACTCCCCCCGCTCTTGTTGTCATGCTGACGTGGAGCTGTCGTCGACTGCCCTGGCACCGCCTGTCCCGCCAAGGCTGCGCACATTCCACAGCGCTTCTCCCTAATGCAGGACCCATCCACAAACATTTCTCTCGCTAATAAACGAAACCCTGGCCAATTCATTCCCAAAATTAGTGGATGGGTGAGACGGGGACTAACGGCCACTATATTTTTTTTCCCTCGAAATTTGATGACAATGGGCACTAATGGGTACTCGTGAATATCCCCATACACACACCTCACCTTCACCAAACGTGCATTTTCCAATGCCTCCCCTTGAACCAAGCCTTAGTGAATGGAGGTTTGATTGCATCCTGAATCCACCAAGGCTTGGTATGTACCCCCTTGGACACTCACCGGTATGCGGTACGTCCCTGCTCGATCCGGGGCAGCCTGCGGCACGTCAGGGAGCCGGACCATTGCTCCCACATCCATGACGGGGCACTGGTCCTGAAAATGCCCCGGATCCCCGCAATGCCAGCACGCCGACCCAGGCCTTCCTCCTGCACCGGCAGCTTTGGTTTCCCACACCTGAGGAGCGGAAGAGACAGAAACAGGGAGGGCAGAGGGAGTGGGAAAGATAGGGGGGAAGGGACGGGAGCGTGGCATGGGTCGAGGTGGACCCAGCCCATGTCTCCGGGGGGTAGGGACAGGGAAAGGACGGGGAGAGACACGAGGGCGAGAGAGAGAGAAAGAGGAAGAAGGGTGGGGCTCGCCTGCCCCTGGATACGCCGCCAGGTGATCCTCTGCCAGCTGAACCGCCTCATCCAGCGATGCAGGACGATGGCACTGGACCCATTCCAGTGCAATTCCAAGCCGGGTGATGAATTGCTCCAGCACCACTAGGTCGATCACTTCCTCTGCGTCACGCTCCTCAGCCAACAACCACCTCCTGCAGGTGTCCCGTAGCTTCTGGGCGAAAGTGAATGGCCTGCCGAGCTCCACGAAGGCCAGGGCTCTGAAACGCTGCCGGTGCTCTTCGGGGGTCCGCCCAACCCGCTGCAGGATCACCTGCTTCAGGTCCGGGTATTCCAGCATGCTCGCAATGGGCAGCTGCTGGGCCGCGAGCTGCGCCTCGCCTGACAGGAGCGGCACCAGGCGAGCCGCCCACTGACCCTCAGGCCAGGCCCATGCCTGCGCAGAGCGCTCATACAGCTCCAGGAAGGCCTCTGGATCGTCCTGAGGTAGCATCTTCGTCAGCGCGACGCGGGGCAGAGCCGCAGGCGCGGTGGAGGCGGAGGCTGTGGGGCCGGTGGCTGGAATCCCGGCCTGCTGCACCAGGCCCTGAAGCACCTGGCGGTCCTCAGCCTGGGCGTCAAGGAGGTCCTTAAAGCACTTTTCCTGGTCGCGCTGGAGCTGCAGGAGGGCCTGGTGTTGGGTCTGGTGGAGGTTGGCCAGCTGAGTTATAAGGTGGTCCAGAGGTGAGCCTTCCATGGCGGCGATTTCCTCTCGTTAATCCCGGGTTTCGGCACCAGTGTAATAATTCCAGGCTGGGACGGAGGAACCAGACAGGGGACAGGCTGACTCCAACTTTCAATTTTTTATTTTTTCTTCTCACTCTTCACAAACACACACGCACACACATGTAGCTCTGTGTCGGCGTCACTCTCTCTCTCGAGGCGCGTGTCTCTCCTCCTTTTCTCCTTACTGCAACACAGAACACTCGTTAGTCTCAATTTCCTACAGGTGTGGAAACCTTACCACTCGCTTTCTCCGGCTCCGCCCTCCATTCCCAAACGGACCACGCCCCCGCCTCCACAACTAATTGTACTGGAGACTACTATTTTTATTTTTATTTTTTTGTCACACCAGATATTGCCTTTGTTTCATTTACTACTGTTTACTGCTCTTTACTGTATTTTTTTAATGTAGAAACATTTAATTTCATTATTTTGAAGGCATCTTTGCTCTACAGCATTTCTTTGCATGTGTCTAAAACTTTTGCACAGTTCTGTACAGTTGCAATCAAGATTATTCAACCCCCATTGCAAATCAGGTTTATTGTCAAAATTTACAGACTTTCAGCTGTTTGCGATGAGCAAATCAAACAAAAGCAATTGAAATCGTTCAACATAATGAATGCTTCAAATGGTTTCCCCAAATTCAACTGAAAATGCAACTTATAATGACTTCTCCAGTTTCAAAATTATTCAACCCCTTCATGACAAGCATCTTTAGTACTTAGTAGAGACCCTTCTGCTGTTATGACCTGCTGCAAACGAGATGCACAGCCAGACACCAGCTTCTGGCAGCGTTCCTGAGGAATCTTAGCCCATTCCTCCTGAGCAGTGGCCTCCAGTTCAATAATATTCTTGGGTTTGTGTGCTGCAACCGCCTTCTTCAAATCCCACCAGAGATTTTCTATGGGGTTCAAGTCAGGTGACTGTGATGGCCCTGTAGAATCTTCCAGGACTTCTTCTGCAACCAAGCCTTGGTGGAATTTGAGGTACAGTATAATATATTTTTCTTATTTGAATTCATGGGGTGCCAATAATTGTTACACACATATTTAACAGAGATATTTTTTTTGATAAACCTGTGTTGTGTTAGCAATTGTTTGATATCCAACAAAGTATTTTTGTGAATTTTTTTAAACAAAAGATCAAACAATAAAGACAGATTTTAACAGCCTTCTTTGCTCATATTTATCAAGGGTGCCAATATTAGTGGAGGGCACTGAATGTTTTCAACCTGGACTTAAACACCGACACTGTGTCTGAGTCCCCAACACTAATTAAAAGGCATAACTGTGCTGTACCCAACAAAAAGAGCCTTTGTTACGTAACTTGGGTGAAGAGTCAGGATGCACTCGCAGGGGAAAGTGGTCAGTTTATTAGGAACAAAAAACACCGGGCACATTCAAAAGTGACGGGACATCAACATAATAAATAAAGAGGAATCGCAAGGTTTACAGGGCAAAACACCCGAACATCATTAAACAGGAATCGCAAGGTTTACAGGGCAAAATCCAGAGAGACAGGAAACATTACTCCAAAGGATAACAGGGCAAAAATCCAGGAAGTAGCGAGGAATCCATTCAGGAACGCGGGAGCGCCGGGTAAACAAAAACTCCAAAACTAGCGCAAGGACCAGGGAACACCTGGTAAACAAAAACCTAGGAAAAAACTACGAAGCTTGAGCTTCCTCGCTACCGATCATTATCATTAGGAACATATCGTTAAGTTTAACTATAACGAGTCCCTTTCAGTTATTCTAACTCATCACCATTATTCAATATCAATATCTTTCAATTCATTTCATTCTAATTCAATCTACTTCATTCTAGTTCAATACTCCGCCAAGACGTGGACAAAATTAGGGGTTTTAGTACCAAAGGAAATTAAGCGCGAATGAGAAGAAACACACGACACCTGGAAATAATGATTAGAAAATAACAGTTCAATGACAAAATATGGGAGGAAACATAACGTGAAGGACCAATGAGGAAACGGGGGCAGAGACGTAAACAAAAACAAAGGAGCACATGGCAATGTAAACAAAACCAGAGTCTTTGTTATAGGAATGTCCAGCGGAGAGTTCTTTTTAATACTAGCGCTAGAAAGCGCGTAGACATGCTGCTCCATAGCGGGGCAGCGATTCATGCTGTTCCTTCCCGGAGCAGCGATTGGTGAGAGCTCTAACAGCCTTCACCTTTTGATTTTTGTAGGTGTGGTGGATCATAAAGCAGAAGTTTGCTTCTGGTCTTTATGATCTGCCACGCCTACATTGATGAAAAGGTGCAGGCTATTTGTTGGTACCTCGAATAGTGAAGGCTACAGCAGGGAGAAGAGCTTTCTCTTACAAAGCCCCACAGTTATGGAACAGCCTTCCAGTTAGTGTTCGGGACTCAGACACAGTCTCAGTGTTTAAATCCAGGCTGAAAACATATTTGTTTTGTCAAGCTTTTTGTGAATAGTTTTTTCTTAGGTAAAGGAGCAGATCTAGAGGCTCACAGGCATAGTGTGTTGTGGTGAATTGGGATGTTTGGATGCTGTTGCTCCCCACTGTCACACGGTCACACAGGTTTGTTGATGGTGGAGTGGCTGGCTGCCTTATGTCCCAGGGAGCCCTCATGTCTGTGTTACCTTCTGGCTCTCCCTTTTAGTTATGCTGTTATAGCTAGTCTTGCCGGAGTACCTGCTTTCATTCACACAAAGTACACTGTCCCTAACCATTACGGGACAATAAGCATACCTAATACTCTCTCTCCCTCTCTCTCTTCCTTTCTCTTTCTGTCAAGCTACACATGATACTCCTGAGATGCCAGTGATCCCGACCCCTTCTGCTCTCTGGACCTGCCTGATCCATCCTGATGCCCTTCTGGTTGGAGATTTCATCAGTTGGAAGTCACATGCTGCTGCTGAGGATGGCCCCACACGGTGTAGCCTAAAGATCATTGAGATTACTGAGGATGGTTCCACTTAAAAAACATAAAGATGGCTTTGGACCTCAATTCATATGAACAGTTATGCTATGATGGCTAGGACTGCAAGTGCCACAAACAGTTTTGCACTCGAGTCTCCATCAGTGAACAGTGGAGAAGTTCAACAAAACAGTCTTCATGAGAAAACTGTAATGAATTTTCATGGTTACAGAACTGCACTATTTGACCATGTAGCATTAGCACATTTATAGAAGGGATTTATTTATGTATAATCACACTATCCTGTGTCACCCAGATGAGGATGGGTTCCCTTTTGAGTCTGGTTCCTCTCAAGGTTTCTTCCTCATATTGTCTCAGGGAGTTTTTCCTCACCACCGTCACCTCTGGCTGCTCATTAGGGATAAATTCATATATTTAAAATCTATATCCTGAAGTTATATATTTCTGTAAAGCTGCTTTGGGACAATGTCCATTGTTAAATGGGCTATACAAATAAACTGTTTTGAATTTAATTGAAAACTGTTCACAGCAACTGCAAGGCTATCCAAGGAAGAACATTCACAGCCATCTTTACAAGTCCAGCTTGATGGTGATATTAGCATTGTAGAACTTGATGAACAACAGCTTGTTCAACATGAACATGTTCAACAGGTTTACAGAAGTGGCCTCAATGACAATAACATCAGTTGTCATCCAATAATTCCAGTTCAGATGCTGTCCTTAAATGTTGCACAGCAATCCCTAAAAGAAAAAAAATAACAGAAAACCACAACCACAAGAGTTAATCACTGATAATGCTGCTGTATGAATTGATATGGCAACTAAATTAAATAAGCATCATGCTAACATAGCAATTCATCTTGTATCAAATATAAATTCTCTTATATGTAAACTATAAACATGTAATGCAACCGAGGTAATTACAATAATGTGCTGCCCATAATTCCTCCTATGAGAACACAGTGTGCCAATAATTTCTTAGCTGTCTACCCAGCCAAAGGTTCCCTGCAGGACTTTTTTAATGGCACCCTCCTGGCAATGGTATTCATACAAGAGTCAGTCAGGTAATGTGCCAAAACAGAGATACCATCTAGTCATCTGAATCATCATAGCCTCCAAAGGGAAGTGCTTTGGTGCTTTTCCTGCTGACTCCAGTGATGGTTCTCTGGCCATATTTGCCTGCTATAGCACCTAAGATGTTGTGACTGCTGAGACGGCAGGCCAGTTTTGCATGCTCAAACTTCAGGTGCATCATCTCCATCATGTCTGTCTGTGATTTTTCAGTGTGCCTGAGCTCATCCATTACAAATTTACACATGGTCTTCTTGTAATTTCACAGCCTTTTGTTGGCCCTGTCCCAACTTTTTTGAGACGTGTTGCGGCTTAAAACTTTTTTCTTAAAATGGTACATTTCCTCAGTTTAAACATTTGATATGTTTTCTATGTTCTATAGTGAATAACATATGGGTTTATGAGATTTGCAAATCATTGCATTCTGTTTTCATTTACATTTTACACAGCGTCCCAACTTTTTTGGAATTGGGGTTGTACATACAGGTATGTTCTTCTCATAGTCACCACATCCCTGGTCATTCGATACAGCACTCCCATCTTAATGGTCAGTTTAGGCTAGTGCCTCAACAGTCTTAGGATCCATAGACTCATATGCATGTTCCTCTTTGATTTACAGCACTCCCTCTCCACAGAGATCACTCTGCTCACTGTATGTATCATCTTTATGTTTTTTGCCCATCAACTGTTCCAGTGGCATTGCAGTTTATGGAAGCTGAGGTAACATCAGAATGTGCATGTTCATACTGCTGGCAGGAATATAGAATTGCTGATACGCCTAAACATGAACATGCACCAGGGATCTTGACCTCAGCTCCATCACAGTCAAGTATTATCTCTTCAGCTTCAGAAACTTCTAAAGGATCAGTCAACCAGCAAAAAACATCTTGCACTCTCTGGATGCATATCAGCAGATCTATCCAGAAGTTTAGTTTTGGGCACTGGTTTCAGATGATGTGATGGACAAAGGGCTTTCTCCTCAAGACATCAGCAACAATGTTCTTGGGACCAGGTATGTATTTGATATAAAAATTTTAAGGTGCCAACGTGGAAACCCACCTTTGCTCACAATGATAGTGGCAGTGATAGCACTCACCTTGTCAGGGTCAGTAGTGGCCCAATTAGCACTGACAGCATGAGCCAGAAACTTTAATGACTTCCTCAAAAAGTATCACTTTTGGAGCCAGCTTCAGGTTGCAAGCCATGAGCCACTCAAAAAAATCTTCAAGCCTTACAATGCAAGCTGCTTGTAAGGGCAAATACTAAACATATATGCAACATCATCCACATGAAGCTCACAAGACTATTGCCAACATTATAGTCCCCTGAGGTAAAGTCCACGGCAGAAAAAAATGCATTTTCCCTTAAAGCAGCCAGTGCATCAGCTTGATGTGGCAGTGGGTGACCGTCTTTAATGGTGTGAGCATTGAGCCGGCGGATTTCCAGACAAGGATGAGAGGTGAAGCATACTTACTTTCTTGTTATCTCACGTTCTTTCATTTTTCATCCAAAGCTGTCTTCAGCCTCTCATAATGACTGCAGGGGAAACGAAGATATGGAAGTTGGAAATTGCTCATCACTTACAGTATTCGGATATGGTGGTAGCAACTGCTAGCTTTCCCATGATCCAAGCTCTCTGGAAACGATGCATTCATACTTAGCTGGAAAAGTCTGCCTTTGTTTTCTGGGGGTGCCTGACAAGAGCAATGTCAATGTTAGACAGTTCTAAGTCATGCAATATATAGCAATTTGAGTGATGTGGCTGGTTATGAATGTAAGACTGGCCAGATTGGGTAGGGCTACTGACTGTCAGATTCGGGTCATTGACTTGGCCAGCAAATGTTTGCACATTCTGCTTTAAATGTATTGCAGCACTGCCAGGCATATTCAAACTGTCTCTGTCAACGTGATTATGCATTAATTCTGCAAAGAAATACACTGACTCTGAGGCATAATGAAAAAATTGCTGTGTTTGGAAGAAACTCTTTGTTCTTTAGCATGGCCCAGACTAAATGTTCCTTCGTCAGCTACAAAACCACAGCCATGCTGAGTCTCAGGGTTCCAACCTTATCAAGCACTTTGCCATCTCTCCACCTCTCAACAGGTTGATCAGCTTGCACTCTTCATCATTGTTGTGTACTGCAGATGACATCTTCTCCCAGAAGATTAACAGATTACTGCCTAAGATCTTTCTTCTTTTCCTTTCGGCTGTTCCCTTCAGGGGTCGCCACAGCGAATCATCTGCCTCCATCTAGCCCTATCCCCTGCATCCTCTTCTCTCAGACCGACTACCTTCATGTCCTCCTTCACTACATCCATAAACCTCCTCTTTGGTCTTCCTCTCGGCCTCCTGCCTGGCAGCTCTAACCTCAGCATCCTTTTACCGATATATTCACTCTCCCTCCTCTGAACATGTCCAAACCATCTCAACCTGGCCTCTCTAACTTTGTCTCCAAAACATCTCACATGTGCTGTCCCCCTGATGTACTCATTCCTGATCCTATCCATCCTTGTCACTCCCAAAGAAAACCTCAACATCTTCAGCTCTGCTACCTCTAACTCTTCCTCCTGTCTTTTCCTCAGTGCAACTGTCTCCAAACCATACAACATCGCTGGTCTCACTACTGTCCTGTACACCTTTCCTTTCATTCTTGCTGGTACTCTTTTATCACACAACAGACCTCACACTTTTCTCCACCCATTCCAACCTGCCTGCACACGCTTCTTCACCTCTTTTCCACATTCCCCGTTGCTCTGGACTGTTGACCCTAAGTACTTAAAATCCTGCACCTTCTTCATCTCTTCTCCCTGTAACCTCACTGTTCCACTTGGATCCCTCTCATTCACACACATGTATTCTGTCTTGCTGCGACTAACCTTCATTCCATTTGCACTCTCCAGAGCAAACCTCCACCTCTCTAGAGTTTCCTCCACCTGCTCCCTGCTCTCACTACAGAACACAATGTCATTCGCAAACATCATAGTCCATGGAGATTCCTGTCTGACCTCATCTGTCAGCCTGTCCATCACCACCGCAAACAAGAAGGGGCTCAGAGCCGATCCTTGATGCAGTCCCACCTTCACCGTGAACTCCTCTGTCACACCTACTACATACCTTACCATTGTCCTACTGCTCTCATACATATCCTGCACCACTCTAACATACTTCTCTGCCACTCCAGACCTCCTCATACAATACCACAGCTCCTCTCTTGGCACCCTGTCATATGCTTTCTCTAAATCTACAAAGACACAATGCAGCTCTTTCTGACCCTCTCTGTACTTCTCCATCAACATTCTCAAAGCAAATATTGCATCTGTAGTGCTCTTTCTTGGCATGAAACCATACCGCTGCTCTCAAATGCTCACTTCTCCCCTTAGCCTTGCTTCCACTACTCTTTCCCACAACTTCATTGTATGGCTCATCAGCTTAATACCTCTGTGATTTCCACAACTCTGCACATCTCCCTTGTTCTTAAAAATCGGCACCAAAACACTTCTCCTCCATTCCTCAGGCATCCCTCTCACTCTCTAAGACCTCGTTGAACAACCTAGTTAAAAACTCTACTGCCATCTCTCCTAGACACTTCCATACCTTCACTGGTATGTCATCAGGACCAACCGCCTTTCCTCTATGCATCCTCTTCAAAGCTCTCCTAACTTCACCCTTGCTAATCCTTTCTACTTCCTGCTCAACAATATTTGCCTCTACTACTCTTCTCTCTCTGTCATTTTCCTCATTCATCAGTTCCTCAAAGTACTCCTTCCATCTTTCCTTCACCCTCCTGTCACCTGTCAACACATTTACATCTCTATCTTTAATCACTCTAACCTGCTGCACATCCTTACCATCTCTATCCCTCTGCCTCGCCAACCGATACAAATCCCTCTCACCTTCCTTACTATCTAACCTTGCATACATGTCCTCATAAGCTGTCTGTTTGGCCTTTCCCACCTCTATCTTAACCCCACGCTGCATCTCCCTATATTCCTGTCTACTTTCCTCCGTCCTCTCACTGTCCCACTTCTTCCTAGCTAACCTCTTCTTCTGGATACTCTCCTGAACGTCCTCATTCCACCACCAAGTCTCCTTGTCTTCTTTCCTCCTTCCAGATGACACACCTAGCACCTTCCTACCTGTCTCCCTGATCACTTTGGCTGTAGTAGTCCAGTCATCTGGAAGCACCTCCTGACCACCTAAAGCCTGTCTCAACTCCTCCCTGAAAACCGCACAGCACTCTTCCTTTTCCAACTTCCACCACTTTGTCTTCTGCTCTGCCTTTGCTCTCTTCATCTTCCTCACCACCAGAGTCATCTTACACACCACCATCCTATGCTGTCTAGCTACACTCTCTCCTACCACTACTTTGCAATCCTTAATCTCCATCAGATTACAGTGTCTACATAAGATATAGTCCACCTGTGTGCTCCTGCCACCACTCTTATATGTCACCCTGTGTTCCTGCCTCTTCTGAAAGTACTTGTTCACCACAGCCATCTCCATACTTTTAGCAAAGTCTACCAACCTCTGTCCTTCTGGGTTCCTTACCTGAAGACCAAACCTGCCCATCACTTCCTCATCCCCACTATTCCCTTCACCAACATGTCCATTAAAGTCTGCCCCTATCACCACTCTCTCACATCTGGGAACACTCTGCATCACTTCCTCAAGCTCGCTCCAGAATCTGTCTTTCTCCTCTTGCTCACAACCTACTTGTGGAGCGTAAGCACTAACAACATTCAACATCACACCTTCAATTTCCAGCTTCAGACTCATCAACCTATCTGACACTCTCTTTACCTCCAGAACATTCTTCACAAACTCCTCCTTCAGGATCACTCCTACTCCATTTCTCTTCCTGTCCACCCCATGATAAAACAGTTTAAACCCTGCTCCAATGCTTCTAGCCTTGCTCCCTTTCCACCTGGTCTCCTGGACACACAGAATGTCGACTTTCCTCCTCTGCATCATATCTACCAGCTCTCTGCCTTTACCTGTCATCATACCAACATTCAAAGTCCCTACTTTCAGTCCTAAACTCCTGCCTTTCCTCTTCTCTCTCTGCCTACGGACACGCCTTCCTCCTCTAACACACCTTCCTCCTCTCCTTCTTCGACCAACAGTCGCCCAATTTCCACCAGTGCCCTGTAGGTCAACGGCACCGATGGCGGTCGTTGTTAACCCGGGCCCCGACCGATCCGGTATGGAAGTCATGTTAATGATTCACATATTGAATTTGGCAAAAGTTTTACGTCGGATGCCCTTCCTGACACAACCCTCTCTATTTATCCGGGCTTGGGACCTGCACAAAAAGTACACTGGCTTGTGACCTCCTGTGGCTAGATTAGATTACTGCCTAAGATGAGGTCTGTATCTTGGCCATCCACAACCAGTACTGGCCTTCTGGGCACTTTAGAGCAGAACTGTTTAATACTCCCTCTTGTAACAGCTGTGTTAAGGTGCCAGATCTCAGTGTACATGTTAATGAACCACTGTCAAGCGTAGCCTTCATCTCAATTTTACACCCAGTTAAACTTGAAGTACACATTCTCCCATGCAGGCCTGCTCATTTTCAGACAATGGAGGAGCAACTGTATTGGATAGCCCACCGCCTATCTAGACAAGGTTTTAGGGCCTGCTGCACATCTGTGGCCATTGGCATGACAGAAAAAGGCAGAGATGATTTGATCTCCAGTAAAACTGTTTACACATCCCCACACACCTCACAAGGTACCACAGACCTCACTCTGTTTCATCGACATGGTTGGATTCAGGATCTGACAGCTGGGATTTCTACATTCTCCAATTAAGCAAGGATACGATCAGCTTGGCATGGTTGAGATGAGGCCAATATTGGTGCAAGGTCAACTGTAGTCTTCTGAATGTGTTCTGAATGTGTCTTGCCAGTACTGACCACTTGCTTTAAGGTGGTGACACCTGGGCCGGATTTATTTGTGTGTGTGAATCTGCGCTCCCACCAATATTCATCCAACCTCTCCTTAACATCAGCTGAAATGCCTTGCCTAGTGACATAACACTCTGAATTTGGTTCAGGCAGAGGCATGGTCATAGATGTGACCAACAATTTTGAAAAATTTTTATGGCCAGAGCCATATCACCCTGCAGTTCTTGCCTGGTTTCCCCCTGAAACTAAGCAGGATTGAGCTTGGCTAGTACCTGGATGAGAGACCTGCTGGGGAAAACTAAGGTTGCTGCTGGAAGTGGTGTTAGGGAGGCCAGCAGGTGGTGTTCTCCCTGTGGTCTGTGTGGGTCCTAATGCCCCAGTATAGTGACAGGGATGCTATACTGTAAAAGGAGCACTGTCTTTCGGCTGAGATGTTAAACTGAGGTCCTGACTCTCTGTGGTTGTTAAAATCCCAGGACACTTCTTGTAAAGAGTAGGGGTATAACCCTGGTGTCCTGGTGAAATTCCCCCATTGGCCCTTAACTATCATGGCCCCCTACTAATCTCCATCCCTGAACTGGCTACATCTCTCCTCTCCTCTCCACCCATAGCTGGTGTGTGGTGGGTGTTCTGGTGCACTATGGCTGCCATCACATCATCCAGGTGGATGCTACACACTGGTGGTGTTTGAGGAGATTTCCCTCCTATACTATGTAAAGTGCTATATAAATGTAACAAATTATTATTATTATTAATTTCATCCTACTGTTCTCCCAGTATTAGTAACACCTGCAATAACTACTACTATTACTACTACTACAAAGATGGCAATATTACTAGGTACAGTAGGAAAAAGGGGAGAAAATTATTATTTGGACACCTACAATATCTTAATGTGTATATGCTCACTGTATATTACAACAATGACAACCCAATTATTTTAATTGTAATCATATTGAGTATTGAGATTACTGATGCACAGCAGTAAATGTAAAACTTTTTCTCTTGTAGTGTATCTTGCATTTGTCCTTTTTTCATAATGTCCATTAAAGAAAGGGGAAGAAAAGCAGAACAAAACAGTCAAACATAAAACAAAAGGAAAACAAGTAATTACATGCTATTGATAGTACAATACTACACTCTAGCGGCCAAAAGCGGAATCGTCAACATGGCATATTTAAAATTAAGCCTTATTTGCAAGTGAAGGGATAACAAAAATAAAGAGTGGATTTTTTTTTTCTCAGAGCACGTATTGTAGTGCTTGTGATTGGAAAGGCACTGTGCCAGCCATAAAGGATTGGTGGAGAGCCCGGTCCATGTGACCTGCTGTCAAAAGCATTAACTTATGATGATGATAAATCCAGTGACTATTAGTAGTGTGATTCAGAAATCAATGTAGATATTTTAAATTTGCAGAGAAATACATCACAGAAGCAGTATTATTGCTTTGTTTGTGTGTCTGTCAGAGAGAGCGCAAGCTGGATAGAGTAAAGTCTGGTTCATAAAGCAACTTGGATTGCCATGTCTGAGCTTTTTTTTTTTTGCTCAACTGATATATATATATATATATATATATATATATATATATATATATATATATATATATATATATATATATATATATATATATATATATAACCTCATCATGCATTATAGGTGAAAGCTCAGATCTTGGCAAAGGGAGGTAGCACAAAGTATTGACTAATAGGATGCCAATAATTGTTGCACACCTATATTTAACAAAGATTTTTTTTTTTTGGATAAACCTGTGTTGTGCTTGCAATTGTTTGATATTCATGAGAGCAGAGTATTTTAGTGAATTTTTTGGACAAAAAATCAAAACTATATAGACGATTTTTCACAGCCTTCTTTGCTCATATTTACCAAGGGGGCCGATATTAATGGAGGACACTATATATATATATATATATATATATATATATATATATATATATATATATATATATATATATATATATATATATATATATATACAGTATACTCACCAAATTCTTTATTAGGACCACCAGTACACCTGCAAATTCATGCAGTTATCTAATCAGATAAGATGTGGCAGCAGCACAATGCATAAAATCGTGCAGATACAGGTCAAGAGCTTCAGTTGATGTTCACATCAAACATCAGAATGAAGAAAAAGTCTGATCTCTCTGACTTTGCTCGTGGGATGGTTTTTGGTAGCAAATGGGCTGGTTTGAGTATTTCACAATCTCCTGGGATTTCACACACAACAATCTCTAGAGTTTACACAATGGTGGCAAAAAAAAAAAAAAAGAGAGAGAGGTCAGAGGAAAATGGCCAGATTGGTTTGAGCTGCCAGGAAGACGACCACCATCATCTCTGTGCCGAAGAAATCATCTGTGTTCTGCCTGAATGACTACTGGCCTGCTGCACTCACACCTATCATCATGAAGTACTTCGAGCGGATAGTCATGAAACACATAAAGAGCAGTCTTCCCACCACACTGGACCCATTTCAGTACTCCTACCGTCCCAAATGCCATATCTGCTACCATCCACCTTTCTCTGACCCATCTGTACAAAAAGGACAACTATGTAATGATGCTGTTCATAGACTTCAGCTCAGCATTGAACACAATCATCCCACAACAACTGATAACAGAGCTGAGCTGTTGGGTTTAAACACCTCCCTCTGCAACTGGATCCTGGACTTTCTGACCGGGAGACCCCAGTCCATCACGATCTGCAACTCCACCTCCAGCACCACCACACTGAACACCGGAGCCCCCCAGGGCTGTGTGCTCAGTCCACTGCTGTTCACCCTACTGACTCACGACTGTGCTGATAAATTCAGTTCTAATCACATCATCAAGTTTGCTGATGACACTACAGCCGTGGGCCTCATCAGCATCAGTGATGAGTCAGCGTACAGGGAGGAGGTGAACCAGCTTGCAGAATGGTGTAGAGACTACAAACTATCTCTTAATGTTGATAAGACTAAAGAGATGATTGTCGACTTCAGGAGAACCCGAGTGGACCGCTCACCACTGCACATCAATGGAACAATTGTGGAGTCAAAAGCTCCAAGTTTCTTGGTGTGCACATGACTGAGGACCTCTCCTGGACTCTCAACACCACCCGACTAGCCAAGTAGGCCTAGCAGCACCTCCACTTCCTGTGGAGGCTGAAGAGAGCCAAACTCCCCCCTCCCATAGTCACCTCCTTCTACAGAGGGATGATAGAGGGATGATAGAGAGCGTCCTGACCAGCTGTCTTACCGTGTGGTACGGGAACTGCACAGCCTAAGGTTTAGCTAATGTTTTGTATGTTTTAAAGTTCTTGACTGAGTTCGGATGCATGGTCAGCGTAAGTGAAAGTTTGCTCGTTTGTTTAATGAAGATTAAAAGTTAGATGGGAATGGATTTGTTTCCAGTCACTCCTCCATACATGTAAGCCATCCTAGGGGATTAATGGATCCACCACAGAGCTAATCAGGATAATCAGGATGACACACTGATAGCAATAGGTAGTTAACACATCTGAAGTTTTTTTGTTGTGTCTCAGAGAGGGAATTCATTTTGGGCTGGTATGTTTCAGATGTTAAACCTTTAGTCCAGTATTTATTATTATTATTATTATTATTATTATTATTATTATTATTATTATTATTACATATTGTTTATTTATTAAACATCATTACATAATGTTTTTACTTCATTTACATGAATTAGTGCCACAACTTACCTACTGTATTTCTTAAGGGTTTTTTTTTTTTTCATGTGAACAGCTAATCACTCTGTCTTATGCTAATGTTGTGTAAACCATGCAGATGAATTATTTTTAATATATTATTTACTATGCATTGAACTAAAGGTTTAATGGTTTGAAACAAAATCTACCTGGTGTGTATGTTATTTAAATCAGTAAATGGGTAATCTGGCAACTGAAACCTCAGCATCAAAGAACAGAATCTATATATTATTTAAAAAAAAAACAAAAAAAACAAAGTAAATAATTGGAAAGGCAAGGCGCTTAAAGGTCATTGGTATAGATGCCGATTCAATGGCATCCTTATTCAGTATGAAAATTTCACATGACGGAATTGCAGGAGCACAAGGCCTGAAGTTACTAAAAAAAGCTTGAAATGAGCAAAATGGATATGCAAATCCATCAGCGGCTAAAAGAGTGAATAAAAATTCCGATCAGGCAGAAGATGATGTATTTATGGCTTATCAATTATTCTTCCTTTGAGTATTAGAGAAAAGTGAAAGAAAGAAAAGTATTAAAAGACTCTGGTCATTTTTTTGGTGGTAGATATACATGTATGGTTGGTTGCATGTGAATCTCATTTAATTTCTGGCAATAAAACCACTTAAAAACCATACAGTAATACCATCTTTATACCATAAGCCTCAGTGGTGGTAAAAATACATAACCCTATGTATACATATAGGTTTTCATAACTTTAAAGGTGTAGAGTATATGCATTTTAATGTTATTTGATGACATGTGATCTTTTACTTGAGCCTTAATAATTAAATCAGAAAGGCAAAAAACTTCTTTTTTTTTTTACTGCAGTGTTATATGGTGATTTATAAACTTTCAAAAACAACAGTTATTAGTGTCAGATGCCATGCAGTCAGTGTTCCACAAACTTTCCAGCTTTTATTATTTGGGAGACACCCACAAGTGTAGGCTGCATAGGCTGAAGTGTGGCACAGATCTTAGAACATGCTGTTATTATTATTACTGTTAATGTTTCTATTATTAACTGCTAGGCTTTGGGCTTTGTGTAGACTGCAAGTGGTGACCGTGGCAACAGATGTCGCACATGGCTGAGGTTGGATTGTTGGCAGGCCGGCTGCTTGCCACAGTCATCCTGGCACACACACACACACACACATACACACACACACACACACACACACACACACACACACACACACACACACACACACACACACACACACACACACACTCATGAAGACATACACGACAAGCAAGCAGAGTCGTCATCTCACACTTCAACAGAATCTTTTAAACATTAATTCAGAAACATATACACATATACACACAGAGTATACTCTATATGCTTAATGACATTCTCATGAAATCACATTAACCCACATGGCGATACACAAACACACATTTTCCACTAACTGTATACATGAAGACGGCAGGAGGCTTCTGCCACATGGTCCACGGACCCAGACCGAAGCTCATTCTTTCCAAATTCAGTGTGCCGCTCATTTACTTTAACCCATATAGCCTGGTTTGGCCCCGTCTATCCTTTATTCCTGATTCTCTCCTTTGTCCTCCACATTTCAAATAAAGCTATACTTTTCTTTAATATGAAACCATTTCCATTCATTTTGACTACTTTCAATCCAACTCAAACAGTACAGAGATGTGTGGTTGTGGTAACTTTTTATTTTATTTATGTATTTTATTTTCCATGGAGAAAGAAGGACTCAAGTTCAAGATCAAGAGAGAGAGACAGAGACAGAGAATAAATGTGTGGTTATGAAGAGAGAAGGGGGAAGGATGGAAATAGGAAAGGACAGTTCCATATAGGTATATACAGTAGGTGACACTGTCAACTTACACACAAAATACAGGCTGACACCATTCCACACACAGCTCTCTCTCTCTCTCTCTCTGTCTCTGTCTCTCTCTCTCTCTCTCTCTCTCTCACACACACACACACACACACACACACACACACACACACACACACACACATGCATTCTGTCGTAACCTCCCTGTGCACTTAACCTTTATCTGTTACTCAGCATCTCTCCACATTTTACTCATGTTCTTACTTTTATCAGTCCTCCAAATGGGTCAAATACTATAATGCTGCATCCTACTTAAGGTTGTCTCATAAGTCCCGACCTCCAACCTGGAAAAATATAAAAATATATGCCCCATAACTTGGACTTCATATTTGAGAACTTGGTACAGTCTTTGGGAGTGATGTCTAATCAACAGCATCAACAGTAAACACAGCAGCACCTCTATCCTTTAAATGACTTATACTGTATATAATATACTGTAGTATTTTCTTTAGCTCAATCAACACACAGACATATTCACTTGTTAAATCTATAACACTGATTGTACAGTTCACCGTTCGAGGAGGTAAATATACTGTACATCACTCAGATCACACACAGTTAGCTGGATAGCTTGTTGCTAACAAAAGACGAACATGGAGGTGTCCACGTTGTCCACTTTTGTAGCTCGAATGCAAGGCCAACAAGGATGTTATTCTGGGTTACAACCCTTTTACCACTACCCCGACCGATCTAAAGTTTCTTTACAGTGTTTCTTTATCACTGTACTTCCAAGCTACATAACATCATAGACTTCATTTTTGTGTGTATCTGCTTAGAAAAGCATACGTGCTGGTTTCTGTAATACTGATACCTGTAATATGTTCAAGCAGTTGTGTGATTGCAAATAGTTTCACAGTTTCTATTCTCTCTTCTCCATTTTGTCCTCCTAACTCCTCCTCCACCTTTTCTTCATTCTCATCACTCTCTCCTCTCTTCCTCAGAGCTGGAGTGTGTTAATCCAATTAAAAAAGTGTGAATACCAGCTGGGACAAGGATAAGGTGAAGGAGGAGAAGAGAGGACTGTATATGGGTGAGTTTTTATGTGATACGTAGACATTATTATGCAAGGTCTAAATAATGGTCAACATGATTAGTATGTTTTTAAGTAAAAACTAAGTGTGTGTGTGTGTGTGTGTGTGTGTGTGTGTGTGTACAAAGGCAGAGGTAAGGTCTTATAAATGAGTGAGGCAGACACCAGAGAGAGACCCAATGTGTTTCCTGAAAAGTTCAAGCACTAAGAAAATAAACAAGTCTTTTGATCACAAAGAGCTCATTCACACATGTAAATGTGAGACCCCTCCCCAGGTCTCTCCCTCCTGTCTACCTACATACACAGAAGTACTCTTTCCCTTTCTCTGGCCCCATTCAAACTTGGTATTAACAACCGTCTCAGATGATCAGACCACAAATGGACAGTATTAAGTACAGGTGTGAATGGGGTCAAATGTGTCGTGTCATCTGATCACTCTGGCACACTCACGTTCTTTTTCCCGTTTCTTTTCCATGTTGGGTTTTCTACTTTATCCCTTTTACATACTCACCATTTTGTCCCTTCCCCTTTCTTTCTATCCTTTTCCTAATCTCTAATTCTCCTGAGGCCTCTTCTCTCTTCCCCAACCCACTTCCATTCTCTCTCAATCCCTCTTTCCCCCAGTTCATTAGACTGGAAGACACAACCTCTAGTGTAGTGCCACAGTTTATCTGCTTTATTTATTTATTTATTTATTTATTATTATTATTTTTTTTTTACAAAAGAAGTTGGAAAGTAATAGTGGATGTTCTCAAGAAGTGCTGACCTTGACACCTTAAAATGTCTTCATAACGCTTCATATTACATTCAGGCACACAAAAGAAAACCTGGCACGGTGGGGCACAAAGCCTCCTTTGTGTGTGCAACGAGTGTGTGTGTGTGTGTGTGTGTGTGTGTGTGTGTGTGTGTGTGTGTGTTTGGGGGGCGGGGGGGGGGAGTTGTTTCGATTGGGAATGCATGCACATAATGTGGCCATGTACCGTATATTGGGCCCCTTTTCCAGGGTCAATAAGAACCATTTAAGAGTCGTAGCACTATTGCATCCCAACCACATTAATATTAAACCCCTTTGACCCGATTCTCAGTCATTTAAAAGATAATGTATGATGTGTCCTTTCTCTCCGTTCACTATGAAGACAGTCTAATGGACTGAGAGCAACTTTGGCCACAAATCTAGGTCACTACTTTAATCAACTGTATCAGCTTAATCATTAACTGTTAGCATTGGCCATTGGTAGGTAATCTTGTCCAATCAGCATTAAACAGTTCTCACTAATTAATTGGTCTCAGTCCCTTAGTTGTTCATGCTTGGAAAGCTACTAAGTTGGAGTATATCTGGGCTTGTTGTTTCTGGTGATAAATAGTTTTATTTGTTCTGATATGAATGACCTGTTAGCAGCTATAGTTATTTCTGCATGATGTTGAACCTTTTTTCTCAGCTTGTCTCAAGTTATTATTATTAAGTTAGTAATCTCCTAGCAAATCTAACATATTTCATGTAATCTATCAAATGCGATTGCCCATTTTTACTGGTGTGAGGAAATGACTGAATGAATGGCAATTAAATTAAATGATTTTAAAGGTAAATTTAATAAAAACTTACACAAATTGTCAACAAAAATGTTGAAAATGGCAGATTAAAGATCTGAATAGGTTCTGTAGGAAATAAATATTCTAGACACTCATTTGCCTAGAAAAATATTTATTATTCATTTATTCATTTAGTCACAAATTCTGAGCAGAAAATGAACCTTGTGATACCTGTTGTTAGGTTTAAGCTTAATCAAGACACTTAAACAGAACTAAGCTGGTAATTTGATTTGTAGGAAAATAGCTGACAATAGAAGACTGCAAGGCAGGCATCTTGGTGTTGGTTAACAAAGTGGAAGACCTCATTCTCAGTCCAGAAAAACGATTGTTCCAGCATAAAAGCAAAGGCCTACATGGAGTAGTAACTTTCTGCTCTTACTGTGCAGATACACTATAGCAGGTTTTATGGCAGAGTCTGTCCTTTTTAATATCTTGTCCCCTAGTTCTCATCCATCTCTTTTATCTGCTGCCCATCTGTGTGTCATCCTGATTAGGGACAGCATGGTTCTTCAACAAAGGAGAAGCAGGAAAACATCTACAAACAAGGTCAAATCTAATCTTTCTCACTCACTTACTCCTCTTACAATCAAACTAAATGGCTAAGAACTTCACATTATCATGAGAATGCCAACAACTGTTGAACTGCAGAGAGAGAAAAAGTGGGAGGAGAACGGTGGAAATGGAAAGACAGAGTAAGCCACCTACCTCCACCCGTTCTTCTTTTTATTCCATTCAACCTACCTCAGTCTGTTCCTTGTTCTACTGATATTTTCCCTGAATTGTCATGTGTACGTATCTACACATAGCACATACACAAATCTATATGTGAATATATATAACTTTAGAATTTTTAACTTTTAAAACAATGAAAGTAAATGTTCAATATCTTGAATAATATTCAAGATTCTGCACTATTTCTACTGTAGGTCCCTACAGATTTTCAGTGGGTGACCGGGTTGGTTATCTCCAAACATGTGCACTATAACTAAGTCCAGAGAATATGCCGTTTATGGTTATGTTGACATATTTATTTAGTATAGCAGCATACCACAGGCGTCAGATAGACACTTAAGCATACTACTTACTACTGTGGTAGTAAGTTTTAGTCATAATTGAACACTATGAATACCTCTGTTAACATTGATCATATTATTGTCCTTGGTAGACTAGAAAACGTTGTTGGCATTAAGGGAACGGCCCTCTCCTGGCTCAGGTCTTATTTGAATGATCGCTATCAGTTCGTAGATGTAAATGGTGACTTCTCTATGCATATTGAGGTAAAGTTTGGTGTTCCGCAAGGTTCTGTTTTAGGCCCACTGCTTTTTTCTTTATATATGCTACCTCTGGGTCAAATTATTCGTAAACATGGAATTAGCTTCCACTGTTATGCTGATGACACACAGTTGTCTGTTTCAGCAAAGCCAGATGATAGACACCAGCTTAATAAAGTCAAGGAATGTGTAAAGGACATTAGACACTGGATGCTTATTAACTTCCTCTTACTCAATTCTGACAAGACAGAAGTACTTATACTCGGACCACATGCAGCTAGAAGTAGGTTTTCTGATTCCATAGTAACTCAGGATGGCCTTTCTGTTTCATCATGTGCAGCAGTAAAAGACCTTGGTGGGATTATTGACTCCAGTCTTTCATTTGACGCCCATGTAGATAATATTACTAGGATAGCCTTCTTTCACCTCAGAAATATTGCTAATATAAGAAATATAATGTCACTACATGATGCAGAAAAACTAGTTCATGCTTTAATCACCTCTAGGTTGGATTATTGTTGTGCCTTACTGTCTGGATGTTCCAGTAGGAGCATAAACAAACTCCAGTTAGTCCAGAATGCAGCTGCAAGAGTCCTCACTAGAACCAGAAGATATGACCACATCTCCCCTATCTTATCCACACTGCATTGGTCTTTTATGATCCGCCACACCTACTTCGATCAAAAGGTGCAGGCTATTTGTTGGTACCTCAAATAGTGAAGGCTACAGCAGGGGGAATTCCAGTTAGTGTTCGGGACTCAGGCACAGTCTCAGTGTTTAAGTCCAGGCTGAAAACATATTTGTTTAGTCAAGCTTTTGGAGAATATTTTTTTTTATTAGGTAAAGGAGCAGATCTAGAGGTCTCACAGGCATTGAGTGTTGTGGTTCACCCAGGTTTGTTGATGGTGGAGTGGCTGGCTGCCTTATATCCCAGGGAGTCCTCATGTCTGTGTTACCTTCTGGCTCTCCCTTTTAGTTATGCTGTCATAGCTAGTCTTACCGGAATACCCGCTTTAACTCACACAAAGTACACTGTCCTTAACCATTACAGGGCAATAAGCATACCTAATACTCTCTCTCTCTCTCTCTCTCTCTCTCTCTCTCTTTCTCTCTCTCTCTCTCTCTGACTAACTCTCTAACTCTCTCTCTCTCTTTCTGTCAAGCTACACATGATACTCCTGAGATGCCAGTGATCCCGAGCCCTTCTGCTCTCCGGACCTACCTGATCCATCCCGATGCCCTACTTCTGGTTGGAGATCTCATCAATTGGAAGTCACATGCTGCTGCTGAGGATGGCCCCACACGGTGCAGCCTAAAGATCATTGAGATTACTGAGGATGGTTCCACATAAAAACCATAAAGATGGCTTTGGACCTCAATTCATATGAACAGTTATGCTATGATGGCTTTAAGACTGCAATTGCCACAAACAGTTTTGCACTCAAGTCTCCATCAGTGAACAGTGGTGAAGTTCAACAAAACAGACTTCATGTAAAAACTGAAATGAATTTTCCTGGTTACACAACTGCACTATTTGACCATGTAGTATTGGCACATTTATAGAAGGGATTTATTTATTTATAATCACACTATCCGGTGTCACCCAGATGAGGATGGGTTCCCTTTTGAGTCTGGTTCCTCTCAAGGTTTCTTCCTCATATCTTCTCAGGGAGTTTTTCCTCACCACCGTCACCTCTGGCTGCACATTGGGGATAAATTCATACATTTAAAATCTATATCCTGAATTTATATATTTCTTTTAAGATTCAGAAGTAACATAAGAGAACAAAATTCTGTACACTACAGTGACCTTTTCTACCTTTCACTAAGTTCTCTAAGGAATAGTTCATGCAGGCTGTGATGATTGGTTGGGTTATGGCAAATCTATCCTCCCAACAAAAAAATCCTTTTGATTGATAACATTTGCATCAGTAGTTTTAAAGAAAATGGAAACTTCAGCACTGTGTATATTATACTGCTTAACACTAAGAGGAACAGTTTGTAGTATGTCACATAAACGTGTGTACTTTGCTGTCCTCCTTTTTGATTCCCTATATTCGCGATTCCCTATACATCTCTGGGCAAAACGTATCACGTTCTGTAGTGTTTTAAATGGTAAATATGCGAATTTGTGGTATACGAATCAGGGCCCCGAGACTCATATATTATCTGAAGAAAGGCATAGGTTATGGAAGGCTGTCATGAATCATAAGGAAATCACAACAGAGGACAAGTTTAATCAAATAATAATCTATTCAAAACATTTCGGTCTTTCAATATTTTTTTTACTCTCATGACAAATGAAAATGTTGTCAGTATGAATTTATCTGGTGAATTCCAAATACTTAATTACATTACTGTACATCACCCAGCTCATTAAGGTAAAAAGAATGTTATGCATTCACCCTAACAACTCCGTATATGTGGTGGATTAACTAAAATGAATGATATGAGATGTACAATCTAATTAGACCATTTGAAACATTTGAAACAAACAAACAAACAAAAAACTCAACAATACTGACAAACTTCAAAGATCATCCATCTTGTTGCTAAAGTCCTTTATACAGCTAAATGTATGGACACCTGACCATCACGCCCATATGTGGTTCTTCCCCAAACTGTTACCACAAAGTTGGAAACACACAATTGTATAGAACGTCTCTGTAGTAACTGTAAGAACGTCTTATAGTTTCCCTTCACTGGAACTAAGAGGCCCAAACCTGTTCCAGCATGACCCAAAGTGCACAAAGCGAGCTCCATGAAGACATGGTGTGTTAAGGTTGGAAGAAGGGTGAAGACGTTGAGTGTCCTGCACAGAGCCCTGACCTCAACCCACTGAACACCTTTGGGATGAACTGGAACAGGAGCCTCCTCACCCAACATCAGCGCCTGACCAAAACCTCACTAATGCTCTTGTAGTTGAATGCACACAAATCTCCACAGCCACGCCCCAAAACCTAGTGGAAAGCCTTCGCAGAAGAGAGAGCGGAGCTTATTATAACAGCAAAGGGGGAATAAATCTGGAATGGGATGTTCAACATGTAGTTATATTAGTGCACATGCAGGTAAATTGTCACTTGGGGTGAAGGAGTTGAATGTAGGACATTTTTTGTTGTGGTTTAAGTTTTTTTTTATTTAAAAAAAAAAATAAATTAAATGAAGCATTTGGAATTTCAGGTAAGAAGGCCTCTCTGCATGACAGGACCAGTGGCTTGGTTAGGGAATCAAAATGGCGGCATAGTTGCAAACGCATTGCATTGTGGGCCACTGCGTAGGTCGCAGTGACGTCTGTGAAAACAACCCATACATTACACTGGTATACACACACACACACACACACACACACACGAGTGTAGCAGCAACAGCAGTGAGTTCTCTCTTCTTTCCTCGGTGCAGCGTGCGTGGGACAGCGTCGTGACGTCACCACGCGCTCGGGCAGCGTTGGAGGTTTCCACAGTAACAGCGAGAGAAAAGAGTGACGCGAGCAGCGCGAACGGCGAGTGGGCGTGGTCTCTCTCTCTCTCACTCTCCAGTAGACGTGGGCGGCCCCGTGTGGTCTGGAGAACGAAACATGACACTCAGAAACGGAGGAGAGAGAGAGGGGGCGACGGGGGAAAAGAGCGCACGGGGAGTGAGTGGAAAAAAAGAAGAGGGGGTGCTAAATTTTTTTTAAAAAAATAGAAAAAGAGAGAGAGAGAACATTTAGAGAAAAGCACCCAGACACTACAGAGATATATTTGTTTGTGTTGGTATGTTTTGACCGTCATAATGACGTGGTGCAGCTCCGTAACGCGACCAAACTAATTAGTAATTTAGCAAGTAGCGCTCAGGCCACTGGCGCCAGGAGAGACACACGGCTACACCGCCGAACTCCTCTCCCTCCTCGGCTACTGCCGGACCACAAGTGCCGCTCTTCTGGAGTAAAACAGCGTCAGGTCGAAATCCAGATCGATGAGGGACGGCGGAGGAGTGGAGTAGAGTGGAGAAGAGGAGAGAAAGAGAAGAGGAGAGGAGAGGAAAGGGTGGTGGAGGAGTGGAAGTAGCTAAAAGGTTAGGGAAAAGTTAGCGAGGAGTTTGTTTGCGGCGAGCGGAGGACGGGTTAGCGGATCCGTGCTCAGAGAGACCATGAAGACCGCGGGGGATTCCGGTAAGTTCATCATCACTCTGTGTGTTTATATATAAACCAGTGTTAGCTCGCGCGCTAATCATTTATTTAAAACTCATCATTTTAACGGTTAAGTTGGGACACTGAATGTGAACGAACACACACACACGCACAATCCAGCTAACGTGACGTAACCTAGCTAATGAACCACCAGACAAACAAAACCCCTTTTACACTTTCTTGTTCTAAAGTTATATAAACTTTACTAAGATCTAATCCTCACTTTCCCTTCATGTCAGAATGAAGAAAACTGTCCTACACAGTACCAGGACAGAGCATTGCATGCTAACGGCTAACTAGCGCAAGTTTGCTCTCGGTGGAAGTTGTTGTTGTTGTTGTTGTTGTTGTTGTTGCTATTTGTTGTATTTGTCTAAACCCTGACACTAAAGTTAGTGTAGGAGAAGTTTGACTTTAATATAATGTTTAATCGCAGATTAAAGGTGCAGATAATAGTCAGGATTGTGAAGCCTCGCTTTCAAGCGGAAGAAACTTTTCTTTTCTTTTCTTTTCTTTTTTTTTTTAAGCCGAGTAACTCCTTCATTCCTCCTCAGATCACCGGCTGTGTTCGGCTAAGCTAAGCTGTGTTTGTGGTATTATTTATTTCCCCTCTGGGTTTGAGTAATCTCTCACATGTCGAGGAATGAAAGTGTGAGTTTGTAAGCAGGGCAGGGGAATGTTAGCCATCATGGGATCCACCATTTGCTGTTTTTCCCCCCCTTTCAGCCAGTTGAGAGTGTAAAAGTGCTGAGAGCTTATACATACTACCACTCACACACACACACAATCCCCCGGTCTTTGTCTGCCTCCGTACTCTATACTATAATATAAATATATATTACCGCTGTTTTAAACAGACTTTTCATGCAATAAATTTATTTCTTTTTTTTCCTTCTTCTTTTTTATTTATTTATTTTTATTATTATTTATTTATTTATTTTAGAAACGTATCGTTTTATTTGAGTTTTGAACTTTAACATTATCTGCTGCAAATTAGTTCGGAGTTCTCCAATATGATATTTTCTTTGGTTTTGTTAATAACCAGTGAATTTCACTACATTAGCTGTAATAATAATGAACTGTTTGTCAGCCCCCGATTTCCGTAGGTTCGGGTCAATTTCCGGCCAAACAATCCAGTGGTGATCAGTGATTGGTTGAGGGGAACAGTGGTGATCAGTGATTGGTTGAGGGGAACAGTGGTGATTACTGATTGGTTGAGGGGAACAGTGGTGATCAGTGATTGGTTGAGGGGAACAGTGGTGATCAGTGATTGGTTGAGGGGAACAGTGGTGATCAGTGATTGGTTTAGGGGAAGAGTGGTGATCAGTGATTGGTTGTTGGGAACAGTGGTGATCAGTGATTGGTTGTTGGGAACAGTGGTGATCAGTGATTGGTTGAGGGGAACAGTGGTGATCAGTGATTGGTTGAGGGGAACAGTGGTGATCAGTGATTGATTGGTTGTTGGGAACAGTGGTGATCAGTGATTGATTGGTTGTTGGGAACAGTGGTGATCAGTGATTGGTTGGTTGAGGGGAACAGTGGTGATCAGTGATTGGTTGGTTGAGGGGAACAGTGATGATCAGTGATTGGTTGGTTGAGGGGAACAGTGGTGATCAGTGATTGGTTGGTTGAGGGGAACAGTGGTGATCAGTGATTGGTTGGTTGTTGGGAACAGTGGTGATCAGTGATTGGTTGGTTGTTGGGAACAGTGGTGATCAGTGATTGGTTGGTTGTTGGGAACAGTGGTGATCAATGATTGGTTGGTTGTTGGGAACAGTGGTGATCAGTGATTGATTGGTTGAGGGGAACAGTGGTGATCAGTGATTGATTGGTTGAGGGGAACAGTGGTGATCAGTGATTGATTGGTTGAGGGGAACAGTGGTGATCAGTGATTGGTTGGTTGTTGGGAACAGTGGTGATCAGTGATTGGTTGGTTGTTGGGAACAGTGGTGATCAGTGATTGGTTGGTTGAGGGGAACAGTGGTGATCAGTGATTGGTTGGTTGAGGGGAACAGTGGTGATCAGTGATTGGTTGGTTGAGGAGAACAGTGGTGATCAGTGATTGGTTGGTTGAGTGGTACAGTGGTGATCAGTGATTGGTTGGTTGAGGGGAACAGTGGTGATCAGTGATTGGTTGGTTGTTGGGAACAGTGGTGATCAGTGATTGGTTGGTTGTTGGGAACAGTGGTGAACAGTGATTGGTTGGTTGTTGGGAACAGTGGTGAACAGTGATTGGTTGGTTGTTGGGAACAGTGGTGAGCAGTGATTGGTTGGTTGTTGGGAACAGTGGTGATCATTGGTTGTTGGATAAAGTAGCGATCAGTGATTGGTTGTTGGGTAAAGTAGTGATCAGTGATTGGTTGTTGGGAACAGTGGTGAGCAGTGATTGATTGGTTTGTTGTTGGGAACAGTGGTGATCAGTGATTGGTTGGTTGTTGGGAACAGTGGTGATCAGTGATTGATTGGTTGGTTGTTGGGAACAGTGGTGATCATTGGTTGTTGGATAAAGTAGTGATCAGTGATTGGTTGTTGGGTAAAGTAGTGATCAGTGATTGGTTGTTGGGAACAGTGGTGAGCAGTGATTGATTGGTTGGTTGTTGGGAACAGTGGTGATCAGTGATTGGTTGGTTGTTGGGAACAGTGGTGATCACTGGTTGTTGGATAAAGTAGTGATCAGTGATTGGTTGTTGGGTAAAGTAGTGATCAGTGATTGGTTGTTGGGTAAAGTGGTGATCAGTGATTGATTGGTTGTTGGGAACAGTGGTGATCATTGATTGATTGGTTGTTGGGTAAAGTAGTGATCAGTGATTGATTGGTTGTTGGGAACAGTGGTGATCATTGGTTGTTGGGTAAAATAGTGATCAGTGATTGATTGGTTGGTTGTTGGGATCAGTGGTGATCAGTGATTGATTGATTGGTTGTTGGGAACAGTGGTGATCATTGGTTGTTGGGTAAAGTAGTGATCAGTGATTGGTTGTTGGGTAAAGTAGTGATCAGTGAATGATTGATTGGTTGTTGGGAACAGTGATCATTGGTTGTTGGGTAAAGTAGTGATCAGTGATTGATTGATTGGTTGTTGGGTAAAGTAGTGATCAGTGATTGATTGATTGGTTGTTGGGTAAAGTAGTGATCAGTGATTGATGGTTGTTGGGAACAGTGATGATCATTGGTTGTTGGGTAAAGTAGTGATCAGTGATTGGTTGTTGGGAACAGTGGTGATCAGTGATTGGTTGATTGGTTGTTGGGTAAAGTGGTGATCAGTGATTGGTTGTTGAACAGTGGTGATCAGTGATTGGTTGTTGGGAACAGTGGTGATCAGTGATTGGTTGTTGGGAACAGTGGTGATCAGTGATTGGTTGATTGGTTATTGGGTAAAGTAGTGATCAGTGATTGATTGGTTGTTGGGTAAAGTAGTGATCAGTGATTGGTTGTTGGGTAAAGTAGTGATCAGTGATTGGTTGTTGGGAACAGTGGTGATCAGTGATTGGTTGATTGGTTGTTGGGTAAAGTGGTGATCAGTGATTGATTGGTTGTTGAACAGTGCTGATCAGTGATTGGTTGTTGGGAACAGTGGTGATCAGTGATTGGTTGGTTGTTGGGTAAAGTAGTGATCAGTGATTGGTTGTTGAACAGTGGTGATCAGTGATTGGTTGTTTGGAACAGTGGTGATCAGTGATTGGTTGTTTGGAACAGTGGTGATCAGTGATTAGTTGTTGGGAACAGTGGTGATCAGTAGGAATTTCGAGTTGTTTTCTTTTTTTTCTTCTCGGAAATTATGAGTTATGACCTTTAGTTGAATGCAGCGTTAGACCTGGCGTGATCTTGGTTTCTGATTAAAATGTTAAAATGTTTGTTGCCGTGTTTAACCCTAGCAGTAATTGTGTTGTGCCCAGTGGGGTGGACAGATGATCAGATCAGTTTTAGCTTATGTGTGGGGAGTGAGGGAGTGAGCCTGCCCAGTCACATGTTTTGTTTGCACATAAATGTAATTTATTTGGTGTAAACCTGGTAGTACGGTGTAGTATGGTGTGGCGCGTGGTGTAGTGCGGTGTAGCCATGGTCCTGATAAAGCTCCTCATGTAGCACAGTTTGTTCATGAACTTGACAAATAGTCACCAAGTCAGTGGAGAACGTTTCGGCTATGAGCCGTGTATCACGAGTTAAAATATTAGTCTGCGTGGGATTTTTTTCCTTTGATGTGTTTAACTGTGAGGTGATATGTACTCAATGATCAGTTTAATAGGAACACCTCGTTCATGCATGTGTGCAGTCAACCAATCAGTGTAATGCATGAAATCGTTTTTATCCCTCAGTGTTTTCAGGGGAAATAAGTTAACAGCGGTGTGTTTTTCATCACTCTTAAACAATTGTCTTTATCGTTATTAAAAACCAAATCTTTGGAAAATCATACCGGCTTTATAATAAAATGTTGCTTAAAGAATCCCGTGTTAACTCGAGAGTGTTTCCAGCTTTATCCAACTGAGGAAATATTATTAGATGTGTAATGTTGTTGACTGTAACCTAAATAAAAGTTTCATGATTTCTTTACAGGGCATAGTGGTAGGGTCAACAATAACATCAACATCATCATCATACAGGTTCAGGTTACAGTTTTAACCCGAACTTGAAGACAGATAGGAATATTTTAAAGTCCGCATAAAATCAAAATTGAAGTTTTGTGACTTTAGCATGAATATATTCGCCTTAAAGTTCCAGAACAATGACAAAATTCGCATTTAGAAGATTCAAAATGTACAGTCTCTCTCTACCCCCGATACGGATCGACAATTTTGATGACATCATTCTGCACTTCGGCTTCTCATCAGATTTCCTGTTCGATCAGATGCTCTCTAGAATCTGAAGTGTCCCGCCCCAACATTACAAAAACCACCTTGCCAAAGTTACCTTGGCTGTGAGGTTTAGGAATTTTTAAAGAAGGAGGAGCCACTCTATATGTCCCGCCCTGACTTCCTGTTTCAGTAGAAATTACGTCAACACTTCGATTAACGCTGCGTGTATCAAGGCACGTCACAGGGACTTTAATCCCTATATTTATATTCATATTTCTAAGCACTAATTAACTTATTCTTTATGTTCTAGAAGTGATACGGTTTTAAGTGAATAAGTTTAGCTAACACTGAGGATCAGACGCTTGTGGTGACACCGGTTCTCACTTAAATCACTTCATCACCCTGCCTTTTTGTTCCGTGGTTCATTTGATGTTCATTTGGTTGTAATGAAGAGAAGAAAAGGGTTTATACAACGCAGTGCTTAACACAAGCTCACACACAGTTTATTGGGGTGTTGACTCCTCCACATTCCACTTTAATGGTTTGTGTCTGCATTGCATTACTTACACACACACACACACACACACACACACACACACACACACACACACACACACACTTGGACCCGTCTCGGTCTCTTAAGTTGCCATCTTTGTGGTGACGCCACTTTGACGTGCTGCGTCTTATTTTTGCTGGTGTAATTTATTTTCGAAGGCAGCTCCAGTGTTGGCGCAGTGCGGCTTGGACTCAGCAGCAGGCCTGCACGTGTGGTGTGTGTGAGAAACATTAGAAGAGCGTGTGCTTTGACTTCGGCGTGTGTTTCAGTGCCGTTCGGTTCAGTCCTTCCTGGTCTGACTCACAGAGGTGTGTATGTGAAGGAGAGCTTGCTGTCGTAACCCGTGGCCGGGTTTCAGATTCAGCTCAGTGGAAATAAATCTATTAAATGATGATATTGTCACGTAAGAGCTGCCACGTCTTTCCTCTCGGTGATTTCCAGACCTCCTCCTCGGCCGAGTGCTTTGAAGTCGATCAGCACTCAAGGTAGCATAGCATTGCACTCTCAGCTGTGGTTTGTATCTGACAGCCTGATGTCGGTGTGAGAGCAGAGAGCCGTGAGATGTGAGGAGGCCTGGCGTCTCAGAAATGAAAGAAGAGCACGGGATCGGTCGCGTTTCTCTGCCCGTGGAGACAGTGTTCTAATCCCACAGCTGGAGCCAGCACGTGTCGTCAGCACGCCGTCTGTGGTGTGTGTGTGTGTGTGTGTGAGAGAGAGAGAGAGAGAGAGAGAGAGAGCGCGTCTGGAGTAAAATGAAAGTAAAGATGGAGACTCGAGACCTAACCACAACACAGAACTTAAAAATAGAGACTCGAGTCTATTGCTTTCTCCTGTTCTCTTACACATTCACTCCTCCTTCTCTCCTCTTTTTCCACACGTTCCGTCTCGGCTTCATTTCCAGTCTTTAGTCCTTCTGCTTGCTTTTCATTTTTTGACTCTTGATTTTTCTTATCAGCTTTGAAAACAATGCACATTAACACTGATTTATTCTTACATGCAGGACTACAAGGTTAAGAAACCCAGAGAGGTAGATTACAGAAAGGCAGGTCAGACAAACGCGAGGTGATTACCTGGGGTCCAGATCAGCATCTCTTGGCCCCCACTCAGGGTTCACCAGCGTGAACAAACCCATTCAACAAACCAACTCAGGATGGACAACAGCACTTATTAAGCTTGTATGCGTTTTGCCAGTAAATGAGTCTACTGAGATATCCCATCCACACCACTGTTAATTAGGGATACGTTGATACTGATACTGGCTTCACTCCAACACCAATCTCATTTACTCGTACTCATAACAGACACCTCATTACCAACAGCCAGGTACCAGGCAATACCATGTGACATTAGGCCAGTGTATGTTGTTTTGCTAACGAACAACGACAACATGAAATGACGCGAAGTATTTCACAATTAATGATTAATGTGCTCCGTGAGAATATCAAGAAGAGGAACTGCAGCATCTTCCTACATTAAAAGTCACCCGATAAACCATCATGACTTGTTCGTTCCTCACTAGCAGCGAACGCAGACTTGGTGACGCCGTGTGAGTGAAAATAACTCTTACTCATTAGGGCTGGGCCGTATCTTGTCGTCCGGTCCAATTCCTAAGATTGAATTTGTCGTCCCGCGATGTTGACGGTATAGTTGATAACATGTTTACGTGCCGCAATTTACGTGGGCATCTCAAACGTAGACCGAGAAGAAGCATGGCGGAAGGCGGAGTCCCAACCCTAGATGAGGAAGAAGAATTAATCACCCAAAAATGGAGCTTCCTGCGTAATATCGAAGCAGTTCGGAGACAGAAGATCAGATGTGAATCAAGTGTCACAAACCCCGTATCAACAAAGAGTTTAAACACGACATTAATTTTACCAGCTCAAGCAAAAACACCGACCGGAAGTTGCGCGAGGAGAAAGGAGAGGAGAAAACGTCCACAGTTAACGTTAAAGCAAACGCCTTTAATTCAGAAGGGTTTTGAGTGTGTGCCAGTTGCAGTCCCTGTGATAAAGATCAAAAAGATAGTGTTGAATGAATCGTCGTTTATATCGTTACTGCAGAAAATACCATGAAATATCGTGTAAAAGTTTTAGGCACCCTATTTTCTTTTAGTACAAACTTCGTTATAGATTTTTTTATTTTATGACGTCTACATGATCAAGTCGGTACAAAAAAACATTTTAGATTCCCAAACATTAGTTTTCTAGCACAGAATTAAATGTTACAGAAAAATGTTTGTATGTCATTAAAGAAAGCAGCATATTACGTAAGCGACACTTTTCAGACCAAAAACACACTGAAGGCTGCTGGGTTTTGCTGCAAAAAAATAAGAAGCGAGTGCGAAAGTCAAAGTGTCCAGAAGAACTGTGGCTGGTTCTGCAAGATGCTCAATAAAACTTACCAGCTCATTTCCTTATAAAACTGCACTAATTGTACCGGAGACTACTATTTTTATTTTTATTTTTATTTTTTTGTCACACCAAATATAGACTTTGTTTCATTTACTACTGTTTATGGTATTTTTTTTTCAAATGTAGAAACATTTAATTTCATTATTTTGAAGGCACTTTTGCTCTACAGCATTTCCTTGCATGTGCCTCAAACCTTTACATGGTACTGTAGCTTTAAGTCTATATCGCCCATCCCTTTCAAGTGTGTTGTTCTTGACAAACAGAACAGCGAGGGATTCCGACTGTACTTTACTCACATCTGTACAGAAACACTTTCCCACAGTGTAATAAAACCCTCTGCCACCCTGCACCATCCAAAATAACTAATGTAGCTCAGGCACTTCATTCAGAATCAACTCGCCAACGAGGCCGTGTTCGGTGACCTCCCTGATTAATACTAAAGGTCGATGCAACCCTAGTTTTATTACCTAAATGTAAAAAGCTATACTGAAATACCTTTGTATAAAAAGTAATTCATAACCAAAATAAGAATGGCTGTTCTCAGTTATGTAGTCAGGACAGTTAGAATTTAAGTGAATGCAGTACACAGGGAGACAAGAGTGTAACGAACACGCATCAAGGAGAAAAAACTAGTTAAGTTGGTACTTTTAGATCTGACTTAAAAATGAAGACCAGCCAGGACAGGAGATTATATGTGGGACATGTTTATTGCTCACAAACCCGTTTTGGATGTCGGCTGCAGGACTACAGTAAATGCTGCTGTTTTGAGCGTCTGGAGAGGAGACACGCTGTTTGTTCATCTAGCCTAGTATAATCTGATCTAGGCAGGGCAATGCCATTTAAAATTAGATGCTCAGAACTCAGAATGAGCGTCCAGAAGCAAGAAGTAGAAGTTAAAGTCTGACCTGAGCCGGGTTCACCCTGGCTGACCTCCACCTGCCCTCCAGCGGAGCCGCCCGGACCGAGTTAACGCTGGAGCAGTGTTCTCCGCCTTGCTTAAAGATCTTCTGTAAGATGTTTAATGGTGAGAGTGTAGCACTTTACCGGTTCTTTTTGATTCATTGACATTCCTTTGCATATGAAAGGCATGAGACCGACCTTCTCTTCCGTGTCAAACGGAAACTCAAAAAAGACTTGCAAAGCAAAACCTGATGATTGGTTTAGGGTTCTTCAGTTCCCAAAAGTTGCTTCGATCCGTATGTTTTATATTTAATTGCATTCTGAACTGTAATGAGACCAGGACTGTGCCAGTCAAGCCTCTGAAGTCCATGAAGCTAATGTGCAACAGTGAGTAACTTGCTTTCAGTTCTTGGTGGAGTGTGAATGATGTAAACTAGGCCCTACTTTTGTATTGTGCGTCAAAAGGGCCAGGTTAACGTGGCCGTCCTGTCGGTGAGCATGCTGTAGACCTGCTTGGGCCTGTTGGTGGAGTCGCTTGGCTGCTCCTCATGCTTAGCAGTCTTCACATAGCAGGAAAATTGGCCCAGAAACGCACCCTGCCTGACCATCTATGGCTGATTTAATCACAGCCCTAAAAGGAACTCCCCTGTGATGCGTCTGGTTTCTGTCTGGGCAGAGTTGGCTGTTGCACTGTGGCGTCCCGGACATCTGGAGCACGGTCTTCACCGCCGTTTGCCGGGAACAGGCTTTTCGGTCTTGCCTGTGTTGACACAAAGATGTGAAAACAACAGCTCTTAGATGTTTAGCTTGCAGAGACACATCTGTTAAAGTCTTACACGGATAACGCCTGCTTTATTTTAGACACGAGGCCGCGGATTGGTAAAACTCAGTCTCACTCAGTAGTGACCTACCAGGATGTGTTGTGTACAGGAACGACTTTAATGCTTCATGGCCTCAGGTGTCTCGTACAGGGTTAAATTTTCCTAAACAGTTTTTTGCCAGCGTTTGATCTTAAGCCCATTAGATCAAGCAACACATGGTTGGTGTTATGACTAGGACACAGCCTTAGCTGCTGGCAAGCACCGTCTCATTCTTGTTCCTGTCAGCCCTGTGTAGTCTACCCCTGTGAAAAGATGGAATAGTCCACATGCCAGTCTTTTTAGCTTTGTAATATTCAGTCCTCAAATCTCAGAAGATGTTCTGGTGTTTAGCAGTATATATTTAATCAGAATAGTCAAACTCGGTGCATCGTAATCTTTTAAAACTTGCTGCAACCAGTGCTTGTTGCTCTCCAAGTACTTCACAACGCTGCTACATCTCACTTCTAACAAGTTTCCAAAATGACCCTGATCAACAGAAACAGCGTGATTTTAATAAAACGTTAAAACTGGCTTGGGAGATATGACAGAAATATCATATCACGACACTCGAGGACATTTCTACAATACTAGCTCAAAAAAAAAAACTTTCCACAAAACGGTTCTTCAATGCCTACAAAGACAAAGAAGAAGAAAAACATTACGTCAAATCAACGGCATCCGTTCAGTACCGTTTAATTTGTAATCATTAAAAACATGAAAAATACATCACCATACAAACGATATCTCAGATAAAAGTGTATCACGTAATCGTTTATCACAATAACAACATTATAACGATATATCGCCCAGCCCTGAGCATTACTCTCCTCTCATTTAACCCCCTGCATGGTGATGAGTGGCTCGTTCAGGGTCGCTGGTCTAGTTGGTGAAGCGTTGCAGGATATAACGTTGTGAGAACTGGGTTTTCAGTGTGGTTTTATAAAAAGGTGTTAACAACTGGATAAAATATAGATTGACTTGTGAGATGGTGTGTAATACGCCATTGTCCTATCATGTCCCTATCCATTACTGAGTGAGGATGGTATCGCCTGTGCCTCTGAGGGGGAGGGGTAACGGGGGGGGGTGACGGGGGCGTGGCCAGACATACGTAACCCGTGTCGTGCCCGTTATATTGTTACGGCAGAATTTTTATTATTTTTTTAAAATAACATCAGGGAATTCAAAACACCTACACAAATCTGTGCTGCTTGTTATTTTACAGAGAAAACAGGAGAAACTCCTCCATCCCGAAGACTTCCCCGTGCTGGGAGACGTTATTAATGTGCTCCAAATGAGAGCCTGGCTTGATGTAGCTTAAAGTCATTTACACACCTGAGTGTTTTTCTGGGCTCGGGCCGTTCTTGTACCAGAGCAGCTCCTCGTTTGAGATGATGTACCATGCAGCCAGAAACTGCTGTTCTTTTTCACTTGCATGTTGGAACCAAAGGAAAATAATTTAAAGAACAGTAAATGGATGAAATTTGTTACGACCGTTTTTGCAGAACTGTGTGCAAACGTGGCGTATTAAATTGCACAGTCAATTCCTGGTTTGGACTCGAATATTTGGACTAAGTGTGAAAGAGCCCTAACTGTGGTGTTGATGTTCTGAATAAACATATCACACTGTCACACATCAGCCCATCCTCAGCCCATCCATGGCTGTTAATAACCAGTGTTGTTAACCAGTGTTGTTAACCAGTGTTGTTAACCAGTGTTGTTAAGGTTGGTCTGGGTCAGAGGGGTTGCTTGATTTTACAAATGGGGTCATGAGAGGAACTCACAATCTCCTCTTTCATTCAATTATTTTACAAATTAATATTAGAAGTATGGAAGGCAGATTCTTTGTGCTGATATTTTTAAATGTTAGAAAGTCACCTTCAGACGAGCCATGTTTAAGTGAATATTGTACATTTTAGTCGCTTCACTATCCTAACACGCAGCACTAAAGCTGGACAAATTGCCCCGTGTATTCACCCCCCGCTGAACAAACTAGTGTTGTGTCTCAGATCACATTCTCACGTACTATTCTAGACCGTTATCGAGTACTAACACTAACCGGTTTTATTATTACAGTTAACGTCTTAATTTAAAAAATATCTCGTGCAGTTTTTCATTTGAGATGCAGCTCATGACAGCAGTCACGATGACGGCGGAACACCTTGAGCGGGAGCTCGTCAGTGTGTTTTGATGTCACCGTGTGTGAAATCGCTGAACATTTTACAGTTTGACTTGGAAACTTGACTGACATTTGGGACGTTTTGTCTCGAGAGTGTTGCATTTAAATATTCCAGATGTACCAAAGGTACGCAGGTGAGTGTGTGAATAATGCTGCTCGGGTATGAACCCCATTCCTCTGCTTTGTGTCGGGCCGTCACACACAACCCCTCGCAGTAGATGGGTGAGTCAGTGAAGGAAGTGGTCACCAACCCTGTTCCTCTAGATCTACCTTCCTGAAGACTGTAGCTCCAACCATAATGGTGCCCATCTAATCATTAGAAGCCTTAAGAAGTTCTCGATCAACTAAAACAGGTGTGTTAGATTTTGGATGGAGATGAAACCTGCAGGAAGGTAGATCTCAAGGAAGAGGGTTGGTGACCACTGGTGTAAGGAATATTCCTTTTGTTTTTCAGTCCCTTATGCGTATGCTACTAACATCATAAAATGTTCAAATGCTTACACCGCTCTTAAATGACACATCTGGAACTTTAAAGTAATGTAGAGGGGCCAAAGCTTGGGCTTACAGAAAATTCATAATGCCCACTTGGGGTCATTTAGCCTAATAGTTTGGGAACCCGTGCTTTAAACTGTACACACACACACACACACACACACACACACACACACACACACACTCTGTTATGTGGCAGTGTAACTTGGATATTTTGAAGCTTGGCATCTACACCTGCAGCTGACTTCCTGTCTCTTTCATGTTCTCCTCCTAACCTCCACATATCTTTTCCTGCTTCACTTGTTCTCAGCCTCTCTCACCGTCTCGCTCTGCGATTCAAGCACAGAAGTGTGTCGTCTTTATCTTCTCTCGTGAAATAGTCATCAAGACAAAAATATTCTTCTTAGAGTTGAAACTTCAGGATTCTTGAAGGAATCGCAATTTTTAGGCTCATAATTGAGATCATGATTGTTCTGACGATTCTTGAAGGATTTGGTTAGGAACACTGTGTATATGTATGAAGCTCTTACATTACTGTAGCAGGCTGCGTCAGCGTGGATGTCCTCACCGCTGCAATCCTGAGCAAAAATACCTAGTTTGTGTGAATGGTTAATCATATCATCGTGCCAAGTGGCAGTGTGTCCTCCCAACGTTCAAACCAAACATCAGTATTAACCATTAGGTTTAATGTTTCTGTTCTTCTGCCATTCGGACCAGACCAATTCAAAATAAGTATCTGCCGGACGTCTCACTAACCGAAACACTCCCATGATAAAATAAGTTTTCTTGCCGTGCGAGCGCGAGGTGAATCGTTTCTGGTGTATGGAAATCGACTCCGAAGCTTTGGGGTTGACTCTTGGTTTTCGTTGCCTGGAATCAGTGACACGACTCCTTTTGCGACCGATTTCGAAGTGAACCGAGAGCAGGATGGAGACTTTGACACACAACATTTATTAAAAAGCTGCTAAGAAAGTTAAATAATGTAGCGTTTATGAACGAGAAGACATCTTAAGTTCTTACAAGCTACTCGCTGCCCAACTGCATACCGCACATCTTTCATGACACAAGCTCTGTTTTGAATTGAGAAAACGTTTGTCTCGTAGACTAATCATTCATTCCAGATCACGTTCAGTCATTTTCAATCCATCGAGTTGTCAAATCAAAATAATATACAGCGCTTAATATTCAAGAAGGTCCATCGAGCTTCCACTGTTTCTCACATTGACCACAAATTAAAATATTACTCACATAAAAGCACAAGTTACGTCATGAACCGAACAGTGTAGTGTAATGTAAAGGACTTCACATACTCTTTTCTCTGCTGTAACCCGCTCCACCATTTCCAGCAAACGTGGTTTGGTCTTTATACACGTGGTCTGGACTGATGGAGAAGTCCAGACCACGTGTATAAAGACCAAACCACGTTTTGAAACGTTCCAGCTTTGAAGGTGGAAAGTGCTGTCTGCCCTGTTCTGCATACATGACGCTCTCAGACGCTCATGATTGGCTAGTGTCTCTGTGATTGACAGGGGAGAGAGAGTTTGCCCCTCCCCCACTGAGACTCCTGGCCATGGATGGCTGCGACATTGTCAGGACTTGATCCCGTGATCTCCAGGCGATGGGGCACTTTTCTGTTGCGCCACTCGGGAGCCTGAATCTCACTCGCGTTAGTACATTTGGATCATGTAAGGATTGTGTCAGGGTGTTTACATGAGGTGAGGTGTGTGTGTGTGTGTGTGTTGTCAGGTGGTCTCTCAAGTCTATACCCATTGGTGACTGTAAGTATCTGAGAAGCAGCAGTCCCAGCAGAGAGCCAGCAGAGAACATCGACCTCAGGGGCCAAACCTGTTATTGTTCTTCAGGCGTGTGTGTGCGTGTGTGCGTGTGTGCGTGTGTATGTGTGTGTGCGCGTGTGTGTGTGTGTGTGTGTGCGTGTGTGTGTGTGTGTGCGTGTGTGTGTATGTGTGTGTGTGTGTGTTTCTCGGCTGCAGTGTGTCGAGGTGCGCTGCATTGCTTCAGAATGTTGACTTGTAAAGACAGTCCTCAAAGCCCTCACAAGAGACCTAAACCTTATTTACAGTGCCTTCCAGAATGATTGGCACCCTTTCATAACAATAATTGTATAAATTAACATTACACACAATCATTTATTTTAATTTGACACTTGTACATTAGGTGATAGGGTTGTGTGATATCGATTTTTATAAACGAGTATAGTAGTTAATTGACGTTAAATATATACGTGTGTAACGTCAGCCGAGTCGAACACACACTGATCGATTTTATTTGACGTCAATGAACTGAGATGGGGACGAGGAGGCGCCGTCACTGTGTTGATCTTCTGTTTTATTAGGGAGGTAAAAACGCCTCTTTTGTAAAAACTCGCAACTCGCTGCTGTTCCCTGCTGTTAAATTGAGGAGCTTCAATACAAAATGCGTAAAGGTTGCCAGGTCTGGTAATATCGTGCAGGGACGATAAAATCATTATATTGTACAAGGCTAGTGCGGTCCCTCCAGGGTCTCGCCGTCGCAGAAATGAACGCAAATCAAGCAAACTCCGCAAAAAGCTGATCTGGGCCGAGGCGTGTCATGTGACTCCATCACACCGTGCATTCAGCCAAAGCCCTCTTTGATCCACGTGTGTCGAACATGAGTACAGCTAAAAGCTCTCATTTACCGACAAACATCACTGTGAAAGAGCGTGCGATTTCGCTCGACTGCGAATCCGCCCATTTTTGGCCGCAACAATCACGAAAAATCTCTCCTGAAATCCTGTAAGAGACTTTGCTTTTAACAACAACGAAAAAAAAATGGATTTCTCATTGAAAACCAGATGAAATTTTTTTAATGAAAGCAAACAAATGATCATTCTTGAAAAAGGTATATAATTTATCATTCGCTCTCAGTCACCAGGAACTCCATTACCTTTAGCCACGTCATGTTTCCCTGAGGTATAAATATGAGGTTGCTCACATGTAAAACCTACACACAGCTCCTTGAAGTGGTTAAAAATGCTCGAAATGAAAAGCGAGTGTGAATTCTCATTTTACATGAAGTCCCGTGGACAACTTTAAATATTGACACACTTTTACGACAACTCGATCCGTTTCTGTCTGTTCTAATAACCACTTTTAAACCGACTGACATCTGAACCGGCTACAGAGCAGCTTATAAATGATAGCCTAGCGGCGGTGCTGGTCGGACCCACACCAGCCTGCCGACTTTTTCCTCCACAGAACATTTTGCGGCCGCTCTGCAGTGAAATGTCAGACCTCCTCAGATGAAAATGCAGAAATTCATTCTCCCTGTTTTTTTTTTTGTGTGTAATAAATTTCCAGTAGTAGCGTTTTCGCTCCTTCACCGTAGACTCGTCACGTTTCCGCCAGCTGGAAGACAACTTGCTGTTTAACATGAAGTCTGAGAACTGATTCCCTGAATCGCAAGCCAAGTTCAAACTCAAGACCAGGAGAACCCCACAGGCCTCGCTGTTTTGGAGATGCTCCAACCCAGTCTTGTGGCAATAACTAATTGACCCTTCTCAAATTCACTCAGTTCTTCATGCCTGCCCATTTCTCCCCACATCCAACGCATCGTCTACGAGAAGCGACTGTTCACTTATCATCTAATCATCTAATCTATCAATATCCCAGACCTTTATGAGATAATCAGTGAGTGCTCGTAATGGTCTCGTTTTACCTGTGTACGTTTGAAGCTAAGTTCAGTTTCAGTCATTTCTCCTGCTGTGGATCGTCCTAAATAGATACTGTGGTTTCTAAAAAAATACCCAAGACTCATCATTGCTTCAGTGGATCATCTCCTCTTTTACTTAAGAGCTGCTGCTGTAATCATGAAGACCGGTCTGTGCTCATTCCAGGACTTTTATTCCAAATCTGCTCATACTAAACATCCTGTAAACTCCTTGCCATCTGTCTTTACTCTCCGACACCTGTCCACTGAAATGATTTATAATCGCACTATCCGGTGTCACCCAGATGAGGATGGGTTCTGTTTTGCGTCTGGTTCCTCTCGAGGTTCCTTCCTCATGGAGTCTCGGAGAGTTTTCCTCACCACCGTCACCTCTGGCTTGTTCTTTGGGACAAATGTCTGTTGTTATAATGGCTATACAGTTGAAATTGATTTGCATTTCTTCTGATTAATCTCAGAATTAAATAATGATAATCTGTCGATCCCATTAGTTCCGTAACCTGCAGACGGCGAGTCTAATTCAGAATCGGACCGCTCGTTCGGACCGAGGCATGTTCTGGGTCACTAGTGAAGTATCTATGATCTGGTGTTCTTGTAGTTTAAGTTCATTAGTTGTTGTTTTTTTTTTTTCTTCCCTTTTTCACATACATGTGTATTTATAGAGCTGAAGTGTCTTGTTGCTAGGAGATGGCATGAGAGCAAGGGAGCAAATAAGAGGAGCGAGAAAGGGATGAGAGTAGAGTGAAAAGGTGCATTACTTATGGTATCTGAATGACAAACACACTCACGCCGTGAGTCAGCGCTGTTCCTACTCACATGTTCGAGCTCTTGTCACACAAACACACACACACACACACACACACACACACTCAGCTCATCATGTATGAGCTCCATCTGTGCTGTGACCTTTCTCTCTCGATCATGCCGGGCAAAAAAATGAACTTTAGGTGGGAAACGTCTCCTAACTGCGTATTTGACAGGTTTGTTTTCAGCAAGAGTCAAATAAAGACCTAAAAAATGTGACATCAATTGGAGAAACAGACTGTACCACATATTCCAATCTCCTCAGGAGTCATCTACCCCCATCAGTCAGGTCAGAACAGGCCATTTCCATGTTTTTGGACCCCTTTAGGAGGCACTGGATGGAAAGACCTTTCAGTCGGATGAAAAAGTGCGACAGATGGTGCATCAGTGGAATCCTGACACTCGTTAATTGCTGGAACACACAAAGAAAATAAAGATCATGTGGAACAGAGATACTGTACCTCCACCTCCACCTCCAGGTCTGTTCCTTCTTATTACAGTCTGCTGAAATACTGTTCAAACGGGGAGGAAGTGATGGAAGAAAGACTATTTGAAACATTTGGCCTCGCTGTGGCCTCGCCTCGCTTTGGATCAACTCCAAAATCTAATCACTTCATCTGCTGGTTATAATAATAATTCCATATAAATCCTACAAACACTCCACCACTCGCTCTGGATAGATCGCCCTAACGAGAACCTTGGAAGGATGACTCGAAAACACAGGACCTGGTGATTGTGATTTTCAATAAACAATGCTTGCTTGCTTGCTTATTTATTTATTTATTTATTTATTTATTTATTTAATAAGCTTTTATTTTGATCCACCCTCATAGCTTCAAAACACTAAACGTAACACAGCAGAAAGACTGGAATCGCAGTCGGCTCCACAGATTTATTTTTATTTATTCCGCACTACCATGTCGTTGGCAGTTGGTTAAAGTATTGCGGTTACATGCTGTGTATTGTAGAAACGTCTTTAAATGATATTTTTGCTATTATGCATACAGTCCCTTCTGAAAGTATCGGAACAGCAAGGAAAAGCCTGTTTTCACTGAAAACATTTGGGGTTTGAGACCAAAGGACGAATGAGACGATGGATCCGACTTTTAGAATTAATTTCCTGATATTTGCATCTCGACGTGTTAAATAACTTATAACATGGCACCTCTGGTGGCAGACCACCCAATATTTAGGTGAGCAAAGGTATAGGAACAGATCGGTCTTATAGTAAATAGCAGTTAATATTTGGTTGCATATCACCTGCTTGCAATAACTGCATCAATCCTGAGACTCACTGATTGGTTTCTTCTCTCGTGTTGCTTTTCCAGGTTTTCACGTCAGCCTCTTTCAGTTGTCGTTTGTTTTTGTTTTTTTAATTGCCAAGGACATACAGCATACAGTACTGAATGCTGAAAATCTTTAACGGAAATAATTTTTTGTGTTGAAGTATTTGTCATAAACCCAACACACAGCCATTTTGTCCCGTAGCACGTGTGAGAGTTTGGCAGCATTTTAGCACTAATGGTAACACAGATCTGTTTTCTGTTAGCTGCCTCACACTGCCATGGGCTTTATAAGCTAAATGCTGCCTGCAGACAGACACTCGATCTGTAAACCGTATTGTCTGGTGGGACGTCCTTTTCCTGCAGGTGTTGGAACTGTGTTTTAGATAGGCATGCTGCGAGCTAAGAGAGAGGATCAAGGTGTAAGATCAAGAGGTGTAAGCACATTTCTCCAAATATAAATATAAAGCATGTCCATCATAGTTTCTAGTGTGTTGATGCATTACTTCTTAAACTTTTTTAAACTGTTCAGAATGTGTTCAGGGTGCGAGGAAGAGCAACAGCACACTTTGATTTTAATCTGTTTTAGGCAATAATACTTTAATAAGTAAATGGAATAAGTCTAGTTTGAGAGTCCCCGGAACATCCCCCCGCCCCCGCCAAGGAAAACCACACCCTTGCTCAGCCAAACCCAGTGAACTCTCCTGCTGAGTACTCACTCACCTATTGCTCATTATTTCACTAGTGTCTATTATACATGTCTCAGCGTGAAAAAAAATTGTTAGTTAATGTGAAATAAAAACCATCAATGTGCACTATATGGCCAAAAGTATGTGCACTCATATGTGGTTCTTCTCCAAACTGTTGGCAAAAAATTTGGAAGCACACAACTTTATAGAACGTCTCTGTACGCTGTAGCTTTACAGTTTCCCTTCACTGGAACTAAGAGCCCAAAACCTGTTCCAGCTTGACACAAAGTGCACAAAGCGAGCTCCATGAAGACATGGTGTGTTACGGTTGGAAGAAGGTGGAAGAACTGGAGTGTCCTACACAGAGCCCTGACCTCAACCCCACTGAACACCTTTGGGATGAACTGGAACCGGAGTCTCCTCACCCAACATCAGCACTTGACCTCAACCTCACTAATGCTCTTGTAGCTGAATGATCACTAATCCCCACAGCCACGCCCCAAAATCTAGTGGAAAGCCTTCCCAGAAGAGAGAGTGGAGCTTATTATAACAGGAAAGGGGGACCAGCTCCATATTAATGGAATGTTCATTATGTAGGTGTCCACATACTTTTGGCCATATAGTGTATGTCTGACTTAACTATCAGTTATTAAGTACATAGTTAACATCAGATACTGAACTGTATTTATTAGAGAAGCCTCCAAAATATTTTGGGTAAAAATAGTCAAAAACTCTGAAAAACCTGGGAAGTGGAGCTCATGTGGAAAAAGTCTGAATACGTCTGGTTTAAGGCCAGTTTGGCCAAGAACTCTGTAAAACTCGAGACTGAAACATATTAGTGGAATGTAAGTTTCTGGAATTGAAATCGGGCCACTCTTTATCACCGTCACTCACACAGGGAAGGTGATCTATAATATTAACATTTATACAGAATATTCGGATGTTGTGCTGTTGGTATTAATAGCCGGTTGGTTTGGAGACGTCTCCTGTACTGCTGCCCTGTTGGTGTTTATACTGTAGATTCACAACGTGTTGGACTGTGAGAAAGAAATCTATTACACCTTTCCTTTACTTTCCAGACTACATAAATGCAGATATCTCCCAGAGTGTGACCTTCCTCTCAGGAACTATTGAGTCTGTCCTGATGATATGTGAAGGTGTACGCTCTTATGAAGTGCTGTGTGATATGGGCTCGAGTTCTGTTTTGACTGCTACCCCAAGGACGCCGTGTTCAGTATATAAAATAAATAAAATAATTCTGCTAAATGTAAGTTTTAGTCAGAAATAGATGAAATAAAACAGGTAGTTGAAGTATTTGCTGTTATTTCTACAGATGCTTTGGGGATTTTTAGGATTTAGTTATTTTATTAATTACACCAAGTCTCCCATCTTTTAGTATGAAAAGGTAAAACCAGGGTTTGGAGCACTGGTGCTTTTGACAGAAAATGTCAGTTTAATTATTTCCATGTCCGTGATGTGCAGGGTTTGCCTTCCCAGAATGGGCGTACAAGCCGGAGTCGAGCCCGGGCTCCAGACAGATCCAGCTCTGGCATTTCATCCTGGAGCTGCTGAGGAAGGAGGAGTACCACGACGTCATTGCCTGGCAGGGCGACTACGGTGAGTTTGTCATCAAGGACCCGGACGAGGTGGCTCGACTATGGGGCGCCCGAAAGTGCAAACCTCAGATGAACTACGACAAGCTCAGCCGAGCTCTCAGGTGAGGAGGAAGTTCTGATGTGTTCTGTCTCTCTGTCCATATTGAAATCACAGTTTTATTGTCGTTTATCAACTCACTTAAAAACAACAATTATGCATTTTCTTTTCATTGTACGTTATAGGCCTGTATTGTCCTGTATTTCTCCAAATGTATATGTATTTAAATCAGAATAAGACTCTTTAGGCTTGAGCTTTTAAATGCTGAACTTAACACAGCTTGTTATCTAATCGATGTGCAATGTTAGGGTTAACCAATCATACCAATCTTCTAACTTTTCTAAATTCAGTAAGATCATCTTCAAATAAGGTTAATTACTTAAGAATTAATTACTTTAAATGTGTTTATAGTCGGTTCAGGAAGTATTCAGACCTCTTCAGTTTTTGCACATTATTGTGTTATAGATTTAATTTTAAACAGATTATATTTACTTTTTTTTTTTTTTTTTTTAAATATTAATCTACACATAATAATCCATAAATATAAAGGGTTTTTTTTATTTTTAAGTCAAAGACTAAAATATTATATTTAGATACATATTCAGATCCTTGGCTAAGTCACTCCAGATTGAGTTCAGGTGCTTCCTGTTTACGTTGATTATCTAGAACTTGATCTGTGGTGAATTCAGATGAGTGGATATGATTTAGAAAAGCACACACCTGTGTATAAGGTCCCATAATTCACAGTGCTATCGGACCAAAAAAACCCAAGCCACGACGACCAAGGAACTCTCGGCAAAATGCAAAATTCACACCCCAACTACAACTAAAAAGCAGACGTATAGTTATTCGCAGTATTTTCGTGGGAAACGAGTTAAGAGCGTAACGGCGGTGTGCGTTTCTGATTTGAACGGACAGCACGTCGAACCCCGAGGTGAACGGGCTACAACAGCAGAAGATCATATCGGGTTCCTCTCCTGTCAGTCAGGAACAGGAATCTGAGGCTGCAGTGGGTCAGACTCCCCCAAACTGGACAGATGATAGTGTGTCGGTCAGCAGAACATACGGTGTGTAGTGTGTGACATTTAATAGGCAGGAGGCTGTGTGCTCTACACTGCACAAGTGTTTATCTTACAGATCATGTGTTTTAGGAGTTAAGTGAAGACTCGAGACCCCCGACTCGTTACCCCTCAGGTGTTACCCCGACACTGATTTAAAGCCCCATCAGTTTCCCAGAGTGATGGAATTATACAAAACAAACCATCTCATAAAATCTTCATTTTTATTTTTCAGTTTTCTCTCTTTGGTCAAAGTCTAATTCTTACACATTTCATCAGTCTCCTGTACTCGTTGTTTTGTTTTATTATTATTATTATTTTTTTTTAACGAATGAAAGTGTTTCTCTTTAGAACAAAATTTGTGCTCCTTCTCTCTTTGTCCTCTGGTTTTGTCGCTTTTCTTCGTTTGCGGTTCCCCTTCTGTGCCGCAGTCCTTCTGTCTGTCTACATGTTAGTCCTGTCGTTGCGTTCGTCTCCACGGCAACAGCAAATGCCCACTCAAACCTATTGAACCTGTTCTTGCCATCCCGTAATAATCCATATCACACCAGCGCACACTAAAAGGGACCCCCCACCCTCCCCACCCCGAAATCTGTAGGGTCGAAATATCTTTTAAGTGATATTGGAGTATGTGAAGATTCACAGAGGACTGAGGAACAGAGCGACACACTCTCTCACTCACACACACACACACACACACACACACACTGCCCTACTTTAATGTCTTACACTCTGTACATACTTTCTCCTTCTCACATAAAGCCTGCACACTTCCTGTGATAGATACATTCTTGTTCTTTTATAAATGTGCTGTTTATAAACATTTTGGTTATTTTCACCGTCTCTCCAGAGCTCTGTATAATACACTCAGGAGACTCTGATCTGCTTACAGTCACATTTATCTTAAACGTTTTTCCCATGATTTCTTTCTTACTCTCTTATCGTTGTAAATCCTAAAGTTGAGATCTTCAAGTCTCGATCAGGTTAACTCTTATACAAACCAAACTATAATACAGACCATGCCTCTTTGGATTAAATGCAGGATCTCAGTAAACCTAATAGACGTCTCTAGCACCCCTGACCATCAGACCCATATGTGCTTGTTGAACATCCCATTCCAGATTTATTCCCCCTTTGCTGTTATAATAAGCTCCGCTCTCTCTTCTGGGAAGGCTTTCCACTAGATTTTGGGGCGTGGCTGTTGGGATTTGTGTTCATTCAGCTACAAGAACGTTAGTGAGGTTGAGGTCAGGTGCTGATGTTGGGTGAGGAGGCTCCAGTTCATCCCAAAGGTGTTCAGTGGGTTTGAGGTCAGGGCTGTGTGTAGGACGCTCCAGTTCTTCTACCTTCTTCCAACCTTAACACACCGTGTCTTCATGGAGCTCGCTTTGTGCACTTTGTGTCGTGCTGGAACAGGTTTGGGCCTCTTAGACGACGATAATGAGGGATTTCCACCCGTCTAAGGTTTAATAAAGGTAATTACGGCAATAGATTTCACACACAGCCATAAAATCACTGCGCCCTTTTAAAAGGAAGTCGTTTGCCATATATAGTGATGGGCGTTTCTGTGTAAATGTGTGTGGATGTGCAGGAGAGAGTAATTTTACATTGTGTTGGATTCATCAGTGTGTGTTGTGCTGCAGCCGTGCGAATACTAATGTGATAAATACCACTGTTCTTGTGTGTCCTGGCGGTTCTTGCACCGAGTTAGATTCACTTTCGCATTATTTCGTATCGTGCTGTTAGTTAGTTGTGCTCTCAGAGTCATGTAGCTCTCCGTAGCCCTATTTCTGAATCCTGCGTTCTCCACCATAAAGAGGAGAGTCTCATCTGTAGCTGTAAACTACTTCCCAATCACTACTGAGATTTCTTTAGCCCCGATTGAATCAGCTGGGAAATGCTGCCTGAATGCAGGAGAGTGTGTGTGTGTGTGTGTGTGTGTGTGTGTGTGTGTGTGTGTGTGTGTGTGTTCCCCTACACCAGACCTTAATGATTTGGGGGAAGCTTCCATTTCCTGCTTGCTGCTGACCGTAGCCATTGCTGTTTTTCTCGAGCTAATACACTATTACAGAAGCTTATGAGTTTGGAGATACAGCGATTGGAGATGGATAGAGTGTGTTGAATGTGTTGTTCAATACACCGTATCGTCACACCCCTAGTATGCACCTGTGTGTCTGCGTGTCCATCACTCAGTTCTGACTTCACCCGCTCAACTGTTATTCCAAACTCCTTTTACGAACCTTATTTGGTCCCTCTCTTATTGTGCATACATTAACGGAGAGCATGTGAGGTTCACACTGCGACCCTGACCAGGGGAAAGCAGTTACTGAAAAAGAACGAACGGACATCTGGTAGTCTTGATCAGATCTTTTCAGCATTGTTGACTTAAAGGTAAAAATGCTTCTTTTAGCGTGGAAAAGGACAAAGAGGACCCGTCAACACTGTGCACTGTTAAGACCTGAGGAAAGGAAAATGATATTCTTTTTAATAGACAGATCAATGTGCTTCAGTGTGATTTTTTTTTATTTTATTTCTGTACACCACCACAAAGTTCTGCAACAAATTTATGATGTTTATTATGATAAGGATCTATCAGCCAAACGAGTTAAAATTTAATCTCGCTGAATTTTGTCGTCCTTCACAGAAACTTAACCATATCAACCTTATTCCCTCAGATATTATTACAATAAAAGGATCCTGCACAAGACTAAAGGGAAAAGGTTCACCTACAAGTTTAATTTCAACAAGCTTGTGCTAGTCAACTACCCGTTCATTGACATGGGATCTGCAGGTAAAATTGACTGTGTTAATATGATCTTTGCTGGATATATATATATATATCTATCTCAGAGTATGTCTGCATTCTTTTTACATTCTCCTTTCCTTTTCTCTCTTTCCTGCTCTCATGTCAGGTTCCAGTGTGCCCCAGAGCGCTCCTCCTGTCCCATCAGGTGTAGGAACCCACTTTCGTTTCCCTCCTTCTACTCCATCTGATGTTCTCTCCCCAAATGGTGAAGAGCTGCGCAGTCCTGGAGTGTTCGCCAGTGTGGCACGGCGGGCGGCGCGGGGGTCCGTATCCGACTGCAGTGACGGCACTTCTGTAGCCTCGGAGCTGGAGGAGGTGGGCATCACCGCCGGTGACGAGCGCCCTGCAGAGCGAGCCTTCAGATCTCTGTTCCTGCCGCACCATCCACGGCTCAATCACGACTCTCTGTTTCGCATGTACGGTGTTCCTCCCCCTGCCCCGGTACCCTTCCCTGCCTCACCTCTGCCTGGTGGCCCCCTGCTGCCCCCACAGCTCTCACCTGCGCTCTCCATGACTTCAACACCAACCTCACACCTGCCCTATACACCCTCACCCTCACTGGCATCACCCATGCCCGGCTCACGCTTCTCCTTCAGCCCCGAAGACATGAAGCGCTGTCTGCAAGCACACGCTCAGAGTGTCTACAACTACCACCTCAGTCCACGCACCTTCCCATACTACCCCAGTATTGTTGTGCCCCAGCCGCAGCGCCTTGATAAGGGCCTGGCAGGGCCGGCAGCAGGCGCACACTTCGCTGCTCACCCACTGCACCACCAGCAGCCCGAAGAGCCACACCCCTCACCCTTTAAATTCAAGCTTCAGCCACCACCGCTGGGCCGAAAGCACCGGGATGGCCCGCTCCCCTCAACAGCAGGACACGTTCCTTCTGGTACTGCCTCCACAGGCTTGTTTGTGGGTGAAATTGGCTCTACCATGGGGCAGGGTTCCAATTCTGCACCTTCTGGACTGGCCAACAGTGTCTCCGGAGGGACGCCAAAGATCAAGGTCGGTATTTACTAAATATCTTATGATGAAATAAATATAACGTATAGTCTACACAATTGGACAGTTCTTAAAGTCATTAGTTAGTCCCACCTGCGGGTGGAAGTCGGACCGCGTCCTCGGTTCATGCGCAGGAGAACAGCAAACTCCACAACATGACATCACCTCCACCTCTGGTGTATAAACCACTCCTGTGTTTGTACACTAAAAGAGATGCACGACCCAACCTGGTTGCAAAAAGATCCGAGCAGCCTAGAATCCTGACGCTGCTTGTTTATAATCAGACTCTCAATCTATCAATAATTTTATTTAAGAATGACGTTAGCTCAAATGTTTAAACGACAGCGAGTGCTAGTTGGCTAAACTGCTTTGGCCTAGCATTTATACTAGAGACAAGCCATACAATACAAGTCTCTCAGTGATTGTGGGAATGTTCAGTTCTTTATTTAGATTTTAGGTGAGCTATGTAGGTTTGTTAAAGCAGTATAAATTAGGTAGGTTAGCTAACTAGCAAGCTAAGACTGTTAAATTCTTAGTTAGTTCACTGCTATGATGGTCAGCTACTTAGATAACTTAGAGATGAAATGGGAACTGCAAAGGAGGAGCTTCTCAGGTCAGTTATTCCCCCTAATTGCTTCTAACAACAGCAGTTTTCTATTGGCTTGGAAATGCGTCCAGTTCAGTAGTATGCAGTAAAAACAAATGTGTTTATGATCGCTTTTCTAGTTCTGAAGATCACAACACTACATTTTAGAAAAAATTCTGTTTCTACAACCAGGAGGTGTGTCTGACATGTGGGATATAATAGACTCCATATTATATTCACCACTTTATACGTGTCAAACATAATGTTTATGTAAATGTGTCGCTTCAATACTCCAACCCTTCTCTCCTCCAGGTTGAGCCTGTCTCAGACATAGAATCAGAGGAAGAAGTAGAGGTCACTGATATAAGCGAAGAAGATGACAACTGTGATGTCTTTGCCCCATCACACTGCAATGGAGGACCTGCGCTTCCGCCCTGCACTGATGGGATCATAGACAATGAGGAGAATGATCTTGAGGAAGATGTATTTAAGACCCCAGCAGCACCCCCTTCTGGTGGTATTAGTGGCATTGCCATTGGGGTTGGCATGACATTGCCAGGCCTCAAAGCTGAACCCAGAGAGGGAAGTCCCAGCAGCCCCAGCGGCACCCAGTGCATCCCACTGAAACTGCGCTTCAAGCGCCGCTGGAGTGAAGACCAGCGAATGGAGGCAGAAACCGAGGAGGCTGAAGACAAAAAGAGCCGCGCTGAGAAGGAGGAACCCTCAGCCCGAGAAGCGCAACCTCAAAGGGTGCAGCCAAATGACGGGGGAAGAAGCCTAGTGAGCTTGGCCGCAACCGTGGGCTCGGGCCAGAGGAGAGTGAGCTCCGAGCTTCAGAAAGCAACAGCGCAACTATCTTTAGAAAACAACGGGTGCTGAGGAGAGAACTGTACATACACATGACAGTGTAAGATGATGTGCACCGAGCTGTGCTTGGCTATTGGCTGTGGACTTACACACATTCAGAACCATTGGCTGAAAGAATAAATCTATATGCAGTAACTCTCCGCTGTTTTCCACATGAATGCCTGACACATGCTGACTTCAAGGTGCTGAGACACTACAAATGGCTGATACTGACCGCTCCTCCTCTGCAGGATGATTTGAAAAGCCGCTCACCCACTCGGTCTGCTCCATTTCTCAACCACGCCTATCAAATGTACATGTTTAAACTGACCATGACGCGCTCTATAATGGACGTGTCTTTTCCTTGGAACTCCTTAGAGACTCTGTTGTTTACCTTAAAGGGAGGAGCATCAACGCCTTTCAAACCCAGTTTAACAAATAACGAAGTGCCTGAAATGATGGTCAACGTACGTAAGGAGCCGATATTGAGAGATGACCTTTTCCACCTCTGGGCTGTAGACATGTAAAGTCATTCAATGATGACGTTTTATCCTCCCTGACATTAAATTAAGAACAGTCTTCTGTCATGACGTTCTTAAAGAAGTCTCAGGTCCTTGGAGGGACGTTTGCTGCCCCCCCCCCCCCCCCCCGCTAAACACTGCCTTATAACGCTCTTGGGGTCCAGAAAAGTGTTTCAGAGGCATAGCAGAGCACCTCTCGCTCCTTAGTCCTGTTCACTCAGCCTCTGTTAGTTAAAGGGACCACTTGAACTTCCACTGATGTCTCCAGATGTAAATACATCCCTGATGCAGCATAGATTTTAGTGTATCTACCCTCTTTAAAGCTTGGCATTAACGCCTGCGACCAAGTACGATTGTATACAATAACTGTTTCTCCCCTTTTAATCAATTTTAACCCTGAAAGAGACAGTAGTGCACAACGAGCGGTTGCTCTTACAGCTGAGAGCGGTGAATAGAAGATTGTAGCATGGTTTCAAAGTTCTTCATGCGTGTCTAAAGAATTCTTGAAAATTAGCAGGTTCGTGAGCAAAAGTCTCAGGCACACATCAGCGAGACCTGACCTCGACTCTATGGGTCCATGAAGCCCTTTACAAAAAGAATTTAAAACGTGAGATTGTGCCTTTTTCTCTACGAGCAGATTTGCTTTCCTATTCTTAAAAAAAAAAAAAAAAAAAAAAAAACCCTCCCAAATTCATACAGAAAAAGAAGCAGCTTCAGACTTCTGTAACGTCTTGGACTTATATTTTTTTAGCTGAAAGAAAATCAAAATAAAGCCCATATATTACATGCATTCATTTTATGTATGTAATATGTAATAGTTTGATTCAGATAATCTATATTCAAAAACCTTGGAATAGTTTTGATAATTATATTTTTAAAGATAAGAATATTTAAAATATGCATAAGACCTCAAATGTGTAATTACAGGGATCCTACACCGCTTTTCTGAGAATATTTAGGGTTATTAAAGTGTTATTAACGAAAAGACAGAAAGTGATTGTACCTTAAGCGTTGATATTTTATGATAATTGCTCACACATGCACGAACACACACACATGCAGAGTGCAAGGCGAAGGCAGGGATATTTCGTGTAAGTTGAACTAAATTGTCGCTCCTCGGCCTCCTCAGCACATATCTGAGCAGATTCTGTAGAGCACAGGAGATCATGCAGGAGCAACCCCTGACCTCAGGAAATAAAGCAGGTCCTGACCATGGCCCAAAAAAAATGTAAATATCACACCCTTAAATCAGTGGAATATAACAACTGAGGCAAGTTAAAGCATTTAAAATGTGCTTAATGTTTTTTTTCCCCTCGATTGCTGAGTACATACTGTAAGCAACGGCAGTACAAAGCTTTGGCACAGCTTTCCCCCATATGCTTTATCCCTTTATTTCTCTCTCTCTTTCTTTAAAGTTGTAGATTGGGTTCATCAGCGCCGCATTACACCAGCTCTACCTGACCGCTGCCTTACTTATTAAAAAAAATTCATATATTTTTCATATTCTTCAGTATAGACGTTGCTGTTTTTATTATACCTAGTCATGTCATCATTTATTATTTTTAAACAGTGATATTACTGATATTTTGTAAATGTTTTAAGTGTATTCTAAATTCGTAATGGCAAATACAGTTCTTGCTTTGTATCTTGCTTTGTACGCTGGTTTTATTCATTAAAAAGCCAGGTAAAGGGGAGGGGCAACATTATGCTATCACATTATTTTTATCTAAATATATTCTTTCTTTCTTTCTTTTTTTTTTTCTTTTTCTTTTTTTTAAAAATCTTTTGTGTACATATTCTTTTGCATTTTGGTGGACTGTAGAACAATGAAGAAATTTCTTTATTGTGTATAAGGTGTCTCTTTCTTTTCTGTACATGTATTAATCTCTTCCTCACCTGCACATACGCTTATACTCTCAGCAGTTATGTGTAACACTCTAAAGAAGATCTGTAACTTGACATCATGAGGAAATGTATTTTAGTTTCTCCTTTTTAAAACTATAATCAGGGTTCATTAAAAACAGGTAAACTGCCCTAGGTGTCTTTCTGATTTATTTTATTTATGTTTGCTAAAGCCGAATCATTTTATTGCTGCCTGGTGTGGATACACGTGTAAGTCTACTACATGAACAGCTAACACAGCGGTTTTTATAGATTTTACCTTGACATGTTCTATACCCTTCACAACTGTCAGGTGATGGTCAGAAAAACTTGCTGTTGCTGTCAAAAAAAAAAAAAAATCTGAAGATCCCAATCAAAAGATAATAATCAGGAGATCACAAGTTCAAATCCAGATGAAAATTGGGAGCAAAGTTACTCTCCGGGGTCCATGAAAGGTGAAGGTGAATTCCTCAGGACCACAGATGCTTTGCCTCACTTAAGGCCACTTAAGCTAATTCAGTCTCGAGTAGGTTCTGCAGGTCACAGCCGAAAGCAAATCCAAAACCAACCATAGAAGATGGTAAATCCTTGTTTATTTAGTCACATTTAGTCATTTGTTGGGTGAAAAGGTAGTATTTTTATTTATTTATTTTTTTGTCTAAAAATATTTTACAGTAGAATTTGAATATTATGAATATTATTCCATGAATATTGTGCTTGTGCGTACTGAACCAGGCTGAAAGATTAAAGGCTCAGGAAACCTTTGCAGGTGTTTTGAGTTAATTAGCTGATGAGAGTCTTCTCAGGTCGAGAGTTCTTGTATTATAAATTCTTTGTTCTAATATTTTGAGATACTGGGTTTTTTATTTCCATGAGCTGTGCGCCGTAATCATCAAGATTAAAACAAAAAAGGCTTGAAATATTTCACTTTATGTAATTAATCTAGAATATATGAAAGTTCCACTTTTTTTGAATTCAATTACGGGGGGGAAAAAAATGAACTTTTACACGATATTCAAATTTTTTGAGATGCACCTGTATTTCTAGTCTTCAGCTCTCCAGTTTGGGTGAGCTTGATTGACTGTTGTAGCTGATCCACCTCAAGGTTTGGTGTGTTGTGCGTTCTGAGATGCTTTTCTGCTCACCACAGTTGTAAAGAGTGATTATTTGAGTTACTATAGACTGGCTGAAACACCTTGCTGATGAGAAGAGATCAGAGCAGAATGACCAGACTGGTCTGAGCTGATATCCCTATGTTTTTCAGCCTGCAGACCCTCCCGTCACAGGATGTTTTTTGTTTTTCACACCATTTTGTGTAAACTCTAGAGACTGTTGTGTGTGAAAATCCCAGGAGATCAGTTTCAGTTTCTGAAATACTCAAACCAGCCCGTCTGGTACCAACAACCACGCCACGGTTGAAGTCACACTTTAGAGATCACACTTTGTCTTCATTCTGATGTTTGATGTGAACATTGACTGAAGCTCTTGACCTGCATCTGCATGAGTTCCTGCATTGTGCTGCTGCTACGTGATTGGCTGATTGGAGACCTGCATAAATGAGCAGGTGTAGAGGTGTTCCTATTAAAGTGGACGGTGAGTGTATTATAGGAAATGTATTTCCTGTCCTGGTTTCCAGGTGACACTTTTATTATCGAAATGTCTATTTTATTTGACATTTTATCATCAAAACTAAATTCCATGTTCATGTCATTGTTTTCTCCTATTGAACACCTGTATTATTATTATTATTATTATTATTATTATTATTATTATTATTATTATTATTATTGTTATTATTAAAAGAAAGTTTGTATTCAGTGGATATGCTTTAGTTCGGCTAAAATCGATGATGGTCCAATAATATAAAAATGACTTCTTACAAAGTTAACATAACTAACTGGTTACCTTTGAATACTTAACACAAGGCTTCCCTAGGGGTCCGGACCCCAGGTGGGGTTCCCTGAATTACAAAAGGGGTTGCGAGGGGAACTCAGTCTCCATTGTAGTTTTATTCATTTCTTTTACAAATTAATATTACTTGTTGTGAGATTCAGATTACCAGATCTGGTAGTTATTACCATAACTAGAGCAGCTTAGCCATGGTGATCTACAGCCAAAAAGAGAGCCATATTTGTGGTACAGAAAAATCAGAGTTTAACCCTAAGTTATCTTTGTGGTACGACTTCCTGTTGTGTGACAGGAAATGTATCTAGTTGACAGGAAGGTCTTGGAAAGCTTGGCACAAAATGCATGCATGGTGACAGTGGAGCTGGTTGGTTGAATGGTGAGTTTCTCATTTGAGGCTTATTAACAATTATAAATGATGTTTTAGGAAAACTTGCCTTGAGCATTAATTTAGTCATGGTTGAAACTTATATATATATATATATATATATATATATATGTGTGTTTGTATACGGTGTTTTACTATCAAAAAAGCTTTAGTTGTACTTTTTCGTTTTATCTCCGTACCAATGTTATTGTGTGGAGGTGTGAATTGTTTGCTCAGCAGGAGGCTCACACCCCTCCTCGCTCCTCAGGGGGCTCACTCCCCTCGCTCATATCGCCCTGCTCACAAGCGACTGAACACAGAGTCATGATACTCTACACGCAGAAATCCAACAGTGTCCTGACTAAACTTTTAAACAGCACTCATTTGTTTGTACTGGTCAAAAATGTCCGTTAAGTCTATTTCCGTTCTGCCGGCGGATTGGATCACTAGTGTACTGCTAGAAAGGGTTAAATGTAAATTTACCACCAAACACATCCACTGATGAGCATTGTCTGTTTTGTGTTCCTCTCAAACTGTTAGCATTCTTTAGGGACTATCTGTCAGTCAGACACTTCAGAACCAATCAGGCTCAGCAGGAGGCAGTCTCACAAAGCTGGGGGGCTGATGATGTCCTTTACTGAGAACATGGTGCCGACTTGCTCAGGGCAAGGCCAAAGGTCAAGACCTGTGGGAAAATGTGAAGTTATGGGTCAGTGGTAAGCTATAACAAAAGGGGCTAATTAGTGTATGTATGTGTGTGTGTGTAAGGGAGAGTGTGGGAGTGTCAATGCTGACTGGGCGCACAGCTTGATTGACAACCACCCACCTTGTAGTAGAGCACCAGGCCACAGTGAGTCTGGGTTCTTCTGATTTTTCACATTTTCAGTGAAGCAACTTATTAAACTTCCACCTGCATATAAACATGGACAAAAAAATCATTAGGAACCGTAACTGAATAAATTAAACATGGTGTCATCTGGCAGTTCTGTATATTCGGTGTATGCAGCCCTGTATAGTAATTTATTGCGCTTCTGGTTGTGTGGAGCTTACAGCGGTGAAGTGCAGCACTGGGGGGAAGCTCAATGCACAGATCAGGTGAATTATAAAAACAGGTTTCATTGATTACAAACGATCGGATCAGGTATATAAACTGTACATTTTATATGTAGATCTTCCATCAATAACTTGGCTCAGTTTTGTTGGTTAAATTAACAGTGAGACGCTTTCATCGGAAACAAACACGACATGTCTAACACACAATAACACCCATGGTTCTTTAGGTGGTAATAACAGGTTAACTTAACTATAACTGTTACTCCTGTACCTCCCCTCCCCCCCCCACACACACACAACATGAATTTGAAAGGCAATGGAAATTTTTGACTGAATCAAGTTGGCACCCGAATCATACACTAACAAACACCATCGGCTACTAAACAAAAATGACCAGTGGGTGGTCACGCATCATAATCAGTGAGTCTCCATCACAATCAGTGAGTCTCCATCACAATCATCAGAGCAAACCCTGGAAGTTGACAGTAACAGTAATGCAATGTTAACCTGGAGATTTTTTCTGTTTAGAGGGGTTTAAAGTCGAAGCCAAAATGTCTCTGAGGTCCTCTAGTGGCTGGCTGCAGTACAACCCCACTGGCTCTCTTAGTCAAACTTACCCACAAATATCCTTTGTGGAAGTATATATATATATATATATGCTTCGACTTTAAACCCCTCTAAACAGATAAAATCTCCAGGTTAACATTGCGTTACTGTTACTGTCAACTTCCAGGGTTTGCTCTGATGATTGTGATGGAGACTCACTGATTATGATGCGTGACCATTGAATATAATGCGTGACCACTGATTATAATGCGTGACCACTGATTATGATGCATGACCACTGATTATGATGCGTGACCACCCACTGGTCATTTTTGTTTAGTAACAAAGGGCCGGTGTTGGTGCAGGTTTTCATTCCTAACAAGCAAGAGCCACACCTGATAGTCCATTTAAACGCAAGATTGACTGATTAAATGGATAGAATAAGGTGCGGCTCCTGCTTGGTTGGAATAAAAAAAACCTGCACCTACACTGGCCCTTTGTGGCTGAGATTGGACGAGATGTGGATGAGATTGGACACCCCTGCTCTAGGTGCTGACCAGTTGCTTTCCTTGCACGGAGCTTAGGAGTAAACCACAGAGAAGAGCGGCTTTGGTGGAACGATCTAGACTTCAGGGGGGCCCGATGATGCTTCTATTATGGTGTGAAACAATTTCATCAGGACCGGAGAGGAAAGAAGCCTGAAGAACGTATATAAAGTAATATGAAACGTCTTTGTGCTATGACAAGAAACAGAAACTTCCTTGTTAGTCTTGGTAATAGAAAAACTGAAAATAGCTTCACGGCACTTCATTTCCAATTACAAAATCCAACCACAGAACCAGAGATAGATGTCGGCCCCCCAAAAAAAAGTGTGTATCTGCAAATATGAGTAGGGAAATTGCAATGTGTTAAACAGTTGAGTATAGACATAAATTTACAAAGTGTAGTTTGAATTGACGACATTAAAAACAGGGCACATGGATCTGGAGTGAACGGTTCACTGAAATCAGTTGGGCAGTGGTGGCTAAACAGTTCTGGGTTTCTGATCAGAAGGTCGGGGGTTTGAGTCCCAGCACCACCAAGCTGCCACTATTGGGCCCTTGAGCAAGACCCTTAACCCTATCTGATGCAGGGGCGCCGTATCATGGCTGAGCCTGCACTCTGACACCAACTTCCTAACAAGCTGAGATATATAAAAAATTTTAAAAAAAGAAAGAAAAGAATTTCACTGTGCTGTAACGTGTTTATACGTGAAAAATAAATGCTTGGGTGGTAGTTTGCATCCCGTCTCAAGTGTGTGTAAATGTGTGTTTCTTTGTCAGATGAAGCTTGGATAGTTTGGTGTACTATCTGACTGCTGTGGTATAGGATTTTCCTATGTGGCAGGTTTTCGATAAGTGTAACTCTAATATAATGTGCTTCTTAATCCTGGTCAAGGACAAAGACCCATTCACGTTTTATATACCTGGAAAGACCATAACCCTAGTCTACTGTTACTAACGCACACCTAAGTCTAATAATAATTCTGAAGCCATAAATCAAGCGTGTTAAAGTAAGGAGCTTTTCAATGTACTCTATTTTAGACCACCTTCCCTACTGAAACACAATATATGCATTAGTAAGGCCAACAAAACTTCTTTACAGTGTAGAGTTTGGTTCCAACTAAATTTCAGCTCAAGCCAGATATTCAAAGCCCAAATAAATTTGTTGTACAATCTTAGTTCTGCTGTAGCTTTTACTAATAATAAATGAAGAAAAGCTCTTTTGGGGAGATCTATTGTGGACTTTTGTAGCCTTCAATATAAGGCTAGGTAGAGTCCATAAGTTTACTACCAAGAATCATACTTATTTCATTTATCTTACTCAGGTGACACAGAAGATATACCTGAAAAGTGTGGCAAATATGCTTTTAAGGTGTTTGAGAAATCCTCATAAAAAAATCTATGAAACTTTTTATAGATTAGAGTTTCTTATATTTTCTGCCAATGTAAAGGCTCATTGTGGGAAACTGTCCCTCTTAAAAATGATAAATACCGTGTGTATGTTCATGGTGGTAATAAATCAGACTGGGACATGTCTTAGTCTAAAGTCGCACTTTAATCCTAACACAGTGATTAACCCTCCCCCCCTCCCCCCCTGCTTCCCCCACCCCATCCTCACCCTGTACAACAGACACACAGACAGCGATGAGTAAGGGACAGTTCAATAGTTCTGAACAAAATCCAAAATGAGTCTACAAACTCCATGGAGTGATTCTGAGCTAAAGGTAAGAGAACACAGACAAGGAGCAAGAAAAAGTATCCTAGAATATACAGAAATAGAGTCAAAGAGACCATCATAAGAGTCCATATCTACCAACATCAGCATATCTCATGAGAACATTTTTTTTTTTTTCTGAGAATGAGAATAATGAACATTTATGCATGGTTCATAAAAACATATAAAAGAAAATGTAAGGGTGGAACTCTTTGGTTTTCAGTTGAGTTTTTTTGTTGTTGTTGTTTTTTTAATATATATATATATATATATATATATATATATATATATATATATATATATATATATATATATATATATATATATATATATATAAGTATATTTGCTGCCCTCATCAAAATACCTTTGGATTAAAGCTGTATTCATAAAACACAAGGAAGAGGAAAGACTAAAATTATATGTATTTATGCTAAAGGAACAAAATGTAAAGGAATGTTTTTGTGGTGTATATTGTTTTTTGTTGCTATCCATTTGAGTAATTTGAGTAATATTTTTTAATACTAGTAATATAGTAACATTCTTGTTTACACTATTAATTTCCAAATATCCAAAATATATTAGAAGTTGTGCATGTAATATAGAATGTTTTACACTAATTATGTATTTTGGTGGCTATTGTCTGTGTTTAATGAAACCATAAACCAGTATAGGAGACACTAAAATATAATTCCAGTCACTATAAACGAAACATGAATGGCAATGTGAAAAGCAAAGTAATGTGAGATGCAGCTGCTGTTCTTTAAAGGTAGGTGTGCCAAATTATTGACTAATGTATATACTAAAACTGTATATGTTTACATGTGTCTATGACATCATCTATCACAGGTGTTTAACTTTGGTATCACTTTAGGACCCACCACAAGTCCACACACACACACACACACACACACACACTCTCTCTCTCTCTTTCAAGTGGACATACTGTACATTCTGTAAAATGCCAAAGGAACTGTAACTGGCTTTAACACCCAAAGGCCCTGTGTTTATGATCAGGATGTGAATGCAAAGGCATTGTGCAAGTTCGGCACATAACAGAATTACTTTTTGTGTTTTTGTGAGCAACTGTGCAGGCAGTAACCTGCTGAAGGGTGGTGCAACTGTAGAAAGGGGTTGTGTTGAATGAATGCATTACTCCATAACTGGGTTATAACCAATCAAACCAACTCCACTTAGTTCCTTTAAAAGTGAGTGAGCACCTGGGAATCAATGCAGTAATGATGTAAGATTAGATTTCATGTGTAGAATTTATTTTATTGCTATGAAGGCAATACGTTGGCCACGTTCTGTATTTAAATAGTTTTGTTAGACATCCTATAGATTTTTAGTAATTACATGATGTTGTGTGCATGTTGTTGTGAACACTTACACAAAAATGAAAATAATCAGACTCTGTCTCCTGGGCAACATCCAAGCTCAAAACGGACTTTTTGGTATTTTTAACATGAGGTATATGGAGATAGTATCTGTGTACCAGTCCAAAAATGGGGACAGAAGAAAATGAATGAATTGGGTGATTACATGCATTTTGGTTTAGCCAGTTTTCTCCATTAGACCCTTTGGTTTGGTTGGTTTAAAGCACTGGGAAAATCAAGCCACAGGAGAAAATCTGTGCCCGTTAAAGGGACAGTTGATTTCAGCAGCTAGTTCTGTTTTAAAAGATTGGAGTTTGAAAAGAAATTGCAATATCTCAGTAATGACAGTTCTATTTCACCCACATAACCACCAGGAGCAATGTTTAAACACCTGTATACCTTCTAGCACATGCCGAGAGCTTACCACATGTTGACATAGCCATTGATGATTTTTTTTTTTTTTTAAATAGTAAAATACTATCTGTCACTTTTATTCTCCTCGCCATGTGACCTTTTTGAATATTTTGGAGCTATCCATCTCCATAACAGCTTGTGACCGCGGTTGGAGCTACAGTTAACAAGCTTCCAAAACTGAGTTAACTTTTGTGAATTTGCGCGGCACTAACCTCTCAGTCTATTCCCTCAGTGTGCTGAGCTTTTTTTTCTCACATCGCCTAACATCTGATGAACCACAGGCCTGTGATATGTGTATGGGTCGGAGTGGTTTTCTCTCCCATTTTTATCCTGTATCAGTTCTTAGATGCTTAAGTTTTTTTGTTGTTTTTGCTCAGTGATTCATTCAGTTTCCACATCTCCATCCCCAACTAGTGTTTTCACTAGTCATTGTTTCCAGGTGGCTTTCCCTCAGATTAGCGCCCCTTGTGGTGAAACACCAAATCACTGGTTCCCACTACATGCATAGTCTCAGCTCCAAGTGAATAACTCTATAATGCCTCGTGCAGTCATTGCCTGAGCTTTCTAGAAGCCGAGGACGGGCATCTGTTCTGTGTCCAATGCCTCGTCATTGATCAGAGAAGCAACTGTCAAAATGGATGTTTCATGCAAAGAATGCACAGTGATGCTGATACCAACACAGCACACTCATTTGGCAGAGTTAGACCCAAATTTTTAGTTGAATCTGGCCCAAAAAGTGCCAAAGCCAAAGGGTCTGTAAGATTGTTCATGAACAATGATGGATGATAAGCTGTATCCTCACACCTCCAGGAGCCACTTGTGGCACTCATTCTCATAGTGAGCTGGAAGAAGAAACGCTCCCTACTACTGAAACGGACTGCATAATCAATCAGCATGAAGCTAGATTAATTAAAATTGCTAGCCACTAGTTGTCCCAACAATAATGATAGGCACTATTTTGTTTGCAAGCAAATTCCTGCAGGCTGATATGTGTTCTATGTGTAATAAGTTCTCTCCAAAAAAAAGTGACCCTAGTTTATCATGGGCTTCTGTGAACTCATGTTGCTGGCAAGAAGAGTGGGAGCTACATGCTTTATCTATAAGGCAGTTGTTCATCTGTTACAGCGGAAACAATGTCGCCCTATCTAAGCAAAGACTGGGTGGTAGATGCCATCACTCTGACCAACAGGCAGGACGGACACCCAGCCCCTGCCATGACATGCCACTCTACATGAAGCATCTCCTCCTTAAGGTTTGTTCTCAGAGGTGTGCTTCTCCAGGCACCATTGCCACCTGGGCATCAACCATGCACCTTTCCCAGATTCTATAAGATCAACATTGCCTCTGCACTTATATAGAGCCTTTTAATCTTAGCGGTACTACAAAGCGCTTCACACACCCATTCACACACACACAAACACACACACACACACCCATTCACACACACACCAACAGCAGCAGCGCTTGCCATCAGGAGCAACTTGGGGTTCAATGTCTTGGACACTTCGGCATGCGGAGGCACGTGGTCCGGGGAACCGCCAACCCTGCAATTAGTGGACAACCCGCTCTACCACCTGAGCCACAGCCGCCCCGGTCGGTCCTAGAGTGCTTGGTTTCCTCATGATATCTTGGTGTAAGTTATACAGATGTTAAACCAGCAGGATCTCGATGAGAAGGGAACAGAGACAGATAGACATTTAATAGCAAAATACTACATCATACCATCACCATGCGACTTCGTGGTAAGGTCTTGGCATGTATTTAAACACTGCCCCTGGCACTTCATAGAACCACAATTACATACATAACTAGCATTTTGTTCCTAAAATGTCACCCCATATCTATGCAGTTTGCTTTATAATGATTAAAAAGTCTAAACTGATCATTTAAAACATCATAAATACGTAAATAAATAAATAAAGAAAGAAAGAAAACAGTACCATACAAATCATCAAGAAATTGCAAAACAGCCATTCCAAAAGTAAACACAAATCTTTGCATGAAAAAGAAAATCCAAAGACAAACAGTTTAAAGCTTTTGGTCTGAAGATTTCATCATCATCATCATTTCATAAGGATTTTTTTTTTTTTTATCACAGCCTTTTTTACATTAGCAATAAGTTTACTTTTTCCCTACAAAATCTATTGAAACACTAACAGGTACATTCCCTCTAGAAGTGTATGTCAGCTGGGTTTACAGTTTATTTAAGCCCCTCCCTCCCACTCACCCCCCAACTTCCCACCACAGCTAGATTCATCACTGGTTTCTCCGTGTCCTTGTTCTTGTCTTTTCTGAGATGATGTACACTCACTGCTCTCTGGTGATACAATGGACAGAAGGTGTGTAGGCTAACTGGTTCAGTTCAGTTTGGTTTATATGCTGGAGAACACACACATACACACACACACACACACACACACACATACGTTCCTACAAATAAGCACTCTTCAATACACACCTTCAATCTCTCCTAGCACCAGTGCAGGTAGTTATCTGTCTCCCTTCATCCATTGTTCATTGGTTTGGCTGTTATTTGGCTCATTTATGTATCAAAAAAGATTTAGCTTTTGGTTTTTCAGTTCTGGCTTTTTTTTTTTTTTTTTTTTTTTCACAACATTCTCGATCAAGGTACAACTTGGAAGCTACATTTTCACAGTAATATTTTAAACTCCCCACAGTAACAACATATCAAAATAGGCAATACATTATCCTAATCATCCCAAAAATAGAAAGAATGAGACTAGGTCATAGAGCATCAACATATAAAGCAAGAAAAAGGCAATAAAACAAAATATATATGTATTTTAAGTTCAGTTCAGTGAGGTCAATAAATATTCCTCAGGAATGCGAGTGAACAAAACAAGGTCACACATCATGGGAAGGAGGTAGGAGGAGAGGAGCATGGAGCTTGCATGTCATTCACCACTGAACTGCCAATCACAGCTTTTGCCCCAACACTTCCTCTTCATCCACCTCATATTTGCTCATTGCATTGTATTTATTTTTCTTTTTGTGGTTTCTTGTTTTCATTTAGTTCACTCATTCATTACTTTTGCTCACTTTTTTTTTTTTTGGTTTGCTCCTTGTGTTGAAAAAAAAAAAAAAAAGAAAAAAGAAATTAAAATCAACAGTAGTGATGCGTTGTATTCCATTTTGAAGGCTTTCCCTTTTGGAGGGTGCTTGTAGAGCTTCTCCCACACATCTTTACACGTGACCACTCTGGCCTGTTGGTTTTTCTCCCTCCTTTTTTTAATACCTTTCTTGATTTGACCCTTTCGATATATTTGGATTTCCAGCACACAGGAGAGGGTCACGAGAGGATTCAGGGGGAAGCATCACTTTTTTTTTTTTTTTAGATGTTAGATGTTGGTAGTGTGTTTTTCTTCTGACATATCTGAGGTCTTGTCTGAACACTTGCTTGTTGATGCCACAAGGACAGACAAATGCTTTGGTATCAAGAGATGAAGAGAATCTTCTGAGTTAAGATTTGGTATCATGAATTTAAAAAAAAAAAAAAAAATGAAAAGGAAAGGAATAAAGATGCTAAAAGGTTTGAGCTTATAGAAGTACTACTACAAACACTCAGCTTATCATGCCATTGATACAGATGATGATAACAGTAAAATAATTATTTAAAAAAAAAAAAAAAAAGTGGCTAAGAATTGATCTGGAATAATGGCAGACCCTAGCAAGCTTATGGTAGAGGTAGATTGAGAAAGATGTAAACATACATACAAGATAAAAAATAATGCAAAAAAAAAAAAAAAAAAATCAAATCTAAAAGACAGAGGATCTGAAGGAGGATATAAAATAAGGAAGAAAAATAAGAAAACCTGAAAATTGAGGATTATATGTGGAGCTGATGATCTGATCCTGGACAAGTCTTTTACGTAAAGCTTTTCTCTCCGATTTTTTTGGTTTCAGTTTTTGGTGTTTTGGTTTTGGCAATTTTGGCATGTTTGTCATTTTTGTCTTTGTGAGTCTTTTTTTCTCAAGCTACTTTTTTGGTTTCAACTCATCCCTTCCATCCGCTAACAACAGTCAAATATCTTTCCTTTGTTCTGTTTATCCACCACCTTATTCTTTCACAACAAGCATTTTTTGGCTCTTGTCCTTACCGTCTGCTTCAGCTGTTGATATAAGTGTCTTTTTTTTGTTTTGTTTATAAAGCTGTCCATTATTGTTTATGGCCAACAAAGGAACACAACTCCTCCTCTTAGAATGAACAGACCAATCAATTTCTTTGTTCATCCACCCCCCATCTTCATGCTTTCTCACACTCATACTTCCCTTGCTCAGGATGTTTTTGGTAATGTGAGAGAGGGAGTGGAGGAGAGAAATGGTGGGGGTGAGAGATGGCTTTGCTTGAAAGGCAAGTTTTTTTTTGTGTTCGTCTCAGCTGCATCTGACTCCTCCCCTTCAGCGTGTGATTCAGCGTTGCAGGTGTCACTCAGCCATTGCCCCTCCTAGAGGTGGAGGAGAGGCTTCACTGAAGGAGCAGTAGGAAGCAGGGCTCGAGCATAGAGAGGCAGAGCAGGAGTCTGGGCTCATGCGGCTGGCACTGGAGGGTGAACATGCGTGTGCTGCGCTGAACAATCCTGTACTGGTGCCTGTGGCCATGGGCAACAATGTGGGGCGGTTAAGAAAGAAGGAGGAGCATAGTCCCACCCCTGGAGCTGTGGCCCCACCCAGGAATATTTGACCGCTGCTCTCTAGGGCTGAAATGGGCATCTGGCCACCCCTGACCGCCAGAGCTGTGAAGAGAAAAACATAATTATACACGGCCCAATTATTTATCTAAACCTGAGATTAGGAAAGCTAGATGCCATATCTAAGCATGTAGTCAAATTTTCCACCTTCTCCAAAACACGTGTGCAGTTTTATAAGGAAATGAGCTGGTAAGTTTTATTGAGCATCTTGCAGAACCAGCCACAGTTCTTCTGGAGACTTTGACTTTCGCACTCGCTTCTTATTTTTACAGCAAAACCCAGCAGCTTTCATTGTGTTTTTTGTCTGAAAAGTGTCTCTTACGTAACATGCTGCTTTCTTTAATGACATACAAACATTTTTCTGTAACATTTGGGCTAGAAAACTAATGTTTGGGAATCTAAAATGTTTCTTTGTACTGACTTGATCATGTAGACGTCATAAAATAAAACATCTATAACAAAGTTTGTACAAAAAAAAAAGGGGGGGTGCTAAAACTTTTGCACAGTACTGTATATGCTGTTAGATTTAAAGCTTCTCCCACTGATTCTGGAAAGTAACATGTGAATCTATAACTTTGCATTACAGACTGAGTGATTTATATAAAGCTGACAGGGATAATGATGAGTCCTTGAGCAAGACACTTAACCCTAATCTGCTCAGTTGTACCCTGTCTCAATTTTAAGTCACTTTAGATTAAATTAAAGCAGCAGCTAAATGAGCGAATGCAGATGTAGGACACTTTTTAAACATTTGAACTAAAATCAGATAATTCAGTTACACTAAAATTATAAAATTAACTCAGTTATTATGTGTTTGTTGATTTTATGAACTAGTAAATAAGTATACTTACTTGTTCATAAAATTAACAAACACATTTATCCTTAACCTGCACTTCTATCCCTCATTTTTAGGATTGGCAAGGGATTATTTGAATAGAAGCAATAACCCTCGTAGTATGATTAATTCAGTATCTGTAAAAACAATGCCCTGTAGTTTCTGTTTTCAGTAATATATTGCTGATATCCAGATCAATGAAATGCTCTCTCACTCCATCTTTTACTCTTTCACATCCACGCAGTTTACTTTTTCTATATTTATTCGCTCTTTGTTTTTGTCTCTTTATATCGAAACATATATTTTCCTTTTTTTTTGTTTCCCTCCTTTTTTCTCCACTTCCTCCTTTGTGCACAAACCTTGCATTGTAGCCAGTGGATGGCTGCTGATGAGAGCCTGGTTCATGCTTGTGCTTACACCCATCATTGAGTTCCTGCAATGTGTATGGTCCCATTTATACATGTAAACACACACACACACACACACACACACACACACACAATCATACATGTGAGAAGAAGCAAGGACTTTTAAAAGGATCACAAAACCCCACAATATAGTGAGTGAGTGAGTAAAAATGGTTGTGTATGAATGTATATTTGTCTTTGAGGGGAGAAAGAAATGACAGGAGCAAAAACATTTATATCAACATAAACATTACATTATACTTTTTCCCCTATCAGTTTCATTTTTTTTTTTAACCTATCTTTGTTTATGCTTATGAATACCTTTTTTGTTCATATTTATACGTACAAAGTCAAAATACATTGTATGGGCCTGGCAAATAAAAAGAAGCACATTATTTGGCCTGCATCAAGCAAAGAAAACAGCTAAAGAGATACTGGAATTGGGTTAAGAACTGTCCATCCCATTATTAAAACCTGGATAAGGATAGTGGTGAACTGTCAACTTTACAGAAGAAATGTGATTGGAAAACATCTTGAATGATCGTGATCGCTTGGTGAAGTCACATCATAAAAAAATCGACAGTAGAACTCACGGCTATGTTTAATAGTGAAAGTGAGAGCATTCCCACACCCACGATGTGACGAGAACTTACGGGATTTGGACTAAACAGGTTTGGCCACGAGAAAGCCACTTGTTAGTGAGTCTAGTTGGAAAAAATGACTTCAATTTGCTAGGGAACATAAACAGTGGAATGTGGAGCATTGGAAAAAGTGGTCTGATGAGTCCAGACTGACCCTATTCCAAAGCGATGGGCGCGTCAGGGTAAGGAGGGAATCACATGAAGCAATAGTGCCTACTGTAAAAGCCTCTGGAGGCAGTGTTATGATCTGGGGTTGCTTCAGCAATAAAATGAAGTCAGCTGACTACCTGAATACACTGAATGACCAGGTTACCCCATCAGTGGAAACAAAGCCACGAAGAATGCGTACTGTCTGGCAGTGTAAATTTGAAGTCCTGTATGTACTTGAGATATATTAAATAACAAAAAGTCTGAATACTTATAGCACAGTGTATAATTAATGAGAACCTGCTTCTGTCTGACTCGTGTCACAGGTGTTTTTTAAACTTCTTAAACCTCATCATCTCAGTAGGGTTCAAATAAACCTGTATAAAGAATACTACAAAACCACTAGGAAAGCAAGGAGTAAGTGTATATCCATAGCGCTTAGGCCAACTGTAGGTCACTTTAGATAAAAGCCAAAATAATAAACCGTAATGGAAATAATCTGAAGACATGAGTGTTATGTGCTTACCCAGTGGGGCTGGGGCTAGCTGTGCTGAGAGGAGGGGAAGTCACTGATGGTGGGGCAGAGCTCATCAATGCATGGCCAATAGAGTTAGGAGGGCAGGCCGCAGAGGGGGTGGGGCTAACAGCTACCGCGAGAAAATTAGAGAGAACAAACGTGACAGAATAAGATTTGTGTCAGATAACAGCAATTCTGAAAATTTCAAAGTTAGGCTTTTACCTGTCACATTGAGACTTGAGGTGGTAGCCTGAACGAGTCCCTGACTGGACATCTGGAGAGAAAGGGCAAGAGAGACAGAAAAATAACAGAGGAGAACATGCCGCATGTTAATGTTGAATATATTGAACATATCTCATATACTGCAGTGCAATACCTCCTAGCACAATTTCCCTATAATATAATATAATATAATATAATATAATATTATAATAACCCCATTTCCATAAAATCTGGATTCTGTTTCAGGGAGTCAGATAATTTGGATAATTTCTAAACTGGACAAAATTTGGGATGTTTTAACCAGTGATCGTTCACTGAAATTGTGAAATTATTTCATGAAATCTTACCTTCTAATAATTCCATTCCATTATATTACATTTTGTAAAATCTTTTTACGTGATTGTTAAACCCGCAGGGAGCAAGAATGTGCACAAATCCATGTTATTGTTCCTGTCGTGTCTGTGCATCATTAGGAATATTATTATTTCATTTATACTGCTAATTATGGAGGTTGAAGCTAATAAAAGTATCTGAATATGAATTTAACATATTTGAAATGTCTGCACATCACATTAAATAATTTTTTTTTTTTAATGTGGTGTATTTAATACATTTAGATTTTAGAAAATGTAGAACTTGCTATTGCAATTTGTCTTTAAAACATTCAAAATGATGGTTTGCAATTTTGAGATAAAAAAACGAGGAATTTCATAGGAACTTATCTATTTCAGTTGAACATAAATACTTTAGATTCATTCTTTATGATTCACTCATTATCTCATTATGGTTTAATCCGATTTGATTCCACTTTCTTGAGTTCATTCGTGGGCGCGGGCGTGGCAGATGACTGTGATTGGCTAAATGCTGAGTTTGAACATCCTGGAGTCGTCTACTTTTCTCAGGAAATCCCAGATTATTCACCTCTGGGTGAATAAAATCTGTATTTCCGATATTTGAATTTTGGTCAAATCACACTTGAAGTGTAACAACACTGCCTTCTTCACAATCAACACATCACTGGGTCATACCATGTGTGAACTGTAGCAGGGGGGTTTGTGTGTTGCAGGGGGGGGCTGGCTGGGCAGGGGAGGGGTGGTGCTTGAGGGGTTGATGCGTTTCTCTTTCTGCCGGCGGTTGCAGAACCACACACGGATCACCTCCTTTTCCATGTTGAGCTGCTCGGCCATCAGAAGGATCTCCTCTGAGGTAGGCTTCTGGTTCTGTTGTGTGACAGGAAAAAATTCAAAAGTTCATTTCTATTATCTTGTAGTTCTTAAATAATAACGTGATTCATTTTAAAGGCATTTCTCTTAAAGAACACCTTAAAGGTACAAACTGTTCAACATGCATGCACTACTTTCTTTAAGGTATTAATACATCAATACCAACCTCACAAAATGTACAATGCAGGTTTCTATTTTGGTTTCATCCAGAGCCTAAAATGTAACTCCACCTAATTACCCTTAGTATCTTTTTTTCTTCTTCATGTTTTCTGCACTGCAAAAACAGCCCTACTGGAAAGAAGCCAAATATTCTTAAATATAATCAAATTGTCTTGTATCAAGCAAAATAATCTCCCCGGGGTGGGTAAGCCAGTTTTACTCGGCTAGAATTCATAAAACTAGCATAAAATTCTAACCACTTAAAGACTGTAATGGGCCTTAAAACTAGACAAAAAACTAAGCAACTTGTGCTTATTACAAGCAATGAGAGATAGAAGGTAGATTTACTTAAATTAGTAATTTATCCTTTAATCTAAGATTAGCACCAAAAAAAAAAAAAGCTTACAATAAGACACAATTTCTTCAAACAGCATAATAAATATAAGTGACTGTCTGAATTTAAGGCGTCAGAAGCATTTATTTATTATCTGTTATTTTTAGAATAAGGAAAACCATCACCTGGGATATTACTGTTGGAGCTTGTTACCGGTTAAATCTAGCTCAATATTAGCTGGAATATCTTATTAAGACAAAGCTAGATATACTTTCTTAAAATGAGATTACTTGCCTGACAAGATTATTCTTCTTTTTACACACAAAAATATATGACTAATTCCCCAGAAACAAGGCTTTTTTTTTACTTTCTGGAAATTCCTTTTTTGCAGTGTACCTGTGGCATGATGAACAGCAAGAACCAAATTCTTGGTCACTGCATCACGGAAACAATCAGGTTTGTTTCATTACTGTTTCATTTTGTGCATCACGTCCAGATTATATGTAAATGTAAAAAAAAAGAAAAAAAAAAAAAAGGTAGCTCACAGTGTAATCTCATGAACACTGATCCAGAGCTAGGTGCACAAAATCTATCCAAATAAACACAAACAGTACTGTTTTGCAATGTTGAATTCGCCTTCCGTGTTAATCAACGTGCTTAATGTTAGCTTATTTGTGGAGAATTTATCCGTCACTCATTGTTGACGTCAATGCAGATTAACTGATTTATTATTCCACTTGCTCTGTCTTATAGAGATGGATAGAAGCGCAACGGTATGGTATTAACTCCTGACTGCACGGCGCGTAACTCAACTCTGCAGATGGTGTTTGTCTCACCGTGATGAAGTTACGCTCCAGAGCAACGCGGACGTTTGTCTCGATGCTGGTGCGTTTCTTCCTGCGTCGTCCGGGCAACCCCTCAAAGCCCAGCATCGGAGAGGACAGCGAGCCGGGACTGGGCAGCATGCTGTCTATTGCCATGGTTTCTACACGCACACAGACACACAGCATCTGAAGTAAGTTTCTCGTAAGCATTCTCTACACTCACAGTAAGTTACACATATGCTTAAGCACTCAAACACAGACATAAACTCACACCTGCATCACTCAGCCATTTCTCCAGCAGGGGTTTGAGCTTGCACATATTCTTGAAGCTGAGGTTGAGCGCCTCGAAGCGTGAGATGGTGGTCTGGCTGAAGTCATTACCATACAGCTTCCCCATAGCCATTCCCACATCACCCTACACACACACACACACACACACACACAGATATAACTGTTAATGTAAAACACTCACATAAAAAAATATAATTGTCTTATTTAAGTCTTAAGTCTATTAAAAGCATAAACATATACTCCATCAGTAAATCTGTAAATGGTGAACAATATTTAGACATATGTTACTTATTTTAGACACTCACAGAGGCTTGTATGTACACACACACACACACACACACACACACACACACACACACACACACACACACCTGGGTGAAGCCAAGTTTAATCCTCCTTTGTTTGAAGGTGCGAGCAAACTGCTCCAGCTCCTCCAGGTCACTCGGCTCCTCACCGTGTGAGGTTACTGTGGCAGCCAAACTCATGGGTGCAGCTACTGATGGTGTCATGCTGCTGTCCCTTCCCTTCTCCCTTTGTACCAAGCATGGCCTGGCATCATGATGGCGCTACAGCATACACAGTACACAGTCTCATACAATCATACAGTTAGATCCTGTTTTCCCTCGTTTTCCACCCAACTTTCTTCTCTTAAACCAATATTAAACTTTTCCCACTAAAAAGGTTAACCAGGTCTAACCCGTTCTAAATGGTGTTTCTCATAGACCCCCCCGCCAAGAACCTGCATCATTCACCATTTAAACAGTGCTGTCAGTGTGATGGACCCAGGGAAAATTTTTAGTTTGAGGTGGAAGCCTGGGGATGTCATGTACCTGAGTTTGCATGCTCAGTCTGGGTGGCGTGGTCAGGAGAGATCCAGGACTTTGCTGAGGTAGTGGAATAAAATTTTGTGTTGAAAGCAGACCTGTGTGAAGGAATGAAGACAGGCAGGACCAGAGCAACATTAAATGAATAATAAGTATATGCTATAATGAAATAAAATCTTTTTTCCAGTGAATGAAATGAAATTGCTGAACGTTGTGCACGTGTGTGACGCACCCTGCTGGCTCTGCTGGGCTTGTGCCTGGGGTAAGAGGAACTGGGCATGAGACTGCAAAGGGTGACTTGGCATCAGCACCAACTGCTGCAGCTGCAACAGCTGCTGAATGTCCTAAAGGGAAGTTAATTATTGATATGAGTTTTGGCTTTCATTTCAGTAAACATTCGCTCTGCCACGGCACCACCAGAGGAGGGTGAAACCTTCTCCAGTGTGTGGTTTTTGTTTGACACTGATGGCTACACAACCACGAATACAAGTAGATAGTTAAGTAGTCGTTATAGGTTTAAATTCTGTAATGAAGGTCAGAATCATTTTAATAATATTTATATTACAGAAGTTACATTATTGTGAATAAAGGTTAAAAAAAAAGTGAAATCAAAGTGAATAAATAATTGTGCTTTGTAATAGACACCCAATGCTAAGGAGTAAAGAGAACCTGAAGTAGCTCACTGTACCTGGGCAGTGAGCTGGATGGGCTGTGAGAGGGCAAGCGGTTGCGGAGCATGAACAGGACTCTGCTCCGTTTTGGCTTGTGGCTGGACTTGTGCTAGAGCCTGATTGGCCTGTTGCTGCTGAGCCTGTTGTTGACTGGCTGCAGCAGCTGCATGAGTCTGCTGCACTGCTGCGGCCAGGAGCTGTGCCTGAGCCTGCTGGAGCAATAACTGCTGCTGTGCAGGTAGCAGAGCCGCCAGCTGGAAAGAGGAGCAGAGAAGAGAGGAGACAGTAGAAGAAACAATGGCATCAGAAAGTTGCAGGAGAGAAGCGGCATAAGTTAGGTTACCCTGAATGCTAAAGGAACACAAGGTTATGGGAGGGTAGGATTAAGCACTGGAACCATTAAAGGTGCAAAATATAAGGAAAAACTAATGTATATTGGCATAGTGCAAGGATGACCAATCTTTTCTGGAAAGGGTCGGTGTGGGTGCAGGCTTTCATTTCAACCAAGCAGAAACCACACCTGATAGTCTATTGAAAGTTAATTAAACAGGTGGAATCAGGTGTAACTCCTGCTGGATTAGAATGAGAACCTGCACCCACACCAGCCCTTTGAGGATAAGATTGGACACCCCTGGTATACTGATACTTGGTGGTACAAATATTCTCTGTGACTCATTTATGTTTTTGTCAGGCTCATACTTCAGACCTGTATTTCTATATGTACCTGTTGACTGTCATTAATGTAGAGTTAACCAGTGAATCCAGCTTTAGGCCCCTTATCAAAGGAGAAAGACCAGAACCCATTGGGACCATCAGTGCCTGTTCCCAATGACATATACTACATTTGATGGCAATACGTCGAACCGTTTCTGAGGTACAGCATCACTTCCTGTTTTGGCATTTTCAACTTCACAATTTTTTTTGTACATTGCAGACAAATCATGTTCAATATCAAAATTTGTTGGGTTTTTCTTCAGCATGGTCTGACAATTCAGCTTTGATAAAGATTAGATCAAGTTTCTAGGAGAAGAAACAAACAAAAAAAAAAAAAACAGGTTTTGTTCACACTCAAAATGGCAGACTTCCTGTTTGTTACATCAAAAACATTTGGCACGTTCCAGGGAATCATCACAAAGAACAAGCATGATTTGATGTTGAATGATTTCACCAGTTTCTTTTTACATTGTGATTATATGTGATGTGCATGATCATCTCAGCACATATGATTTTATGGCTGACCTGCCTATATAGCTACAATATTAGCCTTTTGTGTCAGTAAAGTGTGTGAATATGTGCATACCCCTGCTAGCTGACTGCCAGCCAACATTAGCTGCGTATGTGGTAGAGGAGGAGGCGGAGCATGGGTACTGAGCTCGGGGACTTCTCCTGCTTTAACCTGTAAAACACACACACAGTTTATCTTACTATCCACGTGTGGACCGTCCGCTGACATAATTATTAATGCAGCTAATTAATGCTATGCTACACCTTTACTGCATTTGACCTACTGTGGAATTGGGAACTCAGAATGATGTCATTTTCAACCTCTGTGCTTTCAAGCTACACGATGGGGAAGAAAACATGGTTACCACCATGTTCATCTTTTTGTTACTAGCCTGCTAACTGTACTGAGTGGTGTATATTTACCTCAGAACAGTGAACTGTAGCGTTAGTGTTATAGATTTAACATGTGAATACGTCTGTATGCCGATTGCTCTAAAATACAGTGTAACTCGTTTAAAGGTAAGAAGTGCCGCTGTGTTTACTGCTGATGCTGTGAGCGGCCATGTTGATTTGATGTCACTTGCTGAACTCTAAGAGACCGTCCAGAGTAAAACGTAAAGCTTTAGTTAAATGCAGCACTAAACATAACTTTAACTTCAGTAACCAAAAGGAAACCTTTTGGCGCTTTTATTTTTTTCTCCCCCCATTTTTTTTTTCATATTCCCATCCTTGTCCACACACACACACACACACACACACACACACACACACACACACACACACACTTCACACTCACCTTGGTGTGGCTTGGGGCAGGAGAGCGGCAGAACGGGCTTGTTTTCATTGGCTGGGTCTGAGTGGAAAGGGGGGGAAAGAGTTAATCACACAGCAGATATTAAATTGTCCTCATGTTAATGACTATAGATTTTATACACCAACTTATTTTATAATTATGATTCAAATATTGTAAGAACAACAACAAAAAGTAAATTAAAAACATGCAGCTTGGTTAAAATATTTTATACCACAGCACGCTTTAATTCTCGAATCTGATTGGTCAGAAGGTGTGTATTATTTCTGTGTAACATTGCGGCTCGGACTGTAGTTCCGGCTGTAACATGAACGGCAGGTTTATATTAATGCGCTCGTTATAATACATTACTGTTTCCATGGAAACGGCTCATTCACAGGGACTTTTATGGCAGAAGTACCTCATAGGCTAATCTAAAACTAATAATAAAAAAGTCTGTTCATGTCCAGCAAAAATCCACACCGATAGCTTTTCCCGGTTGCGTCGGTTGCGGTTGAGAATCGGTCCGCTGTCATTATACAGTACGAGAGTGGCCTCTAGAGGCGAAATAAAAACTGACTAATTTTGTTGTGTTATTTGAAGTGTTTTTTGATTCATTTTGGACGTCTCTATTTTTATTTGTTTTTTGGAGTGTTACTATTTGGTTCAGTTTAGATGTTTATATTTTATTTACTTTAATATTTATATATTTATTTCATTAAAAAAAGTATGGTACATTTTCATGGTATAGTCAGTACTGTTTATTTCTGTAATAAACTTCAGCAGTATTTAGTTAATCAGTTATCGGCAGGTACCGCCCAACTTAGTTATCGGTGTCGGTAAAATCCACTATCGCTCGACCTCTAGTGGTAACAGTAACTCCCCTTTGTGTCATGCAGTACCTCACCACCCCAGTGTGCATTATTTTTGGAGACGTTATTCCTTAATTTACATTAATTAAATGTTATTGGTTAACCTTCCTCATATTGTGCAGGCACATTCAATTATATCTCTAAATATCACCTACTGAATCAATTAAATATTATACAATTTTATCTACTGTAGTACAGTACAGTCAATGAATTTAGTTTAATTATGTCGAATGTTTTCACTAATAACTATATTACAATAAAGTAACAATAAAGGATGTGGTTTAATAATAATAATAATAATAATAATAATAATAATAATAATAATAATAATACTAATAATAAAAATAATAAAAATAATAAAAAATAAAAAGACATACCTGATCACTAGACTTGGGACTGTTCTTCTTCAAATCTGTAGAGTACACACACCCACACACACACACGCACACACACACGCACACACACACACACACACACACACACACACACACACACACACACACACACACACTCAGCTTTGTGCCTCAGGCTTCAGCCCTCATATCAGCAAAGAGTAACCAGTTACCCAGAGGCATCACATTAGTGGGATACCACAGCACGTTTAACCTGGGTTGACTGTGTGTGTGTGTGTGTGTGTGTGTGTGTGTGTGTGTGTGTGTGTGTGTGTATGTGTGTGTGTGTGTGTGTTGGCCTATTTTATGGCATAAAGCAGAGGCAGAGCAGGTATGATAGGGACAAATGTGAAAAATATTACAAATCTAGATCATGTTAGTAACATACACTTACTCACTCAAAGCCAAACACACACACACACACACACACCTATAAAACCCATTATATTTTACAGGTGTGTATTAATTTTTGAAATCCTTAAATATTCAGGCCTTAATCCTGTGTCTTAATGAGTTCCTCAGTGAGTGACATTATTTGGGTAACCGCAGGTGCAGGAAGGACGGAGGAACATTACTGCTATGTGTTGCTATGGAAGGTTTATCTCTTATAGAGACATACGGCACTGTGCAAAAGTTTTAGGCACATGCAAAGAAATGCTGTAGAGCAAAGATGCCTTCAAAATGATGAATTTAATGTTTCTATAAGCAGGTTCTAATCACTGGCACCTGATCTTCAACACCTGATTCTAACGTTATGGATGTGAAGGTGTGATAAATGTAGGGGCGCACTTACTTTTTCCATGTGACTGATCCGCTTTTTGTTCATTTAAATTGTAAAAAGTACTACGATTTTATGTCGTGTGATAGAGTGTATCACCTTCATCAATAGGCCCCGTTTCAAAGAGGATCAGACGTTTGCTTGACCTAATGTGCCGATAATAAAAATAGCAATTTCCACGGTGTGCTTATTTTTTCACGTGACAAAGACTCGCTTTCTCTCAAATACGGACAGACTTGAACATGAACAAGCGTTTTTACCCGTGCCGTCTGCAAGAAAGTCAGCTTCAGTCTTCTCATCATCAACTGCTTTACTCATCCTGATATCTAGTTTTAAAGACAGAGAGAAAATCTGATGAGGTTGACTAAAAACAAGCAGGTGAATACAAACTCATTCTGCATTAACAAATATGAAGCATATACTTCTGTGTAATTACATAAAAAGCTGAAAAATCATTACAATAAAATAAATAAATAAATAAATAAAAAAACAAGCTACAGCACTGCAATCCTGCATTTATCAACTAATCTAAATTAGCTTCTTATTACATGCTCGTTCTTGTCATGAACTGCGTGAATTATTATATTAGTGGGCAGATACGTACACGGTAAACATAAACGTATTATTATTATAATAAAAATTATATCTTTTGCAGGTTCGCTGTGAAACGTAGAGACCACTGGCATGCATGAACCATTAATAGATCTTTTTTTTTTTTTAACAGAGATTTTCTGGTACACGATTGAATTACATTTCTATTTTTACACTGTTCCTCTATCATTTTTAACTTAAAAATATTATATCTTACTTATTTCACAGCCTACTAATAATTCAAATACATTTGATAGATGTGTTGCGTTAATAAAACATTTTGGCCTGCTGGTCTTCTCTACCCTACTTCTCTTTTTAATTGACAGGAGAACGATGTTTTTGGTTTTGTCCAACATTTTTTATTTGGTATTTATGAATGTCATTTACTGGCTCTTAGAGATTTTTGGAGCCCCTTGAAAATGAGATGTTGCCTTTCAAGGGGTTATCCTTTCAATACATTCAAATTCTCCTTTACCTAGATCAACCAAAACGTGACCTAAACCTAAACATCTATGTCTGGTTAGCACCGATAGCGGCGCAGGACTACAGCACCCATCAGCCACTGCACTCCACATGTTCACATGATCACGAGCACCTGTACCGCGTTTATGCACAACGAGCATAATGAGTATTTGTCGCTTTTGTATAGCACTCTTTGTCTAGTGTCTGTTGTATGTTGTTGTATCCATGCTGCGTATGTTACATAGGCCTAGTCTTTGTTCACGCATGTTTTACTTTAAATAAAATACTCTGCACTTGCATCCGTCTCCAACCGATCTGTACCAAGCTAGGGCTGACCCGAGTAATCCGAATACGCAAGTATTAATTTGTTTTGTTTGGTATTTGTTTCTCTTTATAGAGCTGAAGTCTCATCAAGTGCATCATATATGTTTCTCCGCCTGTGTAGTGCGGTATATGTTCACACTGAGGACTGAGGACTGACCTAATGCATATAACAGGTATAATGGTATAACGTTGTGGGAGAAACAAATTTTAATTTTTTCATTTTTACTTCAGTTATTGTTGCACAGCTACTGAAATGGGTACACCTCTTTCTCTTTCAACCTCTAGGCTGTTTTAAAAATTCACAGAAGGTAAATGAACAGTATACGTACACTATTAATACAACAATGGAAATATTTTGAACGTCAGTAAGTATTATTGGTGTCCAGCAATGGCCTGGCGTCCTGCTCAGGGTCTCACCTCATGCCCAGTGTTCCTGGGACAGGCTTCCTGTGGCCCTGACCAGGATAAAGCAGTTACTGAAAGTGAGCGAGAGAGTAAACTTTATTATATTAGTGCATTTTGGAGAGCCCCACATAGATATGCTGCCCTGTGGGCTACGTGGAGCAGCGGCTCAACATATGAAAGCATATTCCTTGTGTTTGAAAAGAAATATGGTGGTGCAGTAAGGCAGTGTTTAGGTGAGGCAACTGGAGCAAACCAGTAACCAAAAACAATAAGACTAATGCATCTCCTATTAGCTCATGTTAATGAACTGGTCTTCGTCCCATGAGCAGAGTTGCGAGGTTCTGCGTATTTTGGCCACGTATCGTGTGTATATACTGATAGTGTATATATACTGCACATCAAAAATACGCACCACAGTCCCAATGCCCCCAATACACCTGGTCTTTTTAAGCTTTCTTAAAAAAAAAAAAAAAAAAAACTGTCAGTATCTGTATTTATATTTTTTTAGGACACATTATGTGTTCAATCTGAATAATAAGTTTATACTTCCTGTGTCTTGTGTCTTTCATACTCACGTCTATCATATAGGCGTATACATTATCTCTGACATTTTGCTTTACAACTGTATATGGAAACGTCTATAGATTTGTAAATTCGGATTCAAGTTCAAGTAAGAACAAGAGTAGAATAATAAAAATAGGATTCGTTCCTGAGTTCTGTTTTATATTTTAAATTCACACATTAAATTCACAAAATGAGCTCCATACTGTACATGTCCTCCTCTAAACATGTATAAACAAACACACCTCATGCAAACATTTTCACACACACACACACACACACACACACACACACACACACACACACAAGTATGTGGCGGCTCACATTCCTCCAGAGAGTCAGTCCTGACATTTCATTATTACTGCTCTTACTTCAGCTCGTTTTGATGTTGTCTCATTAGAAGGGTCCGTTACAAACAGCAAAGCTAATTAACCCCTAAACCATACCTCAGGAGAGATCATTAGAGAGAGAGAGAGAGAGAGAGACTGACTGACTCACCTGGAAAGCAGACATTTTGCCATAGCCACCATTTTATAAATAAACCTCAGCTCTCTGTCTGCTGGTCAGACCGGCAAAATTTAACAGCAGGGTGAGAGGTACTCATTTCCAGCACCTTCAATCAGTGTCATAAGGCCCAAGACCTCTGATCACCTAATTCATTTTAATTACATTTACATTAATCCTTCATTCATCCTTGTTTTTTTTAATCCAGGCAGGTCAGAGCACTGGTCTAAACCCTGGCATAATACACCAAAGATATGAAATCTGTGTCATATCAGCAGATGAGAAAGAGTGGTGAGCAGGCAACACACACACACACACACACACACACACACACACACACTCCTGAGAGAGAGAGAGAGAGAGAGAGCTTCAGCTGATCACTTAGCAGGCCATTGTCACTCTTCTTTCTTTCCACATCTCTTTCCTTCTCTTTCCACCCCTTACAGCTGTCAAAAAGGAAACTGCAGGTGCATGACATGGCCACATGGGGGCAGTCACATCATACAAGACTGATATGAAATCAATCAGTTCTCATGATCAAAGTCAAAAGTAGACGGCTAGCTGAGATTTTAGTTTTACTAACTGCTTTTACTGCAGTACAGATATTAATATCCACACATCCACTACTACATTTACTACTACAGGCCATGAGGAACACACAAACTGAAACTACACACACACACACAAACCCACACACCCACACACACCCAGGACGCAGCGGTGGAGGCAGGCAGGTCAGGGTGTTATATCTTGTTGGCTGTTGACCTGATTTAAAGACAATGGAGCGTAACAATGAATGAGTACAGGTTTAAAATTACACCCCTGAGTCACTTTCTCTCCCTCCCCGTCTCTCCCTCTCCGTCTCTGTCTCTCCCTCTTATCCAGTGCTCAGGTGAATTTGGCTATTCCATGATCAAGTCCAACATTTCTGATTCTGTTCACAGATCTCAGGACATAAGGATCTTCTGATGGATCAGACACTTTCCAGGCTTTTACTTATGATGTCATAATTCTTTTTATCATACAAACTACTTTGAACTTCGACCTACAGAAAAAAAAAAAAAAAATCTATTTTCCTGTTTCTTCCGTTCCACTCTTTTTCTGTCTTTTTGGCTTTTTCTCTCTCTCTCTCTCTCGTGTGTGTTTCTTTTTTGTCCCTCTACTTGTCTCTCTTTCTCTCCCTCACTCTCTCTCTCTCAACCGTCCAAATTCTTACTCTGTCTTTCTTTCTATCTCTCTCTGGTCAATAGTGGTCATGACATCACCAGACAGTCTCTGCTCTCCAATAGGGCAATTGCAATCCACGTTGCTAGGCAACAGCAGTGAAAGATCAGTGTGTGTGTGTGTGTGTGTGTGGGTGTTTGCATGTGTGTGTTGGGGAGGAAGTTGGGTATATATGTTACTGTCCAGTCAATAAATAAATGAATGAGTGAATGAATGATGCACAGTTATGGTGTTGGGGAATTTCGCTGGCACTCTGGGGTCACTCGTCCCCTTAAAACAGAATAACAAAGTTCCACCCGCTCCCAAAATATTTTATAATTCCTAATGGACTCAGTTGGTTCTGTGTCCCCCAAAATTATAAACAAAGCAGTAAGTGGAATAACCAGAATAAAGCATTACTGAATATGAATGAATGTGTTAAACACATTCCCACACTGCTCGCAACCCACAACTTCTTCGCCGCATCCCGCAGGTTCCTCGTCCTCCAATTCCGACTTCCTCCACCATTATGCCATGATGAAACACCTTCTCTGGGAACAGTCTCTTCCAGGATGACAAACCAACATCCACAGGACACCAGGGTCACCGAATAGTGTTTTGTTATGATAGCTTTAACAGTCCCTACAGGATTTCTCTGAGTTTTATTGTGATTGTCGCGGCCAAAAATGTTTGATTATGCTGCGGCTTTTTTCAAGACTTGTGATGCAACTTGCTCAGTTTTTTGTGCTTTTTTTTTTTTTGTGGAAATCACAATCGCACGAAAAGAGACCTTTTAGCTGTACTCATGTTCGACGCAGCTGAATCAAAGAGGGCTTTGGCTGAACGCGTGTTGTGATGACGTCACATGACGTGTCTCGGCCCAGATCTGCAGAAAATCTGGGGTAATTCGGAAAAATTGCAGACTCCTCTGAATATTGCAGAGTTTCCTTGACTTTGCGTTGATTTCTGCGGTCGCAAAATCCTGGAGGGACTGACTTTAGGACCGCAATTGCCACAAACAGTTTTGCACTCAAGTCTCCATCAGTGAACAGTGGAGAAGTTCAACAAAACAGACTTCATGTAAAAACTGTAATGAATTTTCCTGGTTACACAACTGCACTATTTGACCATGTAGTATTGGCACATTTATAGAAGGGATTTATTTATTTATAATCGCACTATCCGGTGTCACCCAGATGAGGACGGGTTCCCTTTTGAGTCTGGTTCCTCTCAAGGTTTCTTCCTCATATCGTCTCAGGGAGTTTTTCCTCGCCACCGTGAGTCACCTCTGGCTGCTCATTAGGGATAAATTCACGCATTTAAAATCTATATCCTGAATTCATATATTACTGTAAAGCTGCTTTGGGACAATGTCCATTGTTAAAAGCGCTACACAAATCAAACTGGAACTGAATTCGAATTGAAACTGAATGGCTCAATGAGAATGAAAACGATGTAAATCATATGCTATAATTTGTTCCTTACTGTGTGGAAGGCAGGGATTTGAAGTCTATCTGTCTATAGAGTCTATCTATAATCACATTCCTGTATCGTCTCATTCGTGTGTTTGTTGCGAAATTGTCTTTAAATTATAGCAGGCTGTGTGTGTTTTGAAAATAAATATAAATATAGAATATGTACGTGTGTCTGTGCATAGGTGTGTGCGTGTGTGTGTGTGTGTGTGTGTGTGGTTAGTTCCTCCAGCTCAGCACGTATGCACGTGTTTGTAAATGTATGTCTCCAGCAGTGTGCATTTCTCAGTGAGTATTTGTAAAAACACACAGATGTGTGTGTGTGTGTGTGTGTGTGTGTGTACACGAGAGCGAGAGTGCATGCGTCTCGGGAGTGTATATTATATCCGATACAGTAGCTCTTTCTCGCACCACATATTTCTGGGCCGATCGATAATTCTGACTCCCTACAAGACAATAATCGCTCTTCCCCTCCCCCTCTAGGCATCGGCTACCATTATTACAACTCTCTCTCGGGAACGCATGAAACAGCGAGAGGAGCCAACGCTCTCTACCTCAAATCATCTGTTCATCCACCTATCCCTCCATCCGTCCTGTACATGGCTCCAACATGAGTTAAAGAAGAAAGTAGAAAAGGAAAGCACAGATAGAGGAAGGGGGAAAGGCAAAATGGGAGTATGACTAATTGACAGACGGAGAGAGAAAGAAGAGACAGAACAAGAGGGAAGAGTGACAATTTTACAATAAAGGTGACTGTGATTGTATCATAAATAAAAGGAGGGAACAACAAAGACTTACACAGCTGCCTCTTAATAACCAGGCCTGTTGGGGGAAAGCACACACACACACATACACACACACACACACACACACACACACACACACACATCCATATGATATACTGTATGTATGTGTTATGTGAACTTTAGGTATATTGATTGGACTTCACCTGGCTTTCAGTTAAAGTGACGCTGATCTGAGTCACACAAACACTTTCCTTTCTTCTTCTCTCTCCTTTTAATATTGCCCTTCCTGACACCCTTTCCTGCCTTCTCTCCATCACTGGCACATACACCTCTCCCTCTGTCTCTCTTTCTGTCGCTCTCTCAAACTAATACCTCTTTCCTCCCTCCCCCCCGTCCTCTAAGGCCATCACGCCACAGCCCTGTCCTGCTCCTCATCCTTTACTCTCTTTCACTTCTTCTTTCAATTCTCTTCCTGTTCTTCTTCCTCTAACATTTCCTTCTTTCCAATTGTACTGTTCTCCACTAAAAAAAAAAAAAAAAAAAAGGCACTGTGAATTATTAAATTGATTTATTTAAACATCATTAATAATATACCTACATGCAAGACATTTGAGTGTAAGCCAGAGAGAGGAGGAGAGAAGAGAAAACAATAGGAAAAGAGGGAAAAGAAAACTGAAACGGTGGCGAATGTTGTAAGATTGGGAGGTTAGAATGGTTGGAAGGAGTGGGGAATCGGGGGTTAGGAAATTGGTCTGGCTAGCGGAACAGCTTTTCGCCCCTTTCTTGCACCTACCACCCCTCCATCCCTCCATCCCTCCCTCTTCCCCATTCTGTTTTGTATTCTGTGGAGATGACAGGGAGAAAGCTTTATTGCTCCGAGTTGGTATCGATCGGGGCCCCTCAGGGGGGGAGCTCAGACCAGCGCATGTTGGCAGCCCTTTTGCAGCGCCAGCTGCTACACCCTCCCTTTTTCTTTTCCTTTTCCTTTTCCTCTCTCTCTCTCTCTCTCTCTCTCTCTTTCTCTCTCTCTCTCTCTCCTGTCTGCTCTGGGGTTCACATCTGCAGCTTTCTGTTTAGAGAGGTTAAGAAGCAACAAGCACCACTGCACTTTATTTACCTAACTGCTTTTTGTCTCACTGGCAAGGCCTTGCTATCCAAACATGAATGAAAACACACACACACACACACACACACACACACACACACACACACACACACACACACACCATCCCCTCATCCCATCGTCCCTTCCTCCAAACCCTTAGATTTAAAACAAACAAAGCAGCAGCAAAACACAAATGTTCCTGTTGACTCACAGAAAAATGGAAGAAGAAATTCATGGGTTTATTATTATTATTATTATTATTATTATTATTATTATTATTATTTAGATAAGTCACTTCTGTTGGCCACTGTTATAACTCATGCTAATGCTGGAATGGTGTAAAGCAAAAGGATGAGTTGGACTCAGAGATAAGAGGGGGGTGTACAGGTTGACCATTTCCCCGAGGGCTGCAGGGAAGAATGAGGGAGGAAGAAGGGGAGAGAGGGAGGGAGGGATGGATGGATGGATGTACGGATGGATGAAGTGCTGCCCTCCACTCATACCCTTGGGCAAGGCTTTTCACCCGTGGTTCCCTGGGGTGTGCTATACTACTTTTTCTCCTTCTCTCGTGCTCATTCTCAGTGCCCTTGTCCTGTTTCCGTAAAGACGTCTCCACTTTGACTTTTCTATATAACAAAACTCCATTTGGACTCGACTGCAGCGCTTCCACTTCAGGAGAGAAAAACAAAAAAAAAAAAACTGTGGCCACCTCAGAGCCACTTAGGTTCACTCACCAAATCAAAGATATAAACCCCCTCCCACCTCCATTCTTCTATCCATCCACCCATCTATCTATAGCTCATTCTCTATTGCTACGTTGTCAGCTATAAGGCCTTCAAGCGCAGTAATATCACAAAGGACGTAAAAATCAGGAGAGGTTGTATGTGGGATGTACACGGTTAGGTGTGCAGGTGATGCTGTGCATGCCGGTTAATTTCTTTAATATTAAAGCTTTGTTCTGTAACAATTATTTTTTTATCACATTAGATTAATTTATCAAAATGATTTCAGATGAATTATTATTATTATTATTATTATTATTATTATTAATCCCTTAAAATTTTATCATAATTTTATTATAATATTCTGTGTCACATTTATTTCATATATAAAATTAATTATTGTTAATATATTTTTACTCTGAGAAAAGGCACATCTGTTTAAACTAATCTGTTAATTTATATTATATATATATATATATATATATATATATATATATATATATATATATATATATATATATATATATATATATATATAAGATGATATGTTCGTAGTTATTCTGATCATTGTGAAAAATGGAATATATCTGAGCGCACACGCTATGTGGCTAACGTACGTACACGTGAGTACACTGACAATATATTTGTTGATTGTAAGACAGAAAATATATTTTGAGAAATTATCTTAATAATGATCTAAAAATCATAAAAACATGTAAAAAAACAAAACAAAAACAAAAAAAACAACAACTTTAAAATAAAAAGGTCAAATAGGATGTGCGTGCGTGTGTGTGTGTGTGTGTGTGTGTGTGTGTGTGTGTGTGTGTGTGTGTGTGTGTGTGTGTGTGTGTGTGTGTGCGTGCGCGCAACCATATAATTGTCGTCTGTTGATTGCAAGGCTGTGGTCATGCTGCATGCAGGGTGGAAGATGGTGTCCAGGATAGTGAGGTGTTTGCTGAGTGGCACCACAGAGAGAGTGAGAGAGAAAGAGGTAGAAAGTGAGAGAGGGACTGAGAGAGGCTTTGGAGAGCTCCAGTCCCCCAGTCGACCGCCATTTCACACTGGTGACCAGCACAAATTGGATCAGGCGGCGTTCTCATTGCACCAGCAAAAAAAAAAAAATAAGATACATAAAATGGCCGTATCTCCAGCACTGCAACACTGAGTGCCGAGCGGCAGGAGGAGACAGATACAAACCACAAACACACTACATCAAGTAGAAAAGGCTAAATGTTCTCTATGCTTCATTTCAAATGATGTTTACGTCAAACCACGAAGAGCCGGTGATGCCTTCATAAGCAACGTTCTGAAACAAGATATAACCTTAAGGAGGCGTATCATTACATAATTACGCAGCTTCAAATATCAGCAGTTACTGTACATGTGATCACATTAGCATTTATATTTAAAGTGTTTTTGTAATATTATCTGTATAAATATGCCAAAACAATTACAGAACAAATCCAGGATTCCAAGGACAGTTAAACAGATGACGCACTTTATCCATTATTACTTTTGTTTATACTGGAAAATATTTTTAAGTGAGCACCTAAACAGCATTTGTTGTGCATGTGTGCAGCTGCTGGAGCTCGATATGAGACTCAGATCAGACACTTTCACACCTTTTGTTTTCATTATTGATTCATTTATTATGTGGTAGCCCTGTCCACTGAGGTTCAGTAATAAGGTCTCGCATCCGGGATTAATGATAAAGAACATAATTAAATAATTAAACACTTATCTCTGCTTTTTCACTGAACATTTAGCCATGGATTTAAGCCCATCTTTGCCGTTATGTACGAACATTATCTCTTGTGAATTTAGTAGAATTTAGGTTCATGAAAGTATAAAACACATGCTGCATTCCACATGTACTGTTACAGTATGTTCAGTGAATCTGCAGCACCAGGCCTGCCTTTTAGCAAGTTTATACAGATTATATTGTCCCTGTATTTTGGCCCTTGCACTGTTTTTGTACACAATACGGTCAAAAAGTATGTGCACCCCTGACCATCACACCCATATGTGGTTCTTCCCCAAAACACAGTTGTATAGAACGTCTCTGTGCGCTGTAGCTTTACAGTTTCCCTTCACTGGAAATAAGAGGCCCAAACCTGTTCCAGCACGACACAAAGTGCACAAAGCGAGCCCCATGAAGACGTGGTGTGTTAAGGTTGGAAGAAGGTAGAATAACTGGAGCGTCCTGCACAGAGCCCTGACCCCAACCCCACTGAACACCTTTGGGATGAACTGGAACTGGAGCCTCCTCACCCGACATCAGCGCCTGACCTCGACCTCACTAAAGCTGAACGAACACAAATCCCCACAGCCACGGCCCAGAATCTAGTGGAAAGCCTTCGCGGAAGAGAGAGCGGAGCTTATAAAGGAGGAATAAATGTTCAACAAGAACATATGGGTGCGATGGTCAGGGGTGCACATATTTCGGGGCATATAGTGTGCATTGGTGTTACGTAGAAGTATGCCATGTAAGATATTTGTCTGGAGAGTAATATTATACAAACAGAAGTAAAACTAGTGTTAAGCAAAAAAAGAAAAAAAAAGTCTAAAAGCTAGGCTCATAAGGCTCAGGTAACTTTGCGTCCACTTCAGTTAAAACAGCGTAAGCTATAAGCACATCATTTGAACTGCACTGGGTCAGTGTGAGTGTGCACAAGAGTATTGGTGTATTTGTTTATGCGTGAGTGTGAGTCCATTGTTGGCACCACGTGCACACTGTGTTTACACTTGGAGAGAAGGGCATGCGGGGCCGATATCTCTCACGGCAATCAATATAAGGGGTAGAGAAGTCGGTGGGGACGGTGTGTGTGTGTGTCTGTGTGTGTGTGTGTGTGTGTGTGTGTGTGTGTGGGAGGGGATCGGTAAAGAAAGCAGGTTATCTCCTGTCATTAATGGAGGGAATCCCAGGCGAGCAGGGTTCATGTGTGTGTGTGTGTGTGTGTGTGTGTGTGTGTGTGTGTGGGGAAGACCTGGATTCATTCAGAAAAACACAGACTGTTTGGCATTGGGAGAAGGCAGACAATTATCTGTATTGATTAACGCCAGCCAGCCAGCACACTGAAGACAGAAAACTATGACTAGATCAATAGAGAGGGAGAAGGGAATGAGATGGAGAGGGGAAAGATAGGAGAAGGGAGAGAGAGGAGAAGGGAAAGAGAGGACAAGGGCTGCTGGAAATAGGGCAGGACATGGAAAAAAAGCAACAGCTGTGCTAAGACACGGAGACAGCGGGAAGAATGAAGTAAAAAAAAAAAAAAAGTTGTAGATCATCAAGAAGTGTACAGCTCTATCAAGATATACTCACTGCTCTGATTATTCATATTCATACACATAAACTATGTAGATGTAGTTTATGTAACTTTATTTCAGCCATATGTATTCATCAGGCTGAAATATAGTTTGTATCTTATTCTATAGAGATGGGTTTGGATTGGTTGAGAGTCATAACATCTCCTCACTAAATAACATTATACTCAGCTTTCATTACATCCTTCCTAGAGCGAAGAGTAAAGAATTGTTTGTGTGTATATGTGGACGTTAATGAGGACATTAAAAAAGCAGAAGTAAGTCGTGTAATTAAAAAACCTACTAGTTTCAAAACACACGCACACACACACACACACACACACACACACACACACACACACACACACACTTTCAGTATTTAGACATCTGTTCCCTTAGCGACCGTTTCCAAGGCATTCATATCCCCTTGGGCGGACACTTCTGATGTCAACTACATATAAGGATACACACCTATATCACGTACATAAGGATACACACCTATATCACGTACATAAGGATACACACCTATATCACGTACATAAGGACACACACCTATATTTCATGTACATAAGGTCACACACCTATATTTCATGTACATAAGGTCACACACCTATATCACGTACATAAGGTCACACACCTATATCACGTACATAAGGATACACACCTATATCACGTACATAAGGATACACACCTATATCACGTACATAAGGACACACACCTATATTTCATGTACATAAAGATACACACCTATATCACGTACATAAGGACACACACCTATATTTCATGTACATAAAGATACACACCTATATCACGTACATAAGGACACACACCTATATCATGTACATAAGGACACACACCTATATTTCATGTACATAAGGACACACACCTATATCACGTACATAAGGTCACACATCTATATCACATACATAAGGACACACACCTATATTTCATGTGCATAAAGATACACACCTATATCACGTACATAAGGTCACACACCAATATTTCATGTGCATAAAGATACACACCTATACCACGTACATAAGGTCACACACCTATATCACGTACATAAGGTCACACACCAATATCACGTACATAAGGACACACACCTATATTTCATTTACATAAAGATACACACCTATATCACGTACATAAGGTCACACACCTATATTTCATGTACATAAGGATACACACCTATATTTCATGTACATAAGGATACACACCAATATTTCATGTGCATAAAGATACACACCTATACCACGTACATAAGGTCACACACCTATATCACGTACATAAGGTCACAAACCTATATCACGTACATAAGGATACACACCTATATCACGTACATAAGGTCACACACCTATATTTCATGTACATAAAGATACACACCTATATCACGTACATAAGGTCACACACCTATATCATGTACATAAGGACACACACCTATATCACGTACATAAGGACACACACCTATATTTCATGTACATAAAGATACACACCTATATTTCATGTACATAAAGATACACACCTATATCACGTACGTAAGGACACACACCTATATCACGTACATAAGGACACACACCTATATTTCATGTACATAAAGATACACACCTATATTTCATGTACATAAAGATACACACCTATATCACGTACATAAGGTCACACACCTATATCATGTACATAAGGACACACACCTATATCACGTACATAAGGTCACACACCTATATCATGTACATAAGGACACACACCTATATCACGTACATAAGGACACACACCTATATTTCATGTACATAAAGATACACACCTATATCACGTACATAAGGTCACACACCTATATCACGTACATAAGGACACACACCTATATTTCATGTACATAAAGATACACACCTATATCACGTACATAAGGTCACACACCTATATCACGTACATAAGGTCACACACCTATATTTCATGTACATAAAGATACACACCTATATCACGTACATAAGGACACACACCTATATTTCATGTACATAAAGATACACACCTATATCACGTACATAAGGACACACACCTATATTTCATGTACATAAAGATACACACCTATATCACGTACATAAGGACACACACCTATATTTCATGTACATAAAGATACACACCTATATCACGTACATAAGGTCACACACCTATATCACGTACATAAGGACACACACCTATATTTCATGTACATAAGGATACACACCTATATTTCATGTACATAAAGATACACACCTATATCATGTACATAAGGTCACACACCTATATCACGTACATAAGGACACACACCTATATTTCATGTACATAAAGATACACACCTATATCATGTACATACGGACACACACCTATATCACGTACATAAGGACACACACCTATATTTCATGTACATAAAGATACACACCTATATCACGTACATAAGGACACACACCTATATTTCATGTACATAAAGATACACACCTATATCACGTACATAAGGACACACACCTATATTTCATGTACATAAAGATACACACCTATATCACGTACATAAGGACACACACCTATATTTCATGTACATAAAGATACACACCTATATCACGTACATAAGGTCACACACCTATATCACGTACATAAGGACACACACCTATATTTCATGTACATAAGGATACACACCTATATTTCATGTACATAAAGATACACACCTATATCATGTACATAAGGTCACACACCTATATCACGTACATAAGGACACACACCTATATTTCATGTACATAAGGATACACACCTATATCACGTACATAAGGACACACACCTATATTTCATGTACATAAAGATACACACCTATATCATGTACATAAGGACACACACCTATATTTCATGTACATACGGACACACACCTATATCACGTACATAAGGACACACACCTATATTTCATGTACATAAAGATACACACCTATATCACGTACACAAGGACACACACCTATATTTCATGTACATAAAGATACACACCTATATCACGTACATAAGGTCACACACCTATATCACGTACATAAGGACACACACCTATATTTCATGTACATAAGGATACACACCTATATCACGTACATAAGGACACACACCTATATTTCATGTACATAAGGATACACACCTATATCACGTACATAAGGTCACACACCTATATTTCATGTACATAAGGATACACACCTATATCACGTACATAAGGACACACACCTATATTTCATGTACATAAAGATACACACCTATATCACGTACATAAGGACACACACCTATATTTCATGTACATAAAGATACACACCTATATCACGTACACAAGGACACACACCTATATTTCATGTACATAAAGATACACACCTATATCACGTACATAAGGTCACACACCTATATCACGTACATAAGGACACACACCTATATTTCATGTACATAAGGATACACACCTATATCACGTACATAAGGACACACACCTATATTTCATGTACATAAGGATACACACCTATATCACGTACATAAGGTCACACACCTATATTTCATGTACATAAGGATACACACCTATATCACGTACATAAGGACACACACCTATATTTCATGTACATAAAGATACACACCTATATCACGTACATTAGGACACACACCTATATCACACATTGGGATTCATTTATCAAATTGGATGTGAATGGATTTATTCATAAATCATGTAGGACTATTTACACAACAATAAAATCCTGTTTAAAATCCTGTAATTTCAGAAAAACATTCGTATCCTAATCATGGTTGTGTGTGTAAATTTACACATAAAGAGACTAAATAATGTAAACCTCGATTGATATAACTCATATAATTTGTGATGAGTTACTGCACTTTATATATGGATTACAGTGTCAAGTTCATGTATTTCATTTACACACATCAATATAATGAATCTTTTGTGAAACCCAGTTATTTCATATTAATGGCATTAACTAAACAAATATTAAACATAAAAAAATAAAGAAAGCAAGTCAATATACAGTTTTTCTCAATCGATTTGACACATTTCTCCAAATGAATGTAGTTGCTCTCAAAACAATTAACACAGCAAACTAAACACACTCTTATGTTGGCGAAACAGTTCAATATTCACTGCATAATGAAGCATTGCATTTTATTCTAGTAATGCATTTATTAGAAATACATACTAACATCAAAACTACAATTGTGTTCTCTGTTGATCTGATAACAAATTCAGCTGTAGATACACAAATAAATGAATGAAAATACGTGTTTTTCATGAAGTTCTTTAATGAGGAGTTTAGTTATATAACAATGAGTTTTTGCCCCCCAAAACTAATACAGTGAGGGGAAAAAATGATTTGATCCCCTGCTGATTTTGTACGTTTGCGTATCAGTCTATAATTTTAATGGTAGGTGTATTTTAACAGTGAGAGGCAGAATAACAACAACAAAAAAATCCAGAAAAACGCATTTCAAAAAAGTTATAAATTGATTTGCATTTTAATGAGGGAAATAAGTATTTGATCCCCTATCAATCAGCAAGATTTCTGGCTCCCAGGTGTCTTTTACACAGGTAACGAGCTGAGATTAGGAGCACTCTCGTAAAGGGAGTGCTCCTAATCTCTGTTAGTTACCTGTAAAAAAGACACCTGTCCACAGAAGCAATCAATCAATCAGATTCCAAACTCTCCACCATGGCCAAGACCAAAGAGCTGTCCAAGGATGTCAGGGACAAGATTGTAGACCTACACAAGGCTGGAATGGGCTACAAGACCATCGCCAAGCAGCTTGGTGAGAAGGTGACAACAGTTGGTGCGATTATTCGCAAATGGAAGAAACACAAAATAACTGTCAGTCTCCCTCGGTCTGGGGCCCCATGCAAGATCTCACCTCGTGGAGTTTCAATGATCATGAGAACGGTGAGGAATCAGCCCAGAACTACACGGGAGGATCTTGTTAATGATCTCAAGGCAGCTGGGACCATAGTCACCAAGAAAACAATTGGTAACACACTATTCCGTGAAGGACTGAAATCCTGCAGCGCCCGCAAGGACCGCCTGCTCAAGAAAGCACATGTACAGGCCCGTCTGAAGTTTGCCTGAATGATTCAGAGGAGAACTGGGTGAAAGTGTTGTGGTCAGGTGTGGTCAGATCTCTTTGGCATCAACTCAACTCGCCGTGTTTGGAGGAGAACGAATGCTGCCTATGACCCCAAGAACACCATCCCCACTGTCAAACATGGAGGTAGGAACATTATGCTTTGGGGGTGTTTTTCTGCTAAGGGGACAGGACAACTGCGCTGCATCAAAGGGACGATGGACGGGGCCATGTACCGTCAAATCTTGGGTGAGAACATCCTTCCCTCAGCCACGGCATTGAAAATGGGTCGTGGATGGGTATTCCAGCATGACAATGACCCAAAACACACAGCCAAGGCAACAAAGGAGTGGCTCAAGAAGAAGCACATTAAGGTCCTGGAGTGGCCTAGCCAGTCTCCAGACCTTAATCCCATAGAAAATCTGTGGAGGGAGCTGAAGGTTCGAGTTGCCAGACGTCAGCCTCGAGACCTTAATGACTTGGAGAGGAGTGAGACAAAATCCCTCCTGAGATGTGTGCAAACCTGGTGGCCAACTACAACGTCTGACCTCTGTGATCGCCAACAAGGGTTTTACCACCAAGTACTAAGTCGAAGGGGTCAAATACTTATTTCCCTCATTAAAATGCAAATCAATTTATAACTTTTTTGCGTTTTTCTGAATTTTTTGTTGTTATTCTGTCTCTCACTGTTAAAATACACCTACCATTAAAATTATAGACTGATCATTTCTTTGTCAGTGAGCAAACGTACAAAATCAGCAGGGGATCAATTAATTTTTCCCCCCACTGTACCTCTCCTCCCTCCTCTTACACCTTGCTCTCCTCTTTCTCTCTGTCCATGCCTTCTTATATTTTCTTCTCCTGCTCATTCTACTATACCATTGCCCTCCCTCTACTCCTCCCTCTTCTCCTCTTCCTACATCCTCAACTCTTCTTGCTCCATCTCCTCTTCCTATACCCTCTACTCCTCTCCCGTCATCTCTTTCTACCTCTTCAACTCTTCCTCTCCCTCTCATTAATACCCCTTCTTCTACCCTCTCCACCACCTCTCGCTCTTACACCTCTTCCTTTTCCCCTTCTCATTCTTCTTCACATGCAATGTGTGCTTCTTTGATGTTTTTCTTTCCCCCTTTTATAGCTGTTGTAATTAAGACAGCTGTGTAAACAATCAGGAAATTTGCATTTGTGTGTATTACTAACTAATCAGGTATCAATTTGGGGCTAACTGAAAACATACCTTGTGCAACTGGGAATTTAACAAATAACAGAGTTTTGTTTGTCGTGTTTGGAAAAACGGTACACAAATGTTTGTGATATTTGTACAGACCAATAAAAAGAGCTGCAATTGTTTTTTCCCCTGATATATTAAAGTTTTGGTTGGCTGTACGAGCTACTGTGAAAACATTTGAGAATTTTGTGCGCAGTGTTTTGAGAAAATGATGCATGTGATTTGTAATTTGTATGAAATGAAGGAAAATTTACAATCCGTTTAGGACAATTACAAAGTGTTCAGATCACCGTGTTAACCGTTTTGAGCGCAGTTACCTGAGTTTGGAGAAATGCGTCAAATCGATTGAGAGAAACTGTAAATCAATAACAGTTAAGAATGTAGCCCTGTAATGTCTGTAATGTGGTGTGCAAGTTGGTTCCGTTTGTTGCGGCATCTTCTTTTAATGCTGTGCAACACTTTGCTTTAAATAAAAAAAGCAGTTTCTCTGTGTGATCAGTGTCCATGATCACCTGGGTACACGATCATCTCTGTTTTCATGTCAAACACCTTTCTTTGGTGTTTGACACCAAACACCAAAAACAAGGTTCTTTGCACCTCACCTTTGTAACTCATATCTAATTCACATTTTCTGTAATTTATTATTGGCATAGACATGAGTGAAAATAACTTTTATTTGTTGACTCTGAGTCTTTTAAGCTTTTTTACTCGCCATTGAGCTTTGCCTTGTACGGAGTTCACCTGTAGAAAAGCTTTGCCGTGCACACGCCTGCTAATTTACATACGCACGCAGGTACGAAGAAAATCAGCATTCTTTGAAAGTTTTGTAAATCTGGTGGGAATTTTTAGTTTGGTTTGGCTCACATTAACAAACATTAAAAACACTAACCCGCAACTTTACTAAACGACTGATAATTATTGAGGCCCATTACATTGTTCCACTGCTCCCCTTCAAATCTATACACTTTCATCTTAGTAAAGGTCAAAGGTCATAGATGAACTATGCTTAAAGATACAGATATCAGCTGTTACAGTATTCCACAACAGACTTTGCTTTGTGGCAGCGTGTAGCTTTCACTGATTTCACACTTTTATGTTTCTCTTACCAACTCTTACTAAACACATCTCCCTGAGGAGTATGGAGTCGGGAGTAGATTCCCAAAGCTGTAAGACCTGAGAGAAATGCAGCTTAAATGACTCTCACTGGTTCTCAAACACCAGCTGGCTTTATTGATGCACTGGCCTACTGCCAAAAGGTTCTCGTTCTCTCTTGCTCTCTCTCTCTCTCACACACACACACACACACACACACACACACACACACACACACACACACACTTACAACTCAAGGCCTATGTTCTATGACACTGCATTCAACTGAAACATACCAAAACAACATATACAGTACTAACCCCGAATGAAAACAAATCCAAATCTCCCAGTGTGACATTTTGGAACTTGTGCATCACTGCTTATGTTTTACTGTGTTAGAAAACGATAGAAGAGAATCTACAGTCCTGGCATCTTAAATGCATTTCTTTGGGCCACTGCTGTGCAAAAACAGAATAAGTGCACTGCGCACACATGCCAACATGCTATAATTACTGCCACTAGACAGTCACACAGAGTCAGTCCCTGTGTGTGAACACATTACAAGAGATTCAGATACTGAAGGCTGTATTCAAAGTTTAGTTACCAGTCCCACCAGAATTGAGTGATTTTGTGATCACAGAAAGGAACACAAAATCAAGCAAACTCCACAATATTCGGAGGAACGCTTTCCATTTTCAATTTTTCAAAATTACCGCAGATTTTCCTCAGATTTGGGCCGAGACGCGTCATGTGACGTCATCACAACAGCCAAAACCCTCTTCGGTTCACGTGCATTGAATACGAGTACAGCTAAAAGGCCTCATTTACCAACAAACATCACTGCGAAAGAGTGCGGAAGATTGCGATTTCGCGAATTCAAGCAGCTTTCTGAAAAAAAGCACAAAAAAAGCATTTTCGGCCACAACAATCACAAAAATGTGCACATAGTGAAGATTGAATACCAAAATTGCACACATCTGTATTAAGAATTCAGATGTAAATACAGATGAAGGCCCTGTCCACACACACACACACACACACACACACACACACACACACACACACACACACATATATATATATATATATATATATATATATATATATATATATATATATATATACACAGATATTACTCTGCATTTTGGCCTCCTGTCCACACGAACATGACATTTTGGATCACTGAAAACGAAGCTTTTTGAAACCACCCTCCATGGTGCAGCGTGTGTTATGAATGAAGCTAGAACTCAGTTTGTCACGGCTGTTGACCAGGTTGTTGCCTTATGCGCTGTAATTTCTTATTTGATAATGTGTTTGCAATTTAATTTCACTTTGTTTTATTAAATTACAAAGCACCAGAATATGATCAGTGTTGTACTGTTCCTGAACCCAACGCTCCGGTGCTTACAAGCTGCACTGAGAACAGAAAATATTGATAAAACTTCAGGTAGTCTTGCAGCAGTTCCACCTCATCATCAGTCCATATGAATCTTTGTGTTCATCCTTTTTCATTTTAGAACCATTACCAGCATAAAGCAGTTACTGAAATTATAAATAAATGAACTTTTGTCCATGCTGGTGTTTCCCTTTCTCTGCCACTCAGTACACAGATCTAAAGGTGTTTATTATATACTATCAGCACCTAATTGGCTGGCCTGTGTGAGCGCTTTTTAAAACGGTGCTTCGGTTCACATGATTCAGTTACGCTGCATCCCTTATGTTCACATGTTAATAAAACTAAAGGTAAAAGCTAAACTGGACATGTGCAGTGTGGTCGACCTTTATGTGTGGGTGAGTCCTGATGCCTAGCTAGAATCACTATAAAATGAAATATTCAGGATCTATTTTTGGTGTATACCCATCATCTAAACAGCACATGAGCCTATTTTAGCCTGTAGCTTTACTACAGAAGTGTGTGCACTCCAGCTCAAGTCTCTTTGGGTTAATCATATGCAGTTTTAATATACGTTTATAATGTATTAAATTATAAAATACTGGTGCAAGAAAACAGATAAATAAATACTCCACACCTGTACATGGGCCACCCCTGCTGAAATTTGGTATATATGGGTTTTACATTCAAACAGGTCCAGATTGGCCATTACTAGATTCTGGAGTAATCCCGGTAATCTGGCCTGTTCTGTGTCTGATTTTGGCTTTTTTTTTTTATTTATTGTCTGCAATGCAGTTAAGTGGCTGGAAAATTCTGCACTTCCAAGAAATTTTGTGGTTGGTTAATAAATCATGAACCGGTTAGTCTTGCTACACTATTGGTCATCATTCACCTCGTATCCACCTGCCTGAATGGACAAGAAGCTGCCAGGTGGAGCAGAGAGGGGAAAAAGCACAAAAAAGAAAAGCCCTCCAAGTGGATTTAGCAAAATGCAGAAAAATAACAGACATTTTTAATGTAACATCAAGTGCTATGTCGCTAGCATTAACTAATTAGGATGAATTGACGGCAGTATCATTATCTAGCAACTACAACCACAACTGGCTGCATCAATGGCATTATTAGTCTTTACAGATAAAGATAACTGTGTTATAGTTCCTTCTGAATGTCTGTATATATTTTTCAGGATTCACTATAAAAATGAGGCCCTTTCATAATCAGTAAGCACTGCCACTTCGCCATATAGCCTCGGGCTGTCTAGCTAGCAGCTTTAATTTAACATAAAATGAAAGTATTAGCCAACATTGATAATCAGACTCATTAGCTTGTTAGCTTTGTTTGGGGTGGCCTGGGTGAGTGTGAGGGTTCAGTGTCCCATGTGCAACAATCAAAGTAACTAACTAAAAACATGGTGGATTGAGCGCTGATCCTGCAACAGACGCCAGTCCATCACATGGCGCCACGGATACACTAAGGGCTGCACGACTTCTAATTTTTTACAAGTTGTCTAATAATTAAAAAACGTAATTGACTGGTTGTGTTTTCCAGAGTTAAAGCAAATATTGTTTCAGGACATGGCTTTTATTAGATTGCTTTATTAGTGCAGCACAGAGAGTGGTTAAACTGCACTTTCACACATTTAACAGCCACACACAGGCTTCCACAGCAAGTCTGGATCAGCCTCTTTGAGTCGTAATGCACCAACCATCCGACTCTAAACTAGCTGAATGAGACTGGATAGTGACGCGTAACCCGCGGCTCCAAAGGGGCTCTTTCACGCAGCGCTGGAATTCACTCTGCTACAGTGCATGGATTTTATTTCAAATTTATTTAGTGTTAAAGGACAACAGAAATAACTGTGGGAGGAATTTCTTTTGGGAATGGGATTAAAAAACAGTCTCACACACACACACACACACACACACACACACACACACACACACACACACACACACACCTCTGCACTTCATGCATAGTGATATCTAAGTGTAATCGGTCTATTAAAGTGAAAGAAAAGACTTTTCCCAGCATAGTCTTGTGCATTTGACTGTAGAATTGGCTTCAGCTAGTGTGAAATATTATTAGACAAGCAAACTACATTTTAGCTGCTTTCTTTACAGTCTGCTTTGCTGGGTTTTTTTCATCGGCCAAAAATAGTCAACATCCCCACAGCGACAACTAGTGAATATATTAGTCGACTAGTCTACACAACCACTAATGTTTATGTAGTCCATCATATGTACAGATGAGAAGTAGACAGATAATTACTGATATATGACATCTGTAAATACAGCGAATACTGCGTCACATGCCTCTTCTCAGCAGGCGTATTGTCACATTAGCCCATGATACCCCACCTGTCAGCAGAGGCTGTCAGTACCAGAGCACTAGATTCAGTTATTATTTACAGCTCACTTCCTGGCTTCTTCACTGTGCTCCTTGACTTCTCTTTTGGATTATCTTTCTATGATTAGTGCTCTACTGTCTTTTGACTTATGCCTGCCTTTCTGGACGTTTGATTGTTTTTACCAGCTTTGTCTGTTTGGATTTTTAATAAACAATCTGATCGTTTCTCCTGAGTCTGGTTCACTACACATGTGCAGAAAGTTCATAACCTTCATAACTCTTTCTAAAGCTATACAAAAATGCAAGGTTATGGGTCTCATTTATCAACAGTGCATATACATACAGCCGTGTGAAAAAATAAGTAATGGAAATTGTTGGGGTTTTTTTGTTTAGTTTTTTTATTTTATTTTATTTTATTTATTTATTTATTTTTACATATTTGGGCAAGCAAACATTTTATCCTATTTGAAACAGTGTCTATTAATAAAGGTGATAACACTATCAAATTACATAAAACTGACATTTTGTAGTAATTTACAAATTTTAAACAACAAAAAAAAAAACAGATCAGTCACATGGAAAAACTGAGTACACCCCTACATTTATCACACCTTCAAATCCATAATCCAGGTGTTGAAGATCGGGTGCCAGTGATTAGGACCTGCTTAGGGAGCGCAGGTGGAACCTGTCTTATTTATACCCCTCTCATATCTAGTGTCTAGTGTTCCCTTTGCTATTGAGGTGTGTGGTGTCATCATGCCAAGATCTAAAGAGCTTTGTAAGGCCTTCAGAAGAAAGGTTGTGGATGACTATGAGTCTGGCCAGGGATTTAAAAAGATCTCCAAATTATTTGAAATACATCATTCCACTCTAAGGAAAATCATCCACAAATGGTGCAGATTTCAAATCACTGCCAGTTTGTCCAGCACTGGCCGTCCCAGCAAATTCAGCCAAAGAGCAGACCGTCTGATGCAAAAAGAAGTCTCCAAGAACAACAAAATTTCATCACAGGATCTGCTAGTAAGTCTTGTAGCTGTTGGTGTCAAGGTGCATGCTTCTACAATCAGTTTGCCAATGAGCATATAGGCAAAGACCAGGACTTTTGGAATAATGTGTTCTGGACAGACGAATCAAAGATGGAATTGTTTGGCCACAGTAACAGCAGACATGTTTGGCGCAGACCAAAGACAGCTTTTCAGGAGAAGCACCTCATACCAACTGTGAAGCATGGTGGTGGAAATGTTATGGTTTAGGGTTGCTTCGCGGCCTCAGGGACTGGACAGTTTGCATTCATTGATTCAGCTATGAATTTTGCATCAAATCAAAGAGTGCTTGAAGATAATGTGAGGCCATCTGTCCAAAAGTTGAAGTTGAACTGAAAGTGGACCTTTCAGCAGGATAATGATCCTAAGCACACTAGCAAATCCACCAAGGAATGGCTCAAAAAGAAGAAATGGAGGGTTATGGGGTGGCCTAGTCAAAGCCCGGATTTGAATCCCATTGAAATGTTGTGGGGGGATTTGAAACGGGCAGAACATGCAAGAAAACCATCAAACATCTTGCAACTGAAAGAATATTGCATGGAAGAGTGGTCAAAAATTCCAGCAAGCCTGGTGGACAATTATGCAAAACGCCTACAAGAAGGCCAAGGGTGTACTTACTTTTTCCACAGAAGAATATCACATCTGTTGATATTTCTGTTGAATAAATGATTGAAAAAGCAAATTGTCCTTGTGGTTATGTAACCCTAATCCTAACCCTGACCCAAGTATATCAACTTTATTAATAGGCACTGTTTCAAAGAGGATCAAATGTTTGCTTGTCCAAATATGTTAAAAAAGCCAATTTTCATGAGGTGTACTTATTTTTTCACATGACTGTATTTCTCAGGAGCCCTTAGTAATAGAAATATGTAATAGTGATCATGAGGTACATGAGGCTCAGTGGTTAAGCCGTTGGACTTCTGATCAGAAGGTCATGAGTTCAAACCCCAGCACCACCAAGCTTCCACTGTTGGGCCCTTGAGCAAGGCCCTTAACCCTCAACTGCTCAGATGTATAAATGATATCTCATGTAAGTCGCTCTGGATAAGGGTGTCTGCCAGAAATGTAAAGGAGGAGTTTCCATCTCACTTATTGTCAAAAATTATCTGCATAATTGACAGACTAATTACTGATTTCTGTGCTCACCACAAAGTGCAGACAGGTGACAGATAAAATCCAAAGTAAAATCTTATATAAAATGTACATCTAAATATTGATTGTGATGATGCCTGGCTTGACGATCTGACACAGCTGATACAGCTTTGTACAGGAAGAAATGTGTTATTAAGGAGCTGGAACCTCATTGATGAGTGGGTCATCAGTCCATTTCATTTATCCAGTGCAGTTTTAGTTGATACCTGTTGTAGGGTTTTTAGCCACACACATTTCACTGAGAACCTGGAGATAGGTCTGGCATTTCCTAATCAACTATGAGCCGAATAATAATACATGCATTCACATCGCTCACGCTGGACCACATCACATTTCAAAAACCAACAGCAGACAAGACAACAATAATGAGGGATTTCTAAATGTAAATGTCCAAAATAAACCATTTTGTTTTTACAGAATCGCTTCATTGTCTGTGAACTTCATCTTCTTAGACCTTTTGACCACAATAATCTCCACGAGCAGGTTACTGGGCTTTTTATAGGGAAGTATGGAAGTATGGGAGCATGGCCAAGCATGGACATAGCAGTTCAGAATGTGTAGGATTGATCATTTATTAATGTCCAGCTGAGAATCGTCTTGTGTTTCCTGATGATTCTTATGTGCAACTTTTATAACTAGTTCTATTCATGCTTTGATAAATGAGACTTTATGGGCCACGCTCATTTGCATAAAGAAACGCCCCCCAAAAAAAATCTAGCTTCCCTTTAAAAACCCCCGTAGCCTGTAGTCTTTTTTTTTTAGAAAGATCTAAATAGATTCACTTCACCGACAGTGATGTAGAGACACTTTTGCACAAAGCAGAGAACAGAATTACATTGAAAAACAGTATATTACTTATAAGTTATAACTGTCCAGCTCTTCGATTTAAGACAAATCAGAAACATGAAAAGTTTCCTAATAAGCACTTAACGTTGTAGTTAAACATGTTCTAATGATGGTAGATGAATCTGACAGACCAACTCATGGATATCAGATTCAGATTCATAATAACGGACAACTGTAACATTTTGGCTGCACAGCTAGAGATGGAAACAGCTTACTGAGTGGATGATGAAATTCACAAACATCAATACGGTCCACATATCTACACCTCAACCTTTGCATTTCAATGCTGCCTCCTTAAATTATTTATGCTTTGCCCACATCAAAAAAAGAGCCCCAGCCAAGCCCTTCACACCTATTCCCATAGTAACCAACTGCCTGAGCCCTATAGGTGCACAAAGACACCTGTCTCTATAGAATGCATATGTAGTGTGCGCACACACACACACACACATATCTGATTGCTAGGTTTTTGCTGTATTTATATTTACACATACTGTATAATGGTATTGTGTGCTCGATGGAGTGTGACTGTGTAGTGTTGAGAATGTGTGTGTGTGTGTGTGTGTGTGTGTGTGTGTGTGTGTGTGTACTACATATCTACACAGAAAATGTGTTTCAATTAGTGTGTATGATCCAGACATGTTTTCTTTAAAACATGACTGTGTATACTGTATATTGCACTCAATATTGTTCCATATTGAAAGTTTGGCATAAAGTGAACCTTCACTGGCAGTTTGAGGAAGTACGGGCATGTCAGTGTGTGTAAACATTTTGAAGTTATGAGGCCATTTGGCAGAGGAAAACGCCTTGTTTACAAAAACAGAATCTTTTTATTAATTTTAAATAAAATAAATAAATAAATAAATAAATAAATAAATAAATAAATAAATAAAAGAGCCAAATGATTTCCTTTCGGTTACTGATGATAGGTTGAAGTTTAGGTGGAGCATAGAATTAATTATCTGTATTAATAACTGTCAGTGGATGGCCTTCACAAGGATAGTAATACAAATGTGTGTGTGTGTGTGTGTGTGTGTGTGTGTGTGTGTGTGCGCGTGCACTGAATTGGCGTGACCGCATACGCGTGGCTCTTTCATGTGGTCCGGGTTTTTGCGGCGTCCCCTCCTCGTCCACTCGGACAATAGCCCCATGCCCCAACCATTGCTCTTTACACTTGATGAACAGCGGCCCTCTTGTCAAACCCCCCCCCCCAGACCCCCCGGCATATTTTACCTCCTCCATCTCACCCCACTGTTCCCCACCTCTCTATCTATCACCCCAACCCTGAACCGCAACCGCTGTTGTCCACTGTTCACCTCATCCATAGTAGACAGTATTGATTTTCAGCAAGCAAAATAAAAAAGGCCATGAATTTTAATGTTTTCTGTCTTTCCCCCAAAACACCTCCCTCACCACACAAGTTCTCTTCCTGACCCAGCCCTCTGTTCGCACTGCCCCTATCTCCTCCCACGTTCTTTCTTTCCTGGGGGTAGGATAAAGGATAGGGGGATGGGGAAGATGAGGAGGCAGGGGTTTGGAGTGGTGACGAGTCGTTTCTCGTTTCCACCCACACCCTTTTCTGTTAATTAGGCTGCCTGACAGAGAGGATCACAAGGAGATCTAGTGCCAATCTGTTTGTTAAAAAAAGTAACCCATTTCTTTCTCCCCTCACCATTTCCCACCTTTTATCGGCCATTTATTTATTCAAGTGCACCTGTCAAGTAGGTAAGGATGGGTGTACATGCTTCTTTATTTATGTCAGGAATGTGAATGGCCATGCAGCGGAAATTACGTAAGCAACACAGAAGGCTCGCGCCACCTTAGAGCACTGCGTTACCTTGATAAGTGTTTTAATAATTCTGGACATGAAAAATGAAAGAGCCAATACATCACGGCTCTCCTCAACAAAAACACTGCAGATGGGCACCGATGCGGTACGTCTAATCCAAGTTTAAAATGAATTGGCCTAATCCAACTTCAATATTTAAGAAATTGCTGTTGAACATTTGCATTAGTTCAGTAAATTTGGTCGGATTTAAGGTGAACACTACAGTTTAGTGGCAGGTAAAGGAATATGAGGTTTGAGATCCCAAAAGCACATTTATGTGTTATTATCTGTGCGGTGCTTTTCAAGGCCATCTGATATAAAAGCAGAGACAGAGGCATGGAGAGAGGGAGAAATGGACAAAATTGTGCGAACAAAAAAAGAAAGCTTTTAGGACAGAAAGAACAGTGTGTGTGTGTGTGTTTGTGTGTGTGCACTGGTTGTGTGCGTGAATGTTTTTATGTGTTGGTGGGGACCGGATGTCCTCGCAACGATAGCAAGATCCGAGTTATTTTTCTTTTTTCGTTTTCTTTTTTTTTCTTTTTCTTTTTTTTAAACTGCATTTATTTATTACTTTATTGAAAAAGTAAAAGATGCTCCCAAGCAGCGCAACAGAAAATGTTCGCCCTGTCGTCACACTTTCTCTCCCCTGTGAATCACAGTGACACAGGCCAATCGTGGGCGTCTGTGAGCTCATGTATGCAGAAGAGGGCAGAAAGTGCCTTCTTACGTTTAGGTTTAAAACTATAGCATTAATTAGCTGCATTAATAATTATGTAAATGCAAGCATGTGTGTGTGTGTGTGTGTGTGTGTGTGTGTGTGTGTGTGTGTGTGTGTGTGTATTCCTCAAAAACTGACACAAAAATTAAAAATGACACCTACAGACATACAGTAAGGTGTGTGTGTGTGTGTGTGTGTGTGTGTGTGTGTGTGTGTGTGTGTGTGTGTGTGTGTGTGTTTTTAAAAACCATGTGGAAAACAACAATTACACAACTGCAATTCATGAATCATATTGTTCCTTTTGTACATTTGTCCCCAATTTGATTCAAGCACTAAACAGTTCGCCACTATTAATTTAACCCAAGCTCTAAACTAACACACAATGCACATATACATGTTCTGACTCACCTTCATCCTATGATGAAACATTTCTACCCAGATAAAGCCCCTATTCTATGCTTCCTTGTGTGACTTGTGTTTCTATTTATTTATATTTTTCCAGCATTCATTCTCCACCATCTCTAACTCCAACCTCAAGGTCACGCCAATAATCATTCAATTATGTGGTCTAAAGAACAGACAGATGCTTCCTCTATTTGTGGCAACAAAAAAGCTACAACCTCGATCATCTGTCAACTCCCTGAAAGACGTTTGTTTACTTTCCACGCTGAAAATCCTTGACACGGTGGACAGGTAAAGACACAAATGAACTGCTGGATGCCACTAAATATTTATGAACACGTTTAACTTGCATTACACTGTTTTATTCAAAAGCCATAAAGGAGATCTAAATATTTAAGGAATGGGTTGACACTTTTTCCAGTAATGAAATGAATGTGTGACATATTGTAGTATTGTTAAAAATTTTAAATTAGCTAGACATTAAAAACCCATATATTATGTTTTTTTTTTCCCCCCTCTAGGATAAAAATGGTATGTATCAGGGTAAAGATGGTTTAGAGGTGTATTAAATCTGGCCTGGGATTAGATTCTATTTTGATCAATTTATAAACATTAATATCTGAGAAACAGATTCCAGAACAAACTCCTTTTAAACACTGAATATGTGCGAATAACTACATTTCCCATGAACATTTCTCTTTAATATGAAGGTTTTTCTTCTCTGCTTTGCCGTTGCTGTAGCAGCTTGGCTCGGGACTTGAACTTGAGACGGAGGAGGGCAGGTGAAAGGAGGAGAAGGGGGTGAAGGGCACGTGCATATGAATAGAGGGATCACTCGAAAGGGGAGGGGCAGGGGAGAGGCAAAGGTTAGGGGTCAACCTGTCCACCCCCACCAGCCAAGCATGCAGACAAAAGGAGGCAAGAAACACGTGGCTGAACGGATAACTGCTAAACACACTCCAAATGAAAAGTGCCTCTTTAACACCATCCACCCCCCCCCCCCCCCCACACACACACACACACACTGTAAACTCAAACCCATCCTTCTAAAGTTTCCTTTGCCAAAAAGTTCATGATATTTAGTTTTACAGTGTTTTCAAATTGCTCACACACAATTTCTGAAACCACGGCTCCATTTCTCGAAACTCTACACACAAAACCACAAAACATGCACACAAGATACAAAACGTCACACATAGCTTGCAAAAGCAAACACTTCATTCAAAACTGTATTAACGCTTATAAAAATGGTGTTTTTGAATAGTAACTCTACACACAAACATCAAATGATTAGCCACATACACGCCAAACTACACACAGATGTGAAAAATGTAAAACACTACTGATTTGTGTCTATTGCTTGTTCAGTGTGCAGTGGAGTGCACAGGAGTTTATCATAGCACTCACACGTATGTATACAAATACACTGTATATACAGTATATATGCGTATTCAGTATGTTCACTATAAACAGAAATGCAGGGGGTAGGGGGGTAACTATTTTATTCTCAAAACATATTGTATTTGAGGTATTTTCATTGTATTCGACTAAGGGATCAACTTTGGTCGACCACATGGTCGACCAGAGTGGCCCGGATCTCATTCATAATTGTTCTCCTCTGTCCTCTTCCTTGTCGTCCTCTTACTCTCACTCCTCTTCCTTTAACTCTCTCTCCAAAATTGGCCTCCATTGTTGTCCAAACCAAGAGAGTCATCCTAAAGCCTATATATATATATATATATATATATATATATATATATATATATATATATATATATATATATATATATATATAATGCTCAAGCTCTGATTTCTTGGTGACACTTGGTGAAGGTAACCAGTACCATTTTGAATGGCAGTGTTTTCTAAATGAAACACAAGAGCAGTTAGTTTTGATTGAGGTGTTAATGTAGAGAACTGTGTTTAGAGTTTTGCAAAAAGTTTGTTTTTCATTTGCAAACTTGAGTGTAAAGCGTATAATGTGCTTGCAGTTTTTCAGACTTGGTCTGAAGATTAGATACATGAGTGAATGGTTTCACTGAGCGGGCCTCAAGTTCCACTTTTAGTGTCTAAGCAATTTGAAAAAAACTGTTTTTTTAAATTTTTTATTTAAAAATCCACAAACATTGACCAGTTATAGTCAGACTGGTGCCTCCCATCTTTATATTCATCAGTCACATTATATTTTTTATACTTTTTTTTAATACTAGCAATATTTCCCCTTTTTCTAAATATATGTAAATTCTATTTTATGTCATGGACAGTCATAAAAAAACATTTCATCTCATACTAATAAATAAAATACATGAATGTATTTCTGTGTGTGTGCGTGTGTGTGCGTGTGTGTGTGTGTGTCCGTTTGGGGAAGGTTGAGGATGGGGTTACTTTGATGAGATTGAAGTGCAAAAGGCACTCAGATTTATTAAAAGCTGGTCTGTCTCTCTCTCTCTCTCTCTCTCTCTCTCTCTCTCTCTCTCGACATTGTTACTATGCTCCCATTTTCGGTGCTCATACATTGTGGGGTGGATATTAAATTTCCCCCCTTGGATGCTGACTGTAACCCCACGACTCTGAATGATGGCCATGGGAAGAGCAGTGTGTCCCCGAGGTCCTCCTGCCCAGACACGCACACACACACACACACACACACACACACACACACACACATATATACAAACACACACACGTGCTTATTACCATAACTCATTGGCTAAAAGAAACTGGCTGCATAAATCCTGACCAAAACTGTAAAGCGCCAGATTTTTCCTGCCTTTGGATGATTAAACATGATCTATACCAGTGTCCTTATCGCTTTTCAGTCCATACAGGATTCCGTGGACTTTTTTGTGATTGCTGCAGAATCGGTGAAATCACAATCACTCGAAATAGTTCTGCACGCTCTTCTGTAGTGATGTTTGTTGGTAAATGAGGCCTTTTACCTGTACTCATGTTCGACGCACGTGGATCGAAGGACGGCTTTGGCTGAATGTGTGTCGTGATGATGTCACGTGACGCGTCTCGGCCCAAATCTGTGTAAAAAATCGGCGGTAATCTTGAAATATTGCAATCTCCACCGATTATTGCGCTGTTTCCTCGATTTTGCGTCAATTCCTGTGAATGCAAAATCCTGGAGGTCTGTTTCTCCTGTCGTTTCTTTATCTTCTCTCCCCATATTTCATCTCACTTTTTTGGCCCGTAACAACCGCAACCACACGTTCCCCTCTGCTGCTGAATGAATTGTGTTTTTGCGTCCGCTAATGAAGAAATAAAGCAACGTCTGAGGGATGGCATTCTTTCTTTCTCAAGGCATTTTCTCTGGGAGAAAATGAGAAAAGGTTTTCATAAAGAGAAAGAGCGATTGCATACATGGTGTGAACTGACACTCATTCACCGAGCATCTGTGTCCGTGTCCTGGTTTTATCAGTACGGCGTGAAATCTAATTCTTCAGCTCAATTAATAGACAGATAGAGCCTGACCCTGAATAAAAAAGAAAAAACTAATCACTTACCAACTCTGTAGCTCTTCACACAAAGAGGGAAAAAAATACAACGAAACCGAGTGGATGTAAAGAAGGTTACGGTTAAAGACGTACAGATGTATGGAGACGTAAGAACCAGGTAACGGAGGGGAGAGAAAAAACACAAGCAAAGGTTGTGAGGGTGGATATGAGATTGAGAGTAAAGTGTAAGAAAGAAAAGTGCAGCGTTCGTTTGACCAGCGATCATTAACGAAGATAGACTGTAACATCAGGTTCACAAAATGGACCAGAGAGAGAGAGAGAGAGAGAGAGAGAGAGAGAGAGAGAGAGAGAGAGAGAGAGAGAGAGATTTGCGGCAGTATGTATGAAAGATGAGGATCCATTCCTGATGTCCAGCCAGACGAAATATGTGTTAAAGACGAACAAAATCGGACAACACACTGTGCCCTCAGTTATTATTACGCATATGTCCTCTCTCTCTCTCACACACACACACACACACTGTTCACCCTGTCAGATATAAGAGTATCAGGGACCAAATGAGGTCCATTTCGTTGCTGATGGTCATGGTGCCAGTGAGGTCAGGCTTCTGTGGGAGTGAAGGTGTTTACCTGCATGTTTTTTATTGCCATATGCTTAATGGCCTATGAATGTCTCCATGGATACACGGGAGTGAGAGAGGGAAGGAGGGATAGAGATGGGTCAGATCAGTAGAGCCAGGTGCTCAGCAGGGGGTCTTACATGTGTGAATGTGGACGCATGGGAGAGAAGCGTGATGGATAACGGTAAGGTGCATGGTTAAAGTGCAGAAAGAAAGAAAGAAAGAAAGAAAGAAAGAAAGAAAGAAAGAAAGAAAGTGATTGTGCAATATAATTAAGATGGACCTAAACAATTGGTATATACATGTGTATGCATGTGTGTGTGTGTACGTGACTGAGGCAGAGAGCCAGAGAGGCAGAGTGTAGGTGTTGGGACGTGGATGGAAGAAGTAGCTTAATGCAATAAAGCATGTTGTATTGACATCTCTGTTGTGTTTATTGATTCCCCATTATGTCTCTAACAAACCCTGGTGGACATTTTGTCATTCACAATCACGTTAGCACTGTGACTTGCCAACACTCCTGCACAAATCCGATCTATACACACACACACACACACACACACACACACACACACACACACACACACACACTCTCGCTCTCTCTCTCTCTCTATAAAACAGCTAAGCATGCACAAACCTGCATGGGTTCTTTAATCAATACCAGTTGGAGGTTAAATACACCTCATGCAGCATCCGACCAAAAATTTGCATCGATATGAACTCAGAGCACAAACACACACAAACACACACCTCCTAATGTACTGAGCACAAAGTGTGCTATTCACCTTCCTACCCCCTCGCATTGTTAAAGCCAGAGAAGGTGATGCTGTGTGTGTGTGTGTGTGTTTGTGTGTGTTTGTGTGTGTGGGAAAGCAGAATACATGGTTTGGAGCAGGAGGTCAAAACCCGGAGGATACGTATTAAACTTTCAGCGAAGGGTCAGAACCAAAGTTCATCACTGCACATCCAGTCTGTATCAGATGCTTCCATTACAACTCCGTACAAACGCTGAGTCAGATTTAAGACCGTACATCGTACACACGGCGGTTTAAAGTGAATTCGAATCACTGCTCTTATGTTGCTAGTTTGATGACGATGATGATGCACAGAGAAACGCGATGTGTCATACAGAGGACCTCGGACTATAGCTGAAATAAGTTCCTTGTCTAGGCATCGCTCTCTTCACAACAAAATCCAGTCCATACAAACAAAACCCACAATAAAGTTGAATAAACAAAGACTATTACATCAAAACAACTGTAGTGAGCATTCAGCTAAGACAAAAAAATAAATTATCTCATTTACGAACTTGTAGCTCTCAGTTTGGCAGGGTTTTTTTTTTTTGCACTTCTCTTAACCCTGAACCAAATGTGAACGTATCGGAACCAGCTGTAGGTTGGAAACCTTCCGCTCAAGGTTGTCTAACGTCCAAACCTGAGTCTCACTATCAGTTTTAGGCACCAGAAATATTCATTCATGGTCTGATTTTACAACAATTATATATCATATATTCTGACAGGCTACTTAAGTTTAAAATGAAATAACAATTACTATAAATGACAAACGAGCTGATGGGCAGCGGTGTGTAAATGAATAATATAGTGAAATAATGTCATGATCTCAGACACCAAATATATCAGGTGACACGACAAACACTACACCAGCTTCATCATGCTTTCATTTTAAGATGAAATTATTTGAAATCTCATCTTGGACCAAACCAACACACACACACACACACACACACACACACACACACACACAGATTTCCCAAATATACACATATGTTGAACATCAGCATCCACGCCACAGTTTCAGCAGAATCCACATGGATTATTATTTTTTTTAAATTCTTTTTATTATTTACGTGATTTATCTGATTATCTGAAAGCCAAGGAATTTCAGCCAACTGCTCTAAACCTCCAGACTGACACCAACACACTGATCCAAACACGCTTAAGAGGCCTACACCAACCCTTATTTAGGCCAATCCTATTCTAACACACACAGAGAGAACTCATCACCATGTGGCCGATTCTCCATCTGGTTTTGAAGACGTCTGAATCCTGACCAAACGAACCTGTTAATATCAGCAAGTGTATTTCTTGCGGAGCGACATTCAGATTTAGCCCACTTCTCACCCCGGGAGTGGGCGTGGCCACTGAGTGACTTAAGCAGCTTTCTTAGTGTGAACTTAAGTCATGCTTTTTAACGGCGTTATTAATTAAACTCGAAATGGTGTCTGAGAAATTGCACTTCCTTAGAGACTTAAGAGAGTAGCACCACCAGTTTATTTTATTACAGCCCGTGTAGGTGATTGACTGGAGGTCAGTCTCTAAGGAAGTGTTTAACATGAGGATGATGCAAACACACAGACTAATAAGAAACAAACAAACAAACAAAGAAAGAAATGACAAAATGATAAGACACGTCATTCTCTCTGGTTCCTACTTAAGGCCCTGAAGTGACCTTTACGAAACAAAAAAAAAAAACATCCATACTAAAAAAAAATAATAATAATTAAAAAAAAAAAAAAAAACTCGTGAAAATGTAAAATGCTCGTGTGTGCACGAGATAGTGTTCTGTTTTCACGAGATTTTTGTTTTCTGAAAGAAGGGAACACGGTGTAAAGTTGTCGCGTGTTTACTCGTTTTGTTTTTAAAGAAGACCCCGTGATTGCACGCGCACCAGATCGTTTGCGTTTTCAATAGAATTGTTTGTTTGTGTTTGCGGGTTTTTTTTGTTTGGGATCGATAAATTAGCATGAATATTCCCGACCGGGCGAGCGAGCGCGCGCAGCCGAGAGTCGGATCCGCGGGAAAATGAGAGAGGAGACACCGAACGGGGAGAAGGAATGGATGATGGACGAGAGCCCAGTGTCCGGTCTCACCTGGGTAATAAAAGTCGGACGCAGAGATGAAATGAGCAGAGAGATGACTAATCATCAGATCGCTAATAATAAAATAAGCTTCTGTATTTCGGTGAATTTTCCGTTTCCGTGTGTGTGTGTGTGTGGTTCCCCTCATTACCGTAGCGCATGTGTGTAAGAGTGTGAGGTGCGGAGTGGAAAGGCTTTACCGTGTGTGGAGCGCAGAGGCAGCGGGGCTTTGAGGCGCCAGAGGTCGGGAGCAGCTCTCTGCAGCACTAACGGCACCGACAGGGGAACGAACATGATCCGCCGCTGCGCGTGGCTTTACAGCTTCCTGCCTTCGGTCCTTCTTCCTTTTCCTTCTCCTCTTCTTCTTTGGTTGGTCTTATCGGCGGTACTTTTTTGGTACATCGACGAGTTTAGTGCGCGTGCGCCGGGTTTATTACGCTTTTTTTTTTTTTTTTTTTTTTTTTTTTTTTTTTTTACTTTTTGGTATTGTGCCTTTGTGTCGTCGTTACATCGGTGCGCTCGCGCCGGTGCCTCGGTTTGGTATGTGGGCTGAGTTTAAGACGAGCACACAGACAGACAGGAAGAGCATGGAGCAGCTTGTTGTTCACGCCACGGAAGGTGATGAGTGTAGCTGTATGTATAGCAGGCACCGTTACACCGATTCACATCTCCGATTAAAGGGTAAAGCTGACTTTTACGTTTGGTCTAGTCGCGTGCAAGCTGCACCTGACACTGCCCTCAGCACAGGTGCGTAACGGAGAAACGGATCGGCGCCGCTGTCTTGTACAAGTCAACATAAACGTCTCATTACTAGCGTGCAGACTGTCACAGAGCGGAAAAACAACAGATGTTTAAAGCAATGCTTTGGTTGATTCTGTTTTTGGTTTTCTGCTGCGCAAACGCACGTGCACATCAACATTCTTACACGAAATATAAAAATGGACAATTATTCTGCTTTGAACCGGTGTAGAAGTAAAGCCGCATCGCATCCCTCACTCCTCCATCATCACTGAGCACAAATTACAACGCACGCGATCGATAAACAAATAAAAACTGGACACACGCTCGCTCTCTCTCTCTCTCCTCTCTCTCTCTCTCTCTGAAGCGAACAACAGCAAACTGAATGAGAAGAACACGGTACCCGATCCACGCGGAAGTCGTTCTTTCACTCTATCCCGTCATCCGTGTGTGTGTGTGTGTGTGTGTGTGTGCGCGCGCGCCGTGATTTTAGGAAGGCCGCCAGCTCGCGCTGTACCTCCCAGCAGTCTGGAAAGCGCTCTGACCGCCTGTAACCATCCAATCTCTCTCTCTCTCTCTCTCTCTCTCTCTCCCTCCCCCCCCCCCTCCCTTTCCCCCTGATACTAATGTTATATAAAGGCCAGCTCTCGGCTGTATTGATCTCTTGATTACGCTTCATTATGATGACGCCGATGATTGCGGCGATCCGCTAATCGATAGCTGATTATGCGCACATTTTCCACACCAAGTGTGTGTGTGTGTGTGTGTGTGTGTGTGTGTGTGTGTGTGTGTGAAATTGGCGACTTCTAGTTTGCGCCACAAAAGTTTGATTCAATCCATAGGTGAGATGTGAAAGAGCAGTGTGTATGTCGTCTCTCTCTCTCTCTCTCTCTCTCTCTCTCTCTCTCTCTCTCTCTCTCTCCTTTTTCCTCTCCTTCCTTCCATCCATCCAGCTCCATCCACCGGCAGTCCACAAATCTACAATCTGCACCGCACACTTACACTCCAGATTATTGCCGGCATGGATTTTTAAAATAGAAAAATCTATACGCTAAACATCACAATCAATACACTCCATCCTCCCAAATCTCTCTCTCTCTCTCTCTCTCTCTCTCTCTCTCTCTCTCTCTCTCTCTCTCTCTCTCTCTCGCTCGTCCTGCGGTTATTTTTAATGAGATATCGATCAATTATGAGCCCCTTCTCATAAAAGCGGTAGAATTGTTAATGGCGAGATGTAAACGCTTCATTTCGGACAAACGCCAACAACGTGGTTAAAATATTATGGCACCGCTAATAAACGTGATTATTGTGATAAAATGCTTTATACTCATTTTCTATATTGAGCAACAAAGGTACAGTGTTTTGCCCCCAGACCCCTCCAAAACCTGCCCCATCACCCCCACCCCCCACCCCACCCTCCTCACCCTCCTCCCTCTGTTGGACAGATGACATCCTCGTGTCCAGCGCACAGGAGGAAAAGAGTAAAGGAGGAAATATGGAGAAGCGACTAGTTGTCCATCCCGAACCCCCCTCGGCGGCAGGGGCAGCCCCCCTCCATCCAAACTCCTTCCAGACAAAAGCAATTATTTCGTGTATAGTGTGTTTTGCGCGTCTATCGCGTAGAGAGGGAAGGAAGGTGGGTTGAAGATAGAGTTGGGCCAAATACCTCTCCTTCTAACACACACACACACACACACACACCCCACGCCTGACATTCCATACCACACCAAGCCCAATGGTCAACTCGCTGAACACAGAAATATCTGCAAAACCCAGAATAATTTACAGCAGCTATGAGCTTGACATGTTCGGACAGCTGGTTTTCCCCCCTCAAATCTCAAAAAAACAAAAAAAACAAACATAAAACAGTAACAACAACAACAACAACATCACTACCACCACTACTGCTCCTACTACTAATAACAATTAACCAATTTGTTGCTGATTAACATTGTGATTGGTTTGTGTGTGTGTGTGTGTGTGTGTGTGTGTGTGTGTGTGTGTGCGCGCGTGCATGTGTGTGTTTTAGAAACAGTGTATGAGGGAGAGTTCATTGTTAAATAGCAATGTCATGTTGACAAACGAGTTGGTTGAATTAAATTCTTTCTCATCAATAACAATGTGCCCCAATCAATACCAGCTTACAATTATATCACTGCCCACGCTCACACTAACAAGTAGCTAACACTATACACTACACACTACACACACACACACACACACACACACACACAGTCTCTCGCTGTGGCCTAATGATCAGTGCTGACACATTGTCAATACGCAGCTCAACCTCTGCCAATAGCTCTAATACATATCCATTATGTTGGCCGTGGGCTTGACATCACGATACGACTGTTTCCACGAGCTGCAGTCATTTCTGTGCATTGATGGGTTTGTTTCTTCATCACCTTCAGCTCATCAATAAATTTCCTGTCACCAATACAACTTTAGGCTGCTGGAAAGTGGACCGTGCAGATGAGTGTGGAGCTCATGGTCATACTCCTGCAGGAACCAAGAGAACCAGCTCTACATCATCAGTGACTCTGATATGAAATATAATATAAAATCATTCTATATATTTGATTTCCTGTATTTTTACTTTGCTGACATGTTATTGTATTCTATAAATGCACTTTTTTTTAAAAAAAATGTTCATTATGACAGCTTTACTGTTTGTTTGTTTGCGTTAACATAACATGTAATTCTCTCCTACCATTTGCACTGTATAATCGTATGGGAGTGAGTGGCTGTGCAGCGTGGCAGTGTGTAACACAATCAAATACTCAGGTGAGAGAGAAACCTCTGCAGCCAGCGAGCCTCCATTAACAGGGGAACAGGAGCGAGCTAAAATAGTGGTCCTGTCTGGGAGCTTGGCAACAGAGTGAAAAGGTTAGTGTGTGTGTGTGTGTGTGTGTGTGTGTGTGTGTGTGTGTGTGTGTGTGTGTGTGTGTGTGTGTGTGTGTGTGTTTGCTGTGTTTTCACGTGCTGCAATACATGTGTGTATGGGAGAGAGGTAGAGAACAAGTGAATAGGCTGTGGCATGCTGTGTGTGTGTGTGTGTGTGTGTGTGTGTGTGTGTGTGTGTGTGTGTGTGTGTGTGTGTGTGTGTGTGTGTGTGTGTGTTCATGGAACTAGCACATAGAAAAGAAAAAAAAATACTGGAGTGAAATCTACTCAGGAAAAATGTGGTAACAATTTCCACACAAAAAAAATGTTTTAGTAAAAGTATAATTTAAGCAAGGTTTATACAGCACCAGGAATTATTCTTATAAAAAATTTTTTTTTAATTAAATTAACTACGTAAAAGTTAACACTAATAAAAACACATCACCTAAACATTATCATTTGTATTTACTCATCACTAACACCGATAACGATTCCAACCAGAAGTTACAAACCAGTGAGTAAATGCATTTACATCAGCTTTCATTAAGATCAAATTGGCAGAAATTACTACTACTACTTTACTAACTGACTCTCACACACACACACACACACACACACACACACACACACACACACACACACACACACCTGACTAGGAAACACAGAGAGAGTGAACTAAGAAAACTTTACCGAACACCTGATATTTCAAAACTATAGCCATAATTCGAATTCATATTCCAATTCCACATTACAATAGCCCTTAAAACCAAGAAGGGAGATAGTGAAAACAACCCATTCATAAAGCTCAGGATGAAATAAGTCTCTGAATGCATATGCAAATGATATTCACAAACCACGCCCCCACTTGCAGTACTTCAAGTTTATTGTCATTTCAAGTTCAAGTTCAAGTTCAGTTTATTTGTATAGCGCTTTTAACAATGGCCGTTGTCCCAAAGCAGCTTTACAGAAATATATAAATTCAGGATATAGATTTTAAATGTATGAATTTATCCCCAGTGAGCAGCCAGAGGTGACGGTGGTGAGGAAAAACTCCCTGAGACGATATGAGGAAGAAACCTTGAGAGGAACCAGACTCAAAAGGGAACCCATCCTCATCTGGGTGACACCGGATAGTGCGATTATAAATAAATAAATCCCTTCTATAAATGTACTAATACTACATGGTCAAATAGTGCAGCTGTATAACCAGGAAAATTCATTACAGTTTTTACATGAAGTCTGTTTGGTTGAACTTCACCACTGTTCACTGATGGAGATTTGAGTGCCAAACTGTTTGTGGTAATTATAATCCTAAAGCCATCATAGCATCACTGTTCATATGAATTGAGGTCCAAAGCCATCTTTATGGTTTTTAAGTGGTACCATTTCAACAGTATACAGCTGATACAGACACAGAGACGAAACAACGCTGCTCCAGGACCATGGTGCTATAAACAACACAGGACTAAATAAGACCTGCACAGACATACACAGGACTACATAAAGTGCAGTACAACAATTTCTAAACAGGACAACAGGCACAGTAAAGGACAGCATGTAAACATAACATACTAATTAGCAGCAAAAATGCAGGTGGTTAAATACAGTATTTTGTTTCAGTTTAAGTTTAGAAAGAAAGTTTAAGAAAGAAAAAATGCAGTATGCAATCGATGCAAGTAAACATTACCTAATTTTTGTCTAGTTTTTTGGGTTTTAGCTGCATATTTACATTATTTTTTTTTTTTGGTACAGGACTTATAGCACTTATGTAATTCTAATCGTTTGCTTTTTTTGTGTAAAAATCACAGATTTGTTTTGGTCATATTTACTGAACCATTTAATGAACCATACAATATTTACAGCAATATTTACTGTTGTTGAACTTCTGTAAGTTACTCTGGATAAGGACTTCTGTTAGATTCTATAAATGTAAGCGAGTATGTGGTGTGTTTTCGTTTGATCTTTAGCATTAGTTTGGCCAGCATTCACATCTATAAGGCCGTGTCCACGTGGCCACACATCCAGTAATCTTTTATAACCCTGCTGGAGTATCTGCTGCCTTCATCAATGAAATCTACTAAACACATCCTTTGCATTCAATTTCTCCTTGTTGATCAATCCAAACAGGTTTAATCTAATACCCTTAACTGATTTTCTCTCTCTCTCTCTCTCTCTCTCTCTCTCTCTCTCTCTCTCTCTCTCTCTCTCTCTCTCTCTCTCTCGCTCTCTCTCTCTCTCTCTGTCTATGTGTATGTGTGCACTGAGACCATGTGTGGGTAGATTTAGAACCGAGATCAATAAGAAATGTAGAAATCAATGCACTTAGCACCAGGAAATCAATGGGCTCTAATCGGGATGCCAATGGCACAAGTCAAAACAATTAAGAGAGAAGAAAAATGTTTAACAGCGTCCTCTCTATTACTTACACAGTGAGAAAGAGAGGGAGCGTGAGAGAGAGAGAGAGAGAGAGAGAGAGAGAGAGAGAGAGAGAGAGAGAGAGAAAGAACAGCAAGAGAAGGTAGTGAAGATACGATTACAGATGGGGAATCAGGGAGCAAGAAAAAGCAGGAGGAGGAGAGAAGGAAAGCTGACAGGATTGGGAGGAGAGAAGACAATGAGCAGGAAGCTAATGAAAGTGAAGGAGGATGTCTTTATGTATGAGCAGGGAAAAGGATCAGAAAAAAAGAGGAAGATAAAAAAAAAAAAAATCAAGGGAAAACCCAGACACAAATAATTCACTATTTCTGGTCATAAACAAAAGTCCATCATTAGGTTCTTAGCAGTAACTATATATATATATATATATATATATATATATATATATATATATATATATATATATATATATATATATATATATATATATATATATATATATATATATATCATGTTAACAGTGTGTGTGTCACATCAGGTGGACAAATACAGAAGCACTCATCTACAGGTAAATATAAGAAACTGGCTGTTAATAAAGCCAGAGCCAGCTATCCATGCCCAATGACAAAATAACATCTGACCAGCCTGGATGAGGAACATCTGACCAAGCAGGTGACTGGAATGAATACTGTGTCCTTCTTCTCCAACAGCATGGGCAATTGGAAATAGGTCAGAGTCAGGTGTGTGGGGTCGATACCAGGGTCAATCAATACCTGAACCCTGTACCAACCTCTTTCTCCCCAAGGTAAGCAGAGAAAATCAATAGCGGACGGTCTATAACTCCTGACTAGCCTGTGGATTAGTGAAGTACCAACTAATCAGTGACTTACTGAATTTGACACCATGGTCATTAACCTATTGATATGACACTTGACACTCGTCACATTCACCCACCCACATGCTTGCTCTGACTCACACACACTCACACGTCCTGTACTGAACGTGAAGGAGCAATACAGTGTAGGCAGTCTGGGACATGCTATCCAGAGCCTCTGTAGCTACTAATAGAGCTGATGGACTTTTCTCATTCTTACTGTTGTAATACAGATACATACAAATAGCTACTGAGTCATTTAGGAAATATCTGATGAGACAAAAACTAAACACACATAAAAATAAAAAAAAGTGGAAAATGAATAAATTCACAACAGATAACAGGCTAACAGAAAGAAAGAGAGAATGAAAGCAAGGAGGGGAGAAAGAACAGGGTGAGGGTGGGACCCATGAGAGGACAAGCACAGGGAGTGTGAAAGAGTGATAAGAGAAGGAGAGAGAGAGAGAAAGGGAAGGGGTGAGAGCAGGAAAGTAGGGGTTATAGAGGATATATCATTATGTCTACAAAAGCAGAAGGGGTGGGGGGTCTCGGATATTTAGGATTAGGAAATGTGTTATAGTGAGGAGGGATTAAGTTGGGGAAAAGAAAAGGAAGGAGAGGAAAAGAAAAAGAAAGATATGTTTGGAGGAGGGAAGAGAAAGTGCACACAAAAGTATCGAATGTATTTAGGGGAATGTCCACGTCCATCATGTTTTCTTACGTTATATTTATTTATCTGGAGGTAATAATTAACCCAGGTATACAATTTACAGTTTTATATCACCAATGAGAAATGAATGCAAGCAAATGAAAGAAAGCCAGTTCCTAAGACCAGACTCAATGAAACTAGCCTCATTTTTGCAGAAGCTTTTGACTGGAAACGTAATTCTTACTAAACTCTTACAGTATTTCAAATTTTACTTAGAGAAAATAACCATGTACACCATAAGCTTCTGGACTCATACAGAGGCATCAATATACATCTGAATGGACCCAAATAAACACAGTGAACAATCAGGTCACACTTGTGTGTGTAAGTGTGTAACTGATTACCTGGTTAGTGTAATACATTTCTTGTATTGTGTCAATTTGCTATAAACATCCCATGTGTTGTATGTTTTTATTGCATTAATAATGTTCAGATCGTCTTAACTAAAACTTTTATATTCATTGGATTTCTGAACATGCCTGTGTATATACCGTGTGTGTGTGTGTGTGTGTGTGTGTGTGTGTGTGTGTGTGTGTGTGTGTGTGTGTGTGTGTGTGTGTGTGTGTGTGTGTGTGGACAATTGGATTTAGCGGCTCTGTGGGCTCGGTTGGAGTCACTAGTCAAGGTCAGATATTAATTCATACACAAAAGCAAGGAAATATGGACAATTAAGTGAAAGAAGAGTCATAGTATATGAGAGAGCGAGAGAGAGAGAGAGAGAGAGAGAGAGAGAGAGAGAGAGAGAGAGACAGAGAGAGAGAGACAGAGACAGAGAGAGAGAGAGTATAAGGATGACACCAGTAAAGCAATAGTCCACTGGGACAGAAGAATGACCAGATATAGCTTTCCTCTGTTTCTTACGTTCACCATCTCCTCCCCCCACAGTGTGACCACAGGGTCAGCCGCAGATAAATGAGGTCATTCGTCTGGGATGGAGCTGACCTTTAACCCCCTTGCCTTGATCTTTAGCCTGGTTTCTAAGGACCTGGCTGGCCAAGTAGTGCAGCCTGCATTCATTCTGTTCATCTGGAGGGGTGTGTGTGTGTGTGTGTGTGTGTGTGTGTGTGTGTGTGTGTGTGTGTGTCAGTCTGTCTGGGTGCCTCTGTGCACTACACCTACCCATAAACCACCTCTCTCTCTGCGGCACCACATACTGTATATATAAATTAATATACCTTTATGGGGGAATCTACAGACATGAATATGAAGAATGACATTATAGCTATTCTCTTCATAAACTCCTGAATAAGTGGCAGTGCAGAGACCGGCAGTGTGGCAGTGCAGAGACCGGCAGTGTGGCAGTGCAGAGACCGGCAGTGTGGCAGTGCAGAGACCGGCAGTGTGGCATCACCTCAGCACAAATGTGTTATTTATGAATGTCTGACATTTCCTTATGGCTGTGGTCATAGAGCATAAACGTCTCTTCGCGCGCACACACACACACACACACACCACAATTTTAGATATTAATATCAAATTGTCGACTGAGTGATGGACATTAAAAATAAAAAAAATAAAAAAACATTTCGTAAAATGTTTCTTAAAATTGTATTTAAAAATAAAAAAAACATTTCTTTTTTGATTAAATGCCAAAGGAGGTCAATCTAACGAGATAAATCTGTCCTGGACAATTTCCTACCACACAGTAACATGTAACGGTAATTTAAAAGAATATTATTTCATCATGGAGTAAAAAAATCATTTTAACAGTTTTATATAAAGTGAAAGATCGTTTGTCGAATGTTGAGACTTTATTTTTCTCGAGAAGCGGTGTGACGGTGTATATCTCATTCACAAACCGTTCACACCTGCACATGCGCGTGAAATGACATTTTAATAATACAGATATACAGTTTGTAATCATGTAATGTTTAATCAAAAATACAGACCTAACCGAAGTGACGCAGACAGTTTGATATGAAACAGATGACAGTTCCGCCTGATCTTCTGTTATTTACATTAACACTCTAATACTTGTGTCTAAGACGTGTGTAGAATATAACAGAAATAAATCAGATTAGTGAAATTACAGACAAACAATTAAAATGCAGAGATTTTTCCATGTACATAAGGAAATTGAGTTGCTTTATATCAACTTATTAAATTTGCTACCTTTGCACCAAATCTAAAATTGTATTTATAATTTTTTTTTCTACGTCGTCGGTTATTATTATTATTATTATTATTATTATTATTATTATTATTATTATTATTATTATTATTATTCATACTAAACGTAATGGGATCATGAGCAAGATGCTATGCATATGCAAATTTACATGGGAATTAAAATCTCGCACGTGCGAAGAGATTACTAGGTTTTTATTACTATTTACATCATTACTACTGATACTAATTAATCCTGAAGTTTTGCATAATCTTATTTGCTGGATATTTAAATGAAAAAGGAAATATAAAACAAAACAAAACAAAAAAAACATTGTGCCCGAAGGAACAGTAATGAGTTAATTGTTTATTCGTTTATTTACATAACCTGTATACACATTGTTTTTGCATTAATATTTTGCGCAACATCTGATGCAACCGCCCCCCCCCCCATTAATATCTCTCCAGCTTAAATATCTAGATTGTTAATATTACAGCTGTGAATAAAGATCGAGTTGATAAAAGTGTGTACGTATTTTTAACCTCGTTAATCTAATTATTTATTCGGATCAACACGCAGTAGGATATTTTCTCAATTTGATGGCAATTAGAAACGTGTAAAGTGCATAAACGGCCCACGTGCATGACGTGAATTCGTAAGACGCGTCTCTGAATGTTATAATTCGGATGATAAAAAAAAATACATTTGAATCGAAAAACCTTCCAATCATTTTCACTGTAAATTTATTGGCTATTTTCATGAATTGCAAATCTCCTCCTCACTGCGCTTCTCAGTTTTTGTTTATTTATTTATTTATTTATTTTTTAACAACACACAAAGCGCACATTTTATTGAAATACTCTGTAAAGGACAAGCGAAAGCACAACGTCTTAAATTCGCACCACCCAAAAATAATTGTCCAAATGCCCAAATTTAAAAAAAAAAAAAAAAGAAGAAGAAGAAAAAGAAAAATAGACATAAACACAAGATGCCTCGTAAGAAATGTTTGAAACCTCGGCGCTTTATGAAGGATTTCAATAATAGACATAGTCTCCTAAAATGGCTTAAATTGTTATAGATTACAAATAAAATATTATTATGCCAGTATTAAACAGTTAGGCTTAAAATAATAAGTTTTAAAAAAATCCTGAGATGTAAAAGCTATTTAAATTGTGGAAAGCAGTTTTTAATGTCGCTGCTTAAATAATCTTTACATTTTTATTTAGAAAATAAAGAATGAAGCGATGCGAGGAAAACGCCTGTGCAGCTTCACACAGGTAACGCGCCCGCCATGTCTCTCCCACACACACACACACACACACACACACACACACACACACCTCTTAACTGATTTCTCCTAATTAACTCCCTGCCTCCATCGATTTCCGCTCTGCAGCTCTGTCCTCCTGCACACACAGGACCTTATTATTCTCCAGTTAACTGATACGCCGTCAAATAAACACTCAATACATTCACTAACACATGAAGGTGGACAACACTAAATAATCTCATCACCTGTGACCCACATCCGCGTCCCAGAGACACTGTAATCTACATTTATAGACTGCACGACTAGGAAGAGAAACAAATATATATATATATATATATATATATACAAACATTTCAAATGTGCTCCCAAACACCTACTTTTTATTTCCGTGTTTTAGACAAAGTAGTTTATTATAGCTGATTTAACCAGACGAACAGGCTGCGACTGACACCTGCAACTAACTATCATTCATCTGTGTATGATCTTCAGACTGAGGAAGAGAGAAGAAAATAGAAGGACATCAGGGGAAAATAATTTACCAGTCCTGTAAATAAAAGGAGCAGTACATGTCACTCTATCCATTATATAATAACACAATAATTAGAGAGAGAGAGAGAGAGAGAGAGAGAGAGAGAGAGAGAGAGAGAGAATGATAAAGACAGAGACAGGGATAAGGTAAGGGTGTATGTTGAGGCCCCTTGACTCCAGAATTGAACCTCTCATGAATGAAACACCACCCTATCTTCTATCTAGCTCTTTCAGAGGAGAGAGAGAGAGAGAGAGAGAGAGAGAGAGAGAGAGAGAGAGAGAGAGAGAGAGAGAGAGAGAGTGAGTGAGTGTGTGTGTGTGTGTGTGTGTGTGTGTGTGTGTGTGTGTGTGTGTGTGTGTGTGTGTGTGTAAAAGTTCTCTTAAAATATGATAAAATTGATCCAGGAGGCCAGGAAGAGAAGAGTGTAATATAACAGTAAAATTCTAATCCATGTTCTGACAGAGACGATGGGAACCCAAAAGGAGACTCACATCTTTAACCCATAAATGACTTTCAGACACTTTTCTTATTGCTCTGTGGCGCTTTCTCTCGCTCTCTCTCTCTCTCTCTCCTCTTGTGTTCAGCATCTTTGCTGTTTCCATGGTGATGGCTAGCTGCTAAGGTGAAACAGTGGGGGGGGGCATGGGGGGGTGAGTGTGTACTGAGGGTGAAGACAGTATAGGGGAGATTGTAGGTTAAGGCCACTGACACATTAGAAATTATGTAAAAAGGAAAGAAGATCATAGCTAATGTCATTTATCCGATGTGAGATTGTCCACTAAAAGGCCCTTGATCAAGACCCCTAATCCCTGATCACTCAGCTCTGTGCTCAGCTCTCTCTGCCAAAAAGTATATCACAGTTTATTACAAATGGCCAACAAACATTATTCACTATCAAATTCACTTTTTAAAAACAGGGCTGGGAGATTTGAAAACATAATATACACTCACCATCCACTTTAATAGCAACACCCGTACACCTGCTCATTTGTGCAGTTCTCCAATCAGCCAATCATGTGGCACAATGCATAAATTCATGCAGATACAGGTCAAGAGCTTCAGTTAATGTTCACATCAAAAGTGTGACTTTAACTGTGGCATGGTTGTTGGTACCAGATGGGCTGGTTTGAGTATTCCAGAAACTGAAATTGATCTCCTGATTTTCACACACAACAGTCTCTAGAGTTTAGACAGGATGGTGCGAAAAACAAAAAACATCCAGTGAGCGACAGTTCTGTGGATGGAAATGCCTTGTTGATAAGAGAGGTCAGAGGAAAACGGCCAGATTGGTTCGAGCTGCCAGGAAGGATATAGTAACTCAAATGGGTCTTGTGAACACCTCACCTCATTCCACCTCATTTATACTTATCACTGCAATCAGTCGCTGTACAAGAGACGCACTTTATATATTCATACTGCAGTGTTTATCTGCTAGTATCCTGTATCCTATATCCTGTAGTGCTTAACGTTCGCTCTTTACTGTATAATCAGTTTACAATCTTTTCTATTTTCTATTTATTGTATTTATCGACTTTCGCACTGTTACTCTTCCTCTTGTTGGTATGTAATATGTCACTTTCTTTCCTACATACAAACATTTATCTGTAACATTTCATTTTTTGTTGGAAAAGTGTAATGCTTGGAAATATAAAATGTTTTCATACTAACTAAATAATGCAGAAGTCATAAAATAAACATCGATTACAAAATGTGCACTGAAAATGCTGTGTCTAAGACTGTTTTTAGTTTTTAGTTATTTTGTAATTATCGATTTTCTCTCAGTAAATACTTTTAATTACAAAAAAAACTTCCAGACGAGTCTGAAAATGAAACTCAGTGCTCTGTAATATTTGGGCAGATTCTGGATTTGTCGTATGATATTCTTACACAGGTGATGCTTCTGGTGCCTCTCTGACCCACAACATTCACTTTGGCCCTTTTCTGTCTGTGTCTGTGTTTAGGGTTTCGACTTTTAGCTAGCTGCTCTCAATTTTACATACAAACGATTATCAGTGTGGTTTTGAACTTCAGTATGAAGACGTTTGCAAATCAGACATTAGAGGTCAATGTTTTCTGAAAGACTTAATGAAAATAGTTAACTAAATCAGAATCATGTGTAGTGAAAAACTACTTGAATTTACTGAATTTAAGCTAAATAAAGTGAGGCATCTATGGTAAACACTGCCAGTGACAAAAAGTGAAGTACTGAAGTACCAGAGGTGGAATACAGTACACTTTTCCATTACAATCTCCTCCCCTAATTGCTTAAGTACGTTTCTCAAAACAGTGTCTGACAACCACACAAAATTAACACAAGTGGCTTCAGCACTATTTTAGTTCTCATCGTTTTCATACAAAATCAGTACACTAAAGCACTAAGAGCGACTGCCATTTCAGAGATGTGACATGCTGGACAAAACAGAGGGATTATTTTGGTTGCCTACAAATATTTCACACACACACTCTGCTTAAATTATCACATTGCGAAATATTATTTACAATGAGCATTATGTTTGTAGAAAAGAAAAGGCCAGTGCAATGTATGATTTTAGTAACCTTGCCAGTGAGTTTCTGAAAACATCATGAGCGTATGAAAATACTACCGTGCTAACGGTTTTAGGTCGCTGTGGTGATGGAGACAGACTTAAGTGTCAGTCAGGGAGAATAATGTGGAGTGGTGGAATGGCAAAGAGGTAGAGAGTGCACAAAGGACAAGAAAAAGAAAAGGGAAGGCATCTGAATAATTGACCTGAGAACCACTACTGTACTGTAGACCAAATCATAAACCAAGGCCTAAATGTGTCTGTAGCAGGTGTGTGAGTAATAAACATTACAGATATAACATTTATACTCTAGAATCTTTGGGGTCTGATCAGTTCAAAGTGTGTGTGTGTGTGTGTTAATGTTTTATGTTCTTTTAGATAAACAGTATAGTGTTATGTGAAATGCTTTAACTGTTTTAGGAATTTAACTTAAAATGAGATTAGTGTTTCAGAAAATATATCTACATGATTTGTAAAAAAAAAAAGGTCATATTTTAATTAAAAGGTCTTCATGTTTAAATTTTTTTTTCTTTTATCCCAGCTAACAGAGAACGTTACTACAACGCTCAGTTAGTAATCACTAGACTTCCAAAAAAAAAAACCCAATAAGGTTCGTTTCACCGTGTTATTAGAATTTTACTCAAACTATGTTCCCCAGAGGAAAAAGAATATTATGGAAACGTTGAATTTGTAAAACTGAAGAGGTTGTAGGAACGTCTCTCAGCCTTCTGTAAAAACATTACCAGAACACTCAGGAATCTTAAAAGATTCGTTCTTGAATTTAAAAGTTCTGTTGGTTATATACAGTATGTCCCATAAATAGCCGAACTTAAATCTATCATCTCTTAAACCAGTGCTAAGTAACTGGTAATAATATGATCAAGTTCGATTTATTTATTTTATTCATTACATCCTTTTTTGCCACCATAGAAGTGCTTTGTCGCCATCTACTGGCCACAGAGCTGGCCTGCAAATCTAAACAATCTTCATACAGTATATCAGCGTTTACTCTTACATAAACACCTACTGTACTCTACCTTATTTATTTATTCATGGAAGTAAATGCACAGACGAATCATTGAAGGTTCCTCAGAAGAGCTTAAGAGTAAGAGTACAGCCTAAGAGTAACTACAGGACTTATGCATGCAGCACCTCAAGTTTATTAGGCCCTAAAGGATCAGTTTTGTCGCACGTCACTCCTCATCCATCACCACAGGAGTGTTTTGTCTTTCCTGTAATCAGCTATACACTGGAGAAACCAGGAGGAGACTGGCTGATCATTCTGTCGAGCACCTTCACACCATCAGAAGGAAGGACTTCTCTTTCCCAGTGCCAAGACACTTCAATAGTGATGGACATAACATTCATGAAATCTGTGTTTGCATTGCTGTTGTTATGGGAGAAATGAAGTTTGGAAAAGTTTAGGGTTATCTATCTATCTATCTATACTGCTTATATATATGATTATATTCCTCCAGAAATCGAACACTGAGGCATTCTGGATAATACGGATAATGAAAAGACAATTATAAATTCTTATGTATATTTTTTAATGCATTTTTTTAAAAATGTAAATGAGTTTTCTGTTAAAAGATGGGGTTTACATGCGGCACTTTGATTAATCATTCTGAAGTGATATATTTTTTGGTTTGTAAATGTCAAGAGCGACTGCCATGTTACAGAATAAGTTTCTCTGACAGTACACACACACACACACACACACACACACACACACCAACCTCGTAATCACAATTACTCACCCAAAGATTACTGGCCACCCAGATGACCCCTCCCCCATCATGTGACCTTGGCGACCTAGGCGCCATGGCAACCCTGTGACCCATCCGCTTGTTGCCTGGGAGACGACCTTGGAGCACATCTGACCATAGACCCCCCCTTTTCCCCCTCTGCCGAGAGAAGGCAAGCGATCGATATTCTATCACACAGAACAGTGGAGCGAGAGGGAGAGAGAGAAATGGGGTGCAGAGAGATTACAGGCGGGGAGGACAGCTGACAAAGGGAGTGGTGTGTGTGTGTGTGTGTGTGTGTGTGTGTGTCGTGTTGAGGATGTCAATATGAGTATGTGTGTGTGTGTGTGTGTGTGTGTATGCTTCATAATGAGGGAGCACATTTCTGCTATGGAGACTGGCTTAAAGGCATGTTGGTAATTTTGTTTAATAGGTGAGTGTGTTTGTGTGTGTGTGTGTGTGTGTGTGTGTGTGTGTGTGTGTGTGTGTGTGTGTGTGTGTGTGTCCATGTGTGAAGCTGATGTTCATCAAAGAAGAAATGTTGGCTGAGTGTAACTGGAAAATTCCTCAAAGCATTTTCACTGTTGGCTGTTTCCTCCTAGTATTCACGTCAACCTTACAGCCACACTACCATGGTATAAAAGTGTAAAAAAATAAAAATAAAAATAAAAAATGTAGCAAATAGCGCCACAAGTGGCCAGTTCTTGCCAATTTACATACAACAATAAAGATTCCATAGTAGTGCTGAATAACTAATCGATAAAATCAATAATATTCGATTATGAAAATCATTGTCAAGGAATCTCATTATTGATTAGTTGGTCTGCGCGAGGCACGGGGTACATTTAATCAGCGCTTTACTTCTGTTCCCAAAACACGCATCGGAGAGTAAATACTAAAGTAGTGTCCCAAATGACGTACTATACTCTTACACTATGAACTATGTACTCTATAGTGTGAATTTTAGAAGAGTAGCATCATCTCAAACCTAAAGCTTTTGCACAATACTGTATATATATATATATATATATATATATATATATATATATATATATATATATATATATATATATATATATATATATATATATATTCGGTTCTGCTCAGTCTATATATATATATATATATATATATATATATATATATATATATATATATATATATATATATATATATATATATATATATATACATACATACACAGGTGCATCTCAATAAATTAGAATGTCGTGGAAAAGTTCATTTATTTCAATAATTCAACTCAAATTGTGAAACTCGTGTATTAAATAAATTCAATGCACACAGACTGAAGTAGTTTAAGTCTTTGTTCTTTTAATTGTGATGATTTTTGCTCACATTTAACAAAAACCCACCAATTAACACATGTTACCTGTGTAAAAGACACCTGGGAGCCAGAAATCTTGCTGATTGATAGGGTATCATATACTTATTTCCCTCATTAAAATGCAAATCAATTTATAACTTTTTTGAAATGCGTTTTTCTGGATTTTTTTGTTATTATTCTGTCTCTCACTGTTAAAATACACCTACCATTAAAATTATAGACTGATCATTTCTTTGTCAGTGGGCAAACGTACAAAATCAGCAGGGGATCAAATACTTTTTCCCCTCACTATATACAGGTGCATCTCAATAAATTAGAATGTCATGGAAAAGTTCATTTATTTCAGTAATTCAACTCAAATTGTGAAACTCGTGTATTAAATAAATTCAATGCCACAGACTGAAGTAGTTTAAGTCTTTGGTTCTTTTAATTGTGATGATTTTGGCTCACATTTAACAAAAACCCACCAATTCACTATCTCAACAAATTAGAATATGGTGACATGCCAATCAGCTAATCAACTCAAAACACCTGCAAAGGTTTCCTGAGCCTTCAAAATGGTCTCTCAGTTTGGTTCACTAGGTAAGCCACAAACATTCATTGCCAAAGAAGCTGGCTGTTCACAGAGTGCTGTATCCAAGCATGTTAACAGAAAGTTGAGTGGAAGGAAAAAGTGTGGAAGAAAAAGATGCACAACCAACCGAGAGAACCGCAGCCTTATGAGGATTGTCAAGCAAAATCGATTCAAGAATTTGAGTGAACTTCACAAGGAATGGACTGAGGCTGGGGTCAAGGCATCAAGAGCCACCACACACAGACGTGTCAAGGAATTTGGCTACAGTTGTCGTATTCCTCTTTTTAAGCCACTCCTGAACCACAGACAATGTCAGAGGCGTCTTACCTGGGCTAAGGAGAAGAAGAACTGGACTGTTGACCAGTGGTCCAAAGTCCTCTTTTCAGATGAGAGCAAGTTTTGTATTTCATTTGGAAACCAAGGTCCTAGAGTCTGGAGGAAGGGTGGAGAAGCTCATAGCCCAAGTTGCTTGAAGTCCAGTGTTAAGTTTCCACAGTCTGTGATGATTTGGGGTACAATGTCATCTGCTGGTGTTGGTCCATTGTGTTTTTTGAAAACCAAAGTCACTGCACCCGTTTACCAAGATATTTTGGAGCACTTCATGCTTCCTTCTGCTGACCAGCATTTTGAAGATGCTGATTTCATTTTCCAGCAGGATTTGGCACCTGCCCACACTGCCAAAAGCACCAAAAGTTGGTTAAATGACCATGGTGTTGGTGTGCTTGACTGGCCAGCAAACTCACCAGACCTGAACCCCATAGAGAATCTATGGGGTATTGTCAAGAGGAAAATGAGAAACAAGAGACCAAAAAATGCAGATGAGCTGAAGGCCACTGTCAAAGAAACCTGGGCTTCCATACCACCTCAGCAGTGCCACAAACTGATCACCTCCATGCCACGCCGACTTGAGGCAGTAATTAAAGCAAAAGGAGCCCCTACCAAGTATTGAGTACATGTACAGTAAATGAACATACTTTCCAGAAGGCCAACAATTCACTAAAAATGTTTTTTTAATTGGTCTTATGAAGTATTCTAATTTGTTGAGATAGTGAATTGGTGGGTTTTTGTTAAATGTGAGCCAAAATCATCACAATTAAAAGAACCAAAGACTTAAACTACTTCAGTCTGTGTGCACTGAATTTATTTAATACACGAGTTTCACAATTTGAGTTGAATTACTGAAATAAACGAACTTTTCCATGACATTCTAATTTATTGAGATGCACCTGTATGTATGTATATATATATATATATATATATATATATATATATATATATATATATATACACACACACATGTACACAGTATCTCACAAAAGTGAGTACACCCCTCACATTTTTTTCTTTTCATGGGACAACACTGATGAAATGACACTTTGCTACAATGTAAAGTAGTGAGTGTACAGCTTGTATAACAGTGTAAATTTGCTGTCCCCTAAAAAATAACTCAACACACAGCCATTAATGTCTAAACCGCTGGCAACAAAAGTGAGTACACCCCTAAGTGAAAATGTCCAAACTGGGCCCAATTAGCCATTTTCCCTCCCTGGTGTCATGTAACTCGTTAGTGTTACAAGGTCTCAGGTGTGAATGGGGAGCAGGTGTGTTAAGTTTGGTGTTATCGCTCTCACACTCTCTCATACTGGTCACTGGAAGTTCAACATGGCACCTCATGGCAAAGAACTCTCTGAGGATCTGAAAAAAAGAATTGTTGCTCTACATAAAGATGGCCTAGGCTATAAGAAGATTGCCAACAGGTAGGAGGTATGGCTTTTTGGCCACAAGTCTTCCACGAAGGTCACTTCTGACCAGACCTCTCCGGACAGTAGATGGGTGTACCAGGGTCCCACTGGTTTCTGCCAGGTCTGAGCTGATAGCACTACTGGACATCTTCCGATTGCGAAGGGAAGTAACCCTGATGTGTCTTTCATCTGCTGCAGTAAGTTTCCTTGGCCGACCACTGCGTCTATGGTCCTCAACATTGCCCATTTCTTTGTGCTTCTTCAAAAGTGCTTGGACAGCACATCTGGAAACCCCTGTCTGCCTTGAATTTCTGCCTGGGAGAGACCTTGCTGATGCAGTATAACTACCTTCTGCCTTGTTGCTGTGCTCAGTCTTGCCATGGTGTATGACTTTTGACAGTAAATGGGCTTCAGCAGTCTCACCTTGTTAGCTGAGTTTGGCTGTTCCTCACCCAGTTTTATTCCTCCTACACAGCTGTTTCTGTTTCAGTTAATGATTGTGTTTCAACCTACATATTGAATTGATTATCATTAGCACCTGTTTGGTATAATTGTTTAATCATACACCTGATTATATGCCTACAAAATCCCTGACTGTGTGCAAGTGTACCTAGAAGAATTGATGCTGTTTTGAAGGCTACAGAAGGATGTAGATTTTTCTTCTGTTCACTCACTTTGCATTTTGTCAATTAACTATTAACATGTCTATTTTTGTAAGCATTCTTACTTTACAGTATTTTTTCACACCTGCCTAAAACTTTTGCACAGTACTGTATATATACAATGCCTTGCAAAAGTATTCACCACCCTTGGCAATTTTCCTATTTTGTTGCATTACAACTGTTGCATTACAAAGTGAAATGAAGGGAGAAAATATATATATATATATATATATATGAGAAATGAAAAAAAATCTTTAAAAAAAAAAAACAATACGCAAAAGTGGTGCATGCATATGTATTCAAATTCAAAATTGTGGTGAAGTATAGATCAGGGTTGGGTTATAAAAAAACATCCAAAACTTTGAACATCCCATGGAGCACTGTTAAATCCATGATTAAAAAATGGAAAGAATATGGCACCACAACAAATCTGCCAAGAGAGGGCCGCCCACAAAAACTCACTGACCAGGCAAGGAGGGCATTAATCAGAGAGGCAAGAAAGAGACCAAAGATAACCCTGAAGTAGCTGCAAAGCTCCACAGCGGAGACTGGAGTATCTTAAAGGACCACTTTAAGCCGTACACTCCACAGGGCTGGGCTTTATGGAAGAGTGGCCAGAAAAAAAGCCATTGCTTAAATAAAGAAATAAAGAAACACATTTGCTGTTTGCCAGAAGGCATATGGGAGACTCCCCAAACATATGAAAGAAGGTAGAAGAGACTAAAATTGAGCTTTTTGGCTATCAAGGAAAACACTATGTCTGATACAAACCCAACACCTCTCATCACCCTGAGAACACCATCCTGTGGGGATGTTTTTCATCAGCAGGTAGTGGGAAACTGGTCAGAATTGAAGGAATGATGGTTGGCGCTAAATACAGGGAAATTCTTGATGGAAACCGGTTTCAGTCTTCCAGAGATTTTAGACTGGGAAGGAGGTTCACCTTCCAGCAGGACAATGACCCTAAGCGTACTGCTAGAGCATCACTCGAATGGTTTAAGGGGAAACATTTAAATGTCTTGGAATGGCCTAGTCAAAGCCCAGACCTCAATCCAATTGAGAATCTGTGGTATGACTTAAAGATTGCTGTACACCAGCAGAACCCGTCCAACTTGAATGAATAGTTGGTGAATAGTTATGCACACTGAAGTTTTCTGTTTTTTTGTTTTTTTCATATTTTTTTATTTTTATTTTTTTTACTTTTACTTCTTGCTTGTTTCACAATAAAAAAATATTTTGCATCATCAAAGTGGTAGGCATGTTGTGTACATCAAATGATACAAATCCCCCAAAAAATCCATTTTAATTCCATGTTGTAAGGCAACAAAATAAGAGGGGTGAATATACTTTTGCAAGGCACTGTATATACACACACACACACACACACATTTTGTTCTATTGCGTAGTCTACCTTTTAAAGAACAAACATGCCAGGTGAACATCAGAATGTTTTTAAATATTTTTTATTTTAAGTAAATGTTCTAGCAAATTTCCCAACTTTCTGCTGTAACATCATGTTTTACTGTTGTTCTTTTCAGTTGTAGAGGAAAACATTATTTGCAGCAGCAGAAAACACACACCTTGACATAAACAACACCATGATATTGAATTCTACAATTATCATACCATAATCATCATTATCATCATGTTGTCCCAGTCCTAATTTACGGGTGTCAACAATAAAAAGATTAATGCACTATATGAATTACACAGACCACTGAATGCTTATATCTATAACTTAGCAATTCAATAAGGTCACACACAAAAACAAATTGACACCGAACTGAAAAAAAAGAGAGGTTCTTCTTTTTTATTTCATTTTCTTGCTGCTCTTTTGCAGGTAAGGTACATAGCCTTATTTAATTTTTTCATCTATTTTCCCCACTTATTTAAAGAATGAAACTGGATTTCTAAAACACAAAGACTGTATTTTCTTCGTTTCTTGAAAGGAGAGAGGGAGAAGTGCAGGGTTTTTTTTTGGGGGGGGGGGGGTATTCACAAACAGACATCCAGACAGAGAGGGACGGACGTTAGGCCAGTGCAGGGCAGGGGGTAGTTGTTTGGGTGGTAATGGAGAGGATGGCAGTGTGCTTGTCGTGTAGGAAGGAAAAAAAACAACAGCAGCACTCAGAGCCACTCTGAACATAAAAGTAACAAAAACAGCAACAGTGTCAGAAAGAAAAGGCAGAGAGAGAGAGAGAGAGAGAGAGATACGGCAGGCTGGGGGAGAGTTATGAGGGTATCAGAGAAGAGAAACAGACCAGAGATGAAGGTGCTGTTAATTTCTTAGACAATTGAAAGGCAGTACCTGTCATTTCATTACACTTATATTTCAGCAGAGGGAAACAAGAAGGATGCAGGGAGGGAGGAGAGTGGTTAAAAGAAAGAGTAAAAAGGACAAATAAATAAGTGGCAGTGTGTGCACAGGACATCTGCGTCCTAAGTTGGTCACGACTCAAATTACGACAAGACTTATTAGTGTCACTAGTATTCAGTACAACATTGACAGTGTTGAACATTAGCAATAAACAGCATGGAGAAGAGACTGGCAAAAAATCAGCTGTAGTGTTTTGGTCACAGTAGAAAACAACAACAACAAAAAAAAAAGTAAAGTGATAGAAAGGAGCGCAATCTCATTCCCTCTATCACTGTTGGTTCTAACATCTTATTCGCATCTTTGTAATTTGTTTTTTTTTTTTATTTCTTGAAAGAAGGTAAGAGGACAGGGTCTTATTATGGTCTGGTTTTGCTTATTCTCTTTTAGTTGTTAGTTAGAGAGAGAGAGAGAGAGAGAGAGAGAGAGAGAGAGAGAGAGAGAAGGGAAGATGTGCAGGCAAATAGGGACAGAATGAAAAGTAAAGGTTGAAGTGATGATTTAATAGTAGGTCTCTTTTTCAATCCAACCTGCAGAACACAGACAGAGAGAAAGAGTGAGGTTTACTAAATTTGTAATATCAGTGCACATCATAGTGTGTGTGTTTGTGTGTGTGTGTGTGTGTGTGTGTGTGTGTGTGTGTGTGTGTGTGCATGATCCATACCTCCTGGGTTTCTGCGCAAGATGAGTTTTCGTATTTCATCATAAACAAAGATGAGGAAGCTGTACGGAAATGCACAGAACCACCAACTGGGCCTGAAGAAGAAAGAGAAAGAGAGAGAGAGAGAGAGAGAGAGAGAATGATCATGAATCTGCATAATAATGCAATAAGCTAAATTATTTGTCTTCACGTCTGACTCCATTTCACATTTCACAATACCACTCTTTACCACTAGAGGGAGATAGTAATTCACAGCTTCAGTGCAGGGTTAGTCAATGAAATCAGTGAAAGCTCTTTATTAAATGTGTGTGTGTGTGTGTGTGTGTGTGTGTGTGTGTGTGTGTGTGTGTGTGTGTGTGTGTGTGTGTGTGTGTGTCACTAACTTCAATGGGTACATTCTCAGGGCCACGTCCATGCCTGGGCAATATGAAAGGAATGCAGCTAAAGCTGTCTCCTCAAAAAGGCCGAAGATCAGAATCTTATTCCTGCAGAGTGAGAGGGAAAAATATGACATGAAATATGAAATACGCTGAAAAATGAAAATACTGTTCTTGTTTCAGTCAAAGTACATGAGCAGAAATGAGTGACTCAATTGAGGTGACTAAGCGGGAGAACAATGGGGTGTGTTAGCATTAGACTGAGATCATGATAACCAGCCTCCATATGCTTCATTGCCTTCCTCATCATTTATTGCTTTAGTCAATTACATGAAATGCAAATGGGGTTTTTGTTGCATCCTGTACAGCATCCTAGTCTGATGCTTGAAACGTCATTAAAAAACAATACAAGTTCTGAATTGTTAAGGGTAGAATGAGGGGTTATTTAGTGCCTTAAAAGAAAAAAAAAAAAAGAAAAAAAAACTATACTGCTGGTTTCCAGCTTGACCAGTATAAATGCATAATGGGGGAAACATGGCAACCAGCAAGACCAGCTTTACTGAACACTAGACAGCCAGCTTGTATTGTACATCATCCCACTGATTAATCAGCTAAACTAGTACCAGACCATCACTAACCAAACTTAAACCAGCATGCTTTAGCAATCTTGATGGTCTAAACCAGGTTTCTTCACCAGAGACATCATATAAATTCCAATATAACAATAATTTTGTTTTTTTAGAATTCTATTAAATCAGAAAAATGTACCTAACACAAAAATCTAAGTCTTAGACATTCAACACATTAGATGCAGAAAGGAGAGTGACCTAGAGCTGCACGCAAAACTGATATCAGAATTAGATGAAAGGGGGAGATAGACTGAAGGAAAGATAAAGAAGGAAAGAAAACGTGAAAGGGAGGGAAGGAGGAGACGAGGCACTGACTTCATGCCTTGCTGGAACACAGAGTTGCGACGGGTCTTGCAGATTATGACATCGGCCCACTGCACCACCACAATGCTCACGAAGAAAGCTGTATGACAGGTGAACTCCACGATTTTCCTCTGCTCATAGGTCTGAGAGAGAGAGAGAGAGAGAGAGAGAGAGAGAGAGAGAGAGAGAGAGAGAGAGAGAGAGAGAGAGAGAGAGAGCGCAAGCTTCAGTCAGCACACGAGCAGAGTAGTTCTGTAACTTGATTAGACCACAAGTCACTCCGGATAAGGGAAATCTATTGGTTATTAATTACCAAACACGGGATGAATCACCTCCCTCAGTGACTCAATAAGCAGCATTATGTTGTTCAGTACAGGACGGTCCTGCATTATAAGGGACGGGAGGCAACGCTAGCAAGCACTGCCATCCTGTATATAAACTAGTCTATAGCCACGCTATTCACTGTTGTTAAGAACTATTGGATTTATTTTAACTATGAAAGAGGACGACTGACGTCAGCGCCAATAAAAATGAAAATTTCCACATGCTCCTGCGTTTTTGTTTATTTGGGTCTCATATCAAGCAATGCTACTGATCAGCCATAACATTAAAACCACCTGCCTAATATCGTGTAGGTCCCCCTTGTGCCTCCAAAACAACTTTGACCCATCAAGACATGGACCCCACAGAGCCTCTTAAGGTGTGCTGTGGTATCTGGCACCAAGACGTTAGGTGGGACCTCCATGGATCGGACTTGTTTGTCCAGCACATCCCACAGATGCTGGATCGGATTGAGATCTGTGGAATTTGGAGGCAGAGTCAACACCTTGAACTGTTTGTCATGTTCCTCAAACCAATGAACAATTCCTGAACAATTTTTGCAGTGTGTCAGGGCGCATTATCCAGCTGAAAGAGGCCACTGCCATTAGGGAACACAGTTACCATGAAGGGGTGTGCTCGGTCTGCAACAGTGTAGGTGGTATGTGTCAAAGTAGCATCCACATGAATGCCAGGACCTAAGGTTTCCCAGCAGAACATCGCCCAGAGCATCACACTGCCTCCGCCAACTTGCCTTCTTCCCATAGTGCATCCTGCTGCCATCTCTTCCCCAGGTAAGCGACGCACACGCACCCGACCGTCCACATGGATGTAAAAGAAAACCCGATTCATCAGACCAGGCCGAACACATCAGCTGTGAGAACTGACTGCCTCATATATCCCACCCCTTGACCGGTCCTTCTAATCAATGAAAATCAATGTTATTCACTTCACCTGTCAGTGATTTTAATGTTATGGCTGATCAGTGTATATAAACAGCCTCCTCACTGGAATGTGATATCATTGTAATGTTAATGGTAATCCTTTGCTAATGTTAATGGGCCACCATACATCCTGGGGTTGGAGCTTTGAGTTTTGGGAACATGGGTGGGAATAGGGGACGGGCTCAAGGAGTAAAAAGAATTATTCAAATGATGACCCCATCTACTTACCTACTGTTAGTGACCTAATCCTGACAAATTTTGACTAATTGTGACTAATGCACCTTTAAAAATGTTTCAATAAAATGCTAACACATGCACCTAGTGTTAATAAGAGGTTTAAATGACCCACCACCACTTTTGATTGAATTAGTAAAGACCTCTATGGGTTATGTGCGCTTTACAATTTGATATTCAGCTTTTGCACTTTAGCGCATTACAGATTTAATTTAAAATTGGTTAAGTGTTTTTTTTTCTGCCATTAATCTACACACAAGAATCTATAATAACAAAGCAAAAACATCCGACCCATGGCTAAGGCACTCCAAAAAGTGGTCTGAATACTTTTTGAACCCACGGTATGTTACTGTTTACACGTATAATTGCATAACGCAGCATTAGTTTTTCACAACTAATGAAATAAAAACAGATGCTAATAAACTCAGACTTTCAGACCTTATTATATACAATATTTGTCCTATGAATGAAAAAACTAGGCCACTTGTCTCAAATGACAGTGAAATCTTTAACACTCTTCCGTGTTATATCGATAACTAACCCATTGTTGGCCGTAGCTGTCCTCCAGGTCATTGTTGGACCGATCATCCCAGTTAAGCCGAATGCCCACCAGCAGGGAGGGCAAGAAACCATTCTCAGCCATGATGACAAAGTAGGCAAAGAAACCTCCTAGAGCCTGAATCATTCCTACACAGTCCAGGTGAGACAGAATGCTGGATCAGTACAAACGTCAATGCTTGTGATCTCTTCCATCAGTTATAAATTATTCCATGAGAATAGAGTGCAGGACCTTCTTTCCACCCAATCAGAGAGCAGATAATTGTGGCATGGACGTCTAAGATATTTCATTAATACAAAAGCAGAACATCAGCCAGATGATTAAGTTTGTTTGTTTTTTAAACATTTTTGGCAACTTGATATTTTTTCAAAGCAATTGATTACACTGCCCTGCATCTAGAAAAAAAGTTTATGCTGTTTTGCAAATCACATTTGTTTTTTACCTATTTTGGTCATGCTGAGTTCAAATATGCCACTGAAAATTCCCTATCACGTACTGTTTTCCCACAAAACTAAGAATGAAGTTTTTAATAATTTTGCTATATTTATATTGCTTTCAGGATTTTATTTAAATTGGTAGAAGCTGTCAAATTTCACTATTATTATTTATTAATTACAACAATAGGCACACAAAACATAACACTTGTTTACAACATGAACAGCAGACAAATACTCTGTGAAATGTTTGTGAAAATCTCTAAATAAAGCTATTTCAAAAGACGAACCTTATAATAATATGCTTAAGGAGTGAACTTCCTTTTGAGGGATTTTCTGGAATGGCAAAACACCCACAGATGTAGCAGAAATCATCTGGGCTATGCTCGCATTTCCGTCTTTCACTGGTCATAATAAATCCCTGAAATCAGGAGTTTTGTGTGCATATAAGTGTGTCTAGCATTCATATAAGGGCTAATCAGAGGAAAAGTGATAAATGCTGCTCACCTATTGTACATAAACATAGTGTTTCCTGTGTTGGTGGCAGTGTATCTGGCAATAGCTCTAACGTTTATGGTCCATCTTCGGCAAAAAAGCTCTACACTGGACATCAGGCTTTGTGAAAAGTTGTGATGTTCTAGAGCAAAACTAACAGCATATCTGGACTCAGCATCTAAGTATTAGTAAGAAACAACTATCAGATCCTATTCAGCAAATCTGATGCAGGGCGGTGTTATGTAATCATCACCCTCGACTGTGTAACTTTTCAATGGAACAGGCAGGTTTAGACCACTAGATAATTTAATGATAGGCTTACGCTTTGGCTTTAAAATCAGCTCAGAGTAGTGTAGTGTTGTGTAGTGTAGTGTAGTGTGTGCGAACCAATCTGTCCATAGGCAATGCTGATGAGACGCTCATTAACCAGCTTGTCTCTCAGAGGGTTACGGGGCTGGCGCTTCATGATGTCGCTCTCTGCTGCTTCATAGGCCAAGGAGATGGCAGGCACCTGGAAGAGCAGACAGACTGATAATGGTGTGTGTGTGTGTGTGTGTGTGCGCGTGCATGTTTGCTCAAATGCTGCATGTACTGTATTTTCAGTATTCTGTATTTGCAGGTGTGTATCATCACAGTGGATGTGTGTCTTACCATGTCAGTACCCAGGTCGATGCACAGAATGGTGATGGTCCCAAGAGGAAGAGGAATATTAACCAAAATGAAGAACAGAAAAGGAGTGATTTCAGGAATGTTGCTTGTCAAGGTGTAAGCGATTGATTTCTTTAGGTTATCAAAGATCAGACGCCCTGCACACATAAAACACATAAAAACACAAACACATTCATTAGTATACTTTCAGGATTACAGTAAATATGTATTAAAACTGTAACATCTCCCCTCTCCCTCCTCTTTCTCCCTTCACTCTCTCACCCTCTTCCACGCCAGTGACAATGGAGGCAAAATTGTCATCTAGCAGGATCATGTCAGCTGCCTGCTTGGAAACATCTGAGCCTGAGATGCCCATGGCCACACCGATGTCTGCCTTCTTCAAAGCTGGAGAGTCATTTACTCCATCACCAGTCACAGCCACAATGGCACCCTGAGATATACAGAGACATGTTGATACATACAGAGATAAAACTGGCCTAAGAAAAAAAATATGTTAATTAAAGCACTCTTTAATCCGCAAATGTTAATGAGACCAAAGAGGACTGAAAATACTTCAGAAAGTACAGTAGTTCTAATTTATTTTATACCATAGGTCCTGTAAGTTTGTTCATACTTTTACAGTGATGTGAAAAAATAAGTACACCCCATGGAAATTGTTGGGGTTTATTTATTTATTTTTTGACATTTTTGGACAAGCAAACATTTGATCCTCTTTGAAACAGTGCCTATTAACTGTTTCAAAGGGGATCAAATATTTGCTTGTCCAAATATGTATAAAAAAATAAATAAATAAATAAAATTTTCCATGGGGTGTACTTATGTCCAAAAACCTCCAGTGTGGCTGAATTAAAGCAGTTCTGCAATGAAGAGTGGGCCAAAATTCCACCACAGTGCTGTGAAAGACTGATCTCCTGCTAAAGGTGGCACAACCAGATATTAAGTTTAAGGGGGCAATTAGTTTTTCACATGGGTGATAGCTAATTGCCCCTTGTGAGATTAATAAAGTTGTAAACTAAACTAAGGTGTTGGAGAACTTTTTTTTTTTTTTGCTTCAATAAAAAATAAAAATAAAAACTGTATTGTGTGTTTACTCAGGTTGCCTTTTGTTTTACGTTGTATTTCGTTTGAAGGTCTAAAACTATTTAGTATGAGACAGACACAAAAACGGAAGAAATCAGAAAATACTTTTTCACAGCACTGTGCATGTGTGTTTGTGTGTGCGCACCTGTCTCTGGCAGCCCTCTACAATGATGAGCTTCTGTTGTGGGGAGGTCCTGGCAAAGACAATCTCAGTGTGGTTCCTCAGAATATCATCCATCTGCTCCTGGCTCAGATCCTTCAGATCACAGCCATGGATCACACATGCTTTGGCATCCCTGATAAACAGCAAAGCACAAATCAAAGTCAGTGTAATAGATCTTTGTTCCATGTTTTTCCTGCTCCAAACACATCTGACGTTCTCTTGGGTTTCGTTCCTGCGACGCTTCGAAACAGCTGGTTGTTTTTATGAAAGTGTTAACAGTTTGTTTTGAATCTTGAAATCCACAAGAATCAGCTAAACTTTGCAATTCTAAAACTCTCTCGGCTCTTTTTGCCTCCTTCACCATCCTCTTCAGTGTGTGAGGGGACAGTGCGCTACTCTTGGTAAATTTACAGCTGTTTCAGACATGGGAAACATTTTGTTATAACACTTTGCCCTAATCGCGTTTTAAATGTATTTTTTATGCTTACCAGTTCTCTCTACTCAATCAGAGATTAGCCTAGTGCTTAATGGATGTTCTCTATACTTCTGTTTTTCTCCCTACTTTAATAATCTGAGCTTTAGCATTTTATTACCAGCTAAAGTTTTAGAAGCCACTGATTGATAGATAATATCAAGTGTGGGCTGGTGCCACCCCAAGCCTCCCCTTGGACATGCCCCTATGAATAGAAGCAGGTTTTTGGAGCAGGGAGAAGCTGAATCTGTACAGTGTAGAGGCACCTGAGAATCGCCGTTATAGACCATCTTATAGCACAGTAGAGTCCAAAAGTCTCTACCAGTTCACTGCTTATTGTTCTCTGTCTAACTGTTGTTCCTGCTGCTTTCAGGTCATCCTGCAACTCTGGTTGAGTGACTGCTGGCTTCTCTCTTACCTGCCTTATCTTTGAAATTATGCGCTTTTCACCTGTCATTAACTATCTTTACAAAATCCCCATTCCATTTTATTAGTCACAAAAGTTTGATTTTGTTTACTAAAAGCATCAGCCAATATAATGCATAACATGCATTCAGTGTTTCTCAATTTGTGATGCTGTCTAACAGCCTCTTTTAGGAGGATACATGTTTATATGGTATTTCAACAATTAAGGAGATGGTGTGCAGACAAGACGTTATATTATTATAAGTAGAAAAGAGTAAATTCATAACTTTCCAAACATTCATTTAAAAAAAGGGGGGGAAAAATGTTGTTAAAGAAATGAGAATATTAAGTAATAGGCCACTTTTCAGACTGGTGAAACTATCTGAAATTCCCTACAGAAGCTGAGCCAAAAATTGTAGAAGAACTGTTACAATGTGTCCAAGATGTTTGGAACAACCTACCAGATGATTACCTTATAAATCTGTACATCAGTCCCTACAACAACTGATGCAATTTTAATAGCAAAGAGTCTTTACACGAAATATTAAGTTTTACTTTTACTGCTGTTTTTACTTTTCACAGATTTTTTTCTGTATGTAAAACTTTTGCACAGTACTGTATGGTCATAAAGACCTTATTTCTCTAGATTATCCTAGCTGGAACTAAATGCCACAGTGTAGCTCTTCAGGAACAGGCTGGTCCTGTGTATAAAAACATTGTGTTAAGCCTCTCTCCTTTAATACTGAGTGTGGTGTAGTTTTCTGTGTATATGCTACATAAACGTTGTGAAGCGTTCAGTACCTGGGGTTAACCTGGCTAACAGGGATATTAAGACGGGCAGCGATGTCCTCCACTGTCTCGTTGCCTTCAGAGATTATACCTACTCCCTTGGCGATGGCCTTGGCTGTGATTGGGTGGTCGCCTGTCACCATGATGACCTTTATGCCAGCCGATCTGCATTTGCCCACAGCATCAGGCACCGCAGCACGCGGAGGGTCGATCATAGACATCATACCCACAAAGCAAAGATTATCTGTCTGGAAGTTCACATCATCTGTATCAAAAGCAAACCCTTTAGGGTACTGGTCCTCAGGCAAAAACAAATGGCAGAAACCTGCATAGAAAACAGCAAAGGAAAAGACAGAGGCAATTCAGTCTGAGGTTCTCCTAATAAATCCCCTTTTATACATGCACTGTTCGGCAGGGATTCAACCATAGTTAATGCAGATGTTGAAATTCTGGAAAGATCTGCATGACAATCAACCAGGACAAGACCTTTCCAAGGTCCAAAAAGCTTCCAAGGCTTAAAAGGCAATACTATACTGGGAAAGAGGATAACGTCCGTGTGGCAGCGGGGGTGGGGTCGAGCATCCGTTGTGGACGGATGGAGGGGATTAAACCGGCAGGCATCGAGTTATTGTTCACACCTGTGTGTTATTACCTGCAGCCTACTTATATGGTTGTTTTTCCTTGCAGTAGAGGCTGCGAACCAGAGAGAGCTGTCAGAGCTAACACAACACAACACAACACAACATACACAAGCGTGTGCTCGCACTTGAAATTTAACTTGAACTTTAGTTTAAACCTGAAAGTCTGACAAGTAGTGAATTGCTTAGTCTTTTTGGTTTTTTTTGTTTATGAGAAGTGTTCTGAAAAGCTCTTGCACATGATAAAAACGGATAGAAGGAACCCGAAGCTCTGTTAAAAATCGCCTGTCTCCAGAGACCTCGGGTGTGCATTATCTTATTATGATTCAATGGACCAGAGTCAATTATTCCACTTATACTACAGTTGCCACACCTCAAAACAGTGTTCAGATGTTCTATTTCAAGACATTTGTCAGGTTTTTGTCCTTAAAACGCTCTTGTGTGTGTGGAACTAATTTATTACGCATCCCATCTCAAGCCTCCGTTGCTAATTCCAAACCGCCATTTTAGAGCTAATAACGGAGGTTCGAGCCATATGCAGTTATTGGAGAGAGCTAGAGGGAGAGTTCATGTTTTTTTTTTTTTTTATTTCATGCTGATAATATAAAATAGAACAAATAAATAAATAAATAAATATCAGTTTTTCATTTTTTTTATTACTACTGAAAATACAACAAATAACTAAGTAAATATTGATACTTGTTCACCGGCTTATCACACATGCTCTCTCTCTCTCTCTCTCTCTCTCTCTCCAATAACTGCATATCAATGGCTCAAGCCTCTGCTTCCGCTGCTCATTATTTTCCTAATAATTCAATGGCCCATAGTCAATCATTCTTTACTTATTTCTGGAAATTCTAGATTTTCTGTCAATTTGTTTGTTGTTAGCTGTGAGTGTGCTGTGGTGGACAGTACGCAAATTTTTCCATTAGTTTAGTTAACTTGCCGAAGTGATATGGAACTGTAATGCGGTCAAGACCTGACTGGAACTACTTTAGCTGTGCATTTACTGAAAAATAATTACACACCTCAGAACATCTGTCAGCCAATCAGAATCGAGAATTCAACAGCACTGGGGTAAAAGCAAATATAGATATATGCATTCCAGTAAAATAATGTTTGAAGTTTGCATGCTTGAATGACACACACGAACTTTACCAATAAAGGTATGCCATAAAAGTTCCAGATTTTGTGTGTGAAAATCCGATAAGAAAGCTGTTTATGCATTTGGCTTTGACAACATTTTGTGTGTGTGTGTGTGTGTTTCTGTTCAGTGGATAAATGCTACTTATGTAACTGTGGACCTATAAACCCCACATGAGTGTCATAACTGAGAATCACCAGGCCACCTCCTGGAGCACATGTTCACACATACCTTTCTGATGAAGACAGGTGGCATACAGTCACAACAAAACAAGTATGCAAAAAGCGTTATAAATCTCACCACTGCAAAACAGCCATTACAAGCAAGAAATCTGGTGAAAGTCATTGGCATGTTCAGGGTCTATCCCATGAGATGGACAGAAACCTGATAAGAGCCTGTTGTGATTGTGTGATTCAGGCATCCAGGCAAATTCTGGGTCCAAATACAGCACATGGCATAGTGCACATCTGGAAGTAGTGCTTCATCTAGTGAGTCCATCAGTAATGCAGTACAGGCATCAGTGGAAAGCATGTTGCCCGGCCCAACCTGCTAGTGATCCATCACATTACCTTGAGCTTCACATTAACAAAAGCTTTTGCAGTGAGCTTTTACTGCTTACATGCGTATGGCACTTCTGACAAGCAGTTTAAAAGAACAAGCAAAACAATGCACCACAACTTACTTAATATCCATCTTGCTCAGTGTTCATTTTTAGGCTCGTGCTGCCACTTACAGCTCACCACACAGCTCATAAGAAACCATTTTCGATCATCTTCAATTTTCTATGGTTACAAGGATCATTCTGATGGACTTGCAATTTTAAAATCCTTCATAAATAAAGTCAGGAAAGCTGCCATGCAAGCACCATCATCTTCTTTTTTAGAAATCAGTCCTCAGTTATTGTGTTTGTGGTCACTGTCTTGTTGAAACCTCCATCAGCCAGATTCAGTTTGACGAGATTAAATTCTCCTTTAATATGTCCCAGTACATCGCTCCATTTATGTTTCCTTCAATGTGTAATGCCTCATTACAGTTTGCAGAGAAGCAGCTCCATATCATGATGCTCCCGCCTCCATGCTTCACTGTGGATAAGGTGTTCTTGGCATCATTTGCCAACCGTGTATGACAAACCTTTCTTTCTCCGAACATGACGAACTGAATTATTGCCAAAGAGTTTCGTCTTCTGTTCCAAATGAGTTCAGATTTGTCTAAATGCCTTTATAGACGTGCATCTCTGTGCTTCTCTTTAGCAGAGCAGTTTTCCTTTAGGTGTAGGAATGGACTAATCCGGGATGAGTAGTGGTGGTTCCATGAACTCTACACCTGCATATAAGCAAACCAACTGTACTGACAGGGATGTTTAAGGTCTTTGCTATTGCTATGTAGCCTTTTCTATTTGAGTGTTGTTTAATAATGTTGTCCTTGAGAACTTTAGAAAGCCCTTTAACCTTCACCATGACTGCTATGTTGCATGAAAGCTTCCAAACAAATGGTCTTTTATAATCACACCACATGCAATTTGCCCAATAACTTTTTTTTTTTGTTTTTTTTTGCAGTATTTATAATTAGAACTTGATTTGTTTTTATGTAACCTTTACACACACATTATTTATTATATATATATATATATATATATATATATATATATATATATATATATATATATGTGTGTGTGTATATGTATATATATATATATATATATATATATATATATATATATATATGTACATGTGTATGTATATATATATATATATATATATATATATATATATATACATACACACACATACATATATATATATACATACACATACATATATATATATACACATACACATACATATATATATACATACACATACATATATATATATATACATACACATACACATACATAAACATACATATATACATATACATATACATACATATATATATATATATATATATATATATATATATATATATATACATATACATATACATATATATACATATATATATATATATATATACACACACACACACAGTTGCAATCAAAATTATTCAACCTCCATTGCAAATCAGGTTTATTGTCCAAATTTACAGATGTTCAGCTGTTTGCAATGAACACATCAAACAAAAGCAATTGAAATAGTTCAACATAACGAATGCTTCAAGTGGTTTCCCCAAATTCAACTGAAAATGCAACTGATAATGACTTCTCCAGTTTCAAAATTATTCAACCCCTTCATGGCAACCCCTTAATACTCAGTAGAGCACCCTTCTGCTGTTATGACCTGCTGCAAATTCCTGAGGAATCTTAGCCCATTCCTCATGAGCAATGGCCTCCAGTGCTTTATATGACTAAAAATGAAAACTCTTCCAAATCCCTTTGATTCAGCCAAATCATAATCATATCCTGTGTCCCCAATACCATTCTGAATTGTGGGCTTCACAATTATCACAATGTATCACAAGGTATCACAATGTCAGTGTTCCCAACAGGCATTTTCCTTTTTCTTCATGGTTTGATAATCTCTCACTCACCCAGGACTCTCTCTCCCAGTCCTCCCAACTCCAGATAGGCATTCTGGAAGGCCTCCTTCATCTCCTCATCCATGGGCTGCTCTTTACCCTGCACCATGATGGTGGAACAACGTTCCAGAATACGCTCTGGCGCCCCCTTCATCACCAGCAGGTAGCTGTTATCATCTGTTTCCTCGGTCTCATGCACTGAAAGCTGGAAAAGGAATAAACATACAAAACGGTTAGAATATCTGGATAGCATCATATCAGATATGGTCTTCAACATTGTTAACATTCCAACTGATTAAGAAAGACAACACCCTCTACAAGTTTTCTAATCTTCAAATGCTGCTGGGGTTATGAGGTAAACGCAGCAAATGTGAAGAAATCTGGTGGATAGTCCTCTTAAGATACTCTAAAAACCATCTATAGACTGTCATGAACCAACCTATCAACTGATTCTTCATTCTTGATCTTTCAGCATGTCATAAAATGTACCAGTACAGTTCATGTGAACTGAGTCTGAAATTGTGATAGGACTGGGGACAAGTCAGTGATATACTAAACATGAACTGGGCCATTCAAATAAAGTCAAAGAAAATAGAGACAAGTTGAGTCTATAGAGTGTGTAAATACAATCTACTAAATAACAACCACAACAATAACAACAACGACGACAATAACAATAACAACAATGATACACTGCAAAAACGGACATCTTACCAAGTGAAAATATCTTGAATATAGTCAAATTTATCTAGTATTTCCTATTATAAGATAATAGATACAATAAACCAAATATAAGATTATTAAACCTATTTTGACTCATTTTAAGCTTTCTTACTCATTTTCTTATTCTATTTGCATTTTCTTATTCTATTAGCAAAATTATCTGCCAGTAGAAGAAGAAGCCTTTATTTACATACTTTACAGCACAGTGAAATTCTTTTCTTCGCAGCGTATCAGGAAGTAGGGGTGAGAGCGCAGGATCAGCCATGATACTTATATTTGGTTTATTGTAATCTTATAATAGGAAATACTAGATCAATCTGACTATATTCAAGATATTTTCACTTGCTAAGATGTATTTTTTGCAGTGTAAACTATCATTATCAAGAGGCTCAGGGTTTCGAGCCCCAGCACCACCAAGCTGTTGGGCCCTTGAGCAAGGCCCTTAACCCTATCTGCTCCAGGGGTACCGTATCATGGCTGACCGTGTGCTCTGACCCCAGATACCCAACAAGCTGGGATATGCACAGAAATGAATTTCATCGTACTGTAATGTATATGTGACAAATAAAGGCTTCGTCTAAGCTGATATAATTTTTAGAACAAATATAGTCTTTAGAATGAATTGATGAAAGTCACCTGACAGTCTGTTGAGAGTTTGCTGACTGTAGAGAGTCTACAATGGACTATCCAAAATATATATATTTTTTTAAAATAGTAATTAATGAGCAAACAGTCAGCCCAGGGCCTTATCTCAGCCCAGTCTCTGGATGAGGGAGTGCATGCAGCTCCTGGACATTTATATGGAGATTGAAGAGAAGCTCGCAGTCAGTAAATATTAAGAACCACGTGTTGTCTTTAGCTTAGATGTTTATCATAATAAAAGAATCAAATGACTGTGTCCCAAATGACATACTACACACTAAGCACTTACACTATGCAGTCGACCGTCTGGAATATGAGTTTTAGAAAGGTAGTATCATCTCAAATGGAACATGATGTCAAACGCACGTAATGCGACGCCGCTAGCTTTAGCAGAATACCCAGAGTCAATGACAATGACTTTCTTCATTTCACTGTTTATGTCAATGTTACCTTTTATACCCAACATGACCTCGGTCACCATCAGATGGAGGCGTAACCGTCAAGTGAGAGCGGAAAAAAAGTGTGTGACGCAAGTCCTCTAAGGCAGGGGAGCATTTAATATGAAATGCCGCGAAGAAGACTGTAACCTGCAAACTTTACAAAGCGGAGATTGTGTAGCACGGAAGCATGACAGTAATGCATGAGCACAAACTTATGTTTATATCCAAAATGCTCCACTGTGTGCAATGGCTTGGGGAAACTGGTGTGAGCTGCTTAAAAGGTGTAGTTTAATTCAAGTTTGTCATTATATGCTGTATTTGTGTGCTTGCAGTGTAACTTTTGATGTTTATTATAACAGGAGTGATCTATTAGTAAAGAGGCCACGTTGCTCCTCACAGTTGGGAGAACAAGTAAGATCTGTAATGTCTAATTAAAGCGGTACGATCAAAGTAAACATAAGTAAAACAGAAACAGAAACCGTAAGGCGCAGTGAAAGTGAGTCTTTTATTATTAATTTAGGACTGTAGTTTAATTATCAGTGCTATATATATATATATATATATATATATATATAAATAAATAAATTGGACAAACAGTTGTGTTAATGTAAAGTTTTAGTCTGATGTTTATATCTGTAACACTCAGTTTGTGGATTTTATTTTAAATTAATGAAAAAATGGTATTGAAAAAAAAAAAATCTGATTAATGAAAATAATCATTAGTTGCAGCCCTACAACAGTGATATAGGTTGTCCATAGCTTTCATATGTAAGTAGTAGGTAATGCTATTTATCTGTCATCAAGATTCCACACTATAATAGTGGATAGATAATATTTTAATATATAAAAATCATTGTTGCATACGTATGGCACATTTACTGTAAATCATTTAAAACCGCCCACTAACCTGCTCCACGCTCTAATAACTTATATAGAGTGATGTGATTGGGGCGGAGGGTTTCATCACCAGATGGTGTTAACATTGCTTGACTGATTTGCATAATGTGATGTCACTGTACTTGGGTGGGATGGGTCACATCAGCCGCGTCTATACCAGAGTTGAGCCAGAGGGACACTAACGAGGCAGAACTGCAAATGTTTTTTTCTATTTTAATAGTTTGGATGAATGTATTATATTTTTCAGCAGGATGTGATTTATTCTTAAAAAGCTATTAATTTAAAGAAATGAGAACAACAACAAATGTTCATGGCTTCCTTCCTTTTATTAGAAAACCCAGTACTGGGGCTACCAGTTTATTGAAAATCTCCCAATCTCCCAAATCTGCCATTTAATTAGTGTCTAATCGTCATTCTAATTCTAATAATTGACCCTAAAGCAAATACTCACTTGGTACTTGTTGGTCGAGTTAAAGGGAATCTCAGCCACCTTCTTGTTCTTGTCCCTCATGGCTTTGACCGAGCCACAGGAGAGCTCGATACACTTTAGCAGAGCTGATTCAGAGGCATCACCGGCCACATCCCTCTTGAGAATTGGCAGAGACTCCTGACCTGCCTTAAACACTGCCCTATTACAGAGTGCCGCCACACGGGCCAGTGACACCCACGTCACAGATGTTTTATCAAAGGATGTCCCTGAAACAAAAGTGCTTTTAAAATAATGATCTTTCAGCTGCACTGCCTAACCTTAATGCTGTTGATGTGAAATGGATTTATGTTGATCTACTTAATCTATTGTATGTTGTGACAACAGGCCAAAGCACCACTCACCAGAACCACCACACACTCCTTGCCTAACAGTGTTTGTTCTATGCCTTTTTTCTAGACTCTCACAATGAGCCGCTACATCTGCCCATTTACATGACATAACTATATAACATAATCTAACAATATGTCTGCATATCACAGAGATACAGTGGGGGAAAAAAAGTATTTGATCCCCTGCTGATTTTGTACGTTTGCCCACTGACAAAGAAATGATCAGTCTATAATTTTAATGGTAGGTGTATTTTAACAGTGAGAGACAGAATAACAACAAAAAAATCCAGAAAAATGCATTTCAAAAAAGTTATAAATTGATTAACATTTTAATGAGGGAAATAAGTATTTGATCCCCTATCAATCAGCAAGATTTCTGGCTCCCAGGTGTCTTTTACACAGGTAATGAGCTGAGATTAGGAGCACTCTCTTAAAGGGAGTGCTTCTAATCTTAGTTTGTTACCTGTAAAAAGACACGTGTCCACAGAAGCAATCAATCAATCAGATTCCAAACTCTCCACCGTGGCCAAGACCAAAGAGCTGTCCAAGGATGTCAGGGACAAGATTGTAGACCTACACAAGGCTGGAATGGGCTACAAGACCATCGCCAATCATCTTGGTGAGAAGGTGACAACAGTTGGTGCGATTATTCACAAATGGAAGAAACTGTCTCGGGGCTCCATGCAAGATCTCACCTCGTGGAGTTTCAATGATCATGAGAACGGGGAGGAATCAGCCCAGAACTACACGGGAGGATCTTGTTAATGATCTCAAGGCAGCTGGGACCATAGTCACCAAGAAAACAACTGGTAACACACTACGCCGTGAAGGACTGAAATCCTGCAGCGCCCGCAAGGTCCCCCTGCTCAAGAAAGCACATGTACAGGCCCGTCTGAAGTTTGCCTGAATGATTCAGAGAAGAACTGGGTGAAAGTGTTGTGGTCAGGTGTGGTCAGATCTCTTCGGCATCAACTCAACTCGCTGTGTTTGGAGGAGGAGGAATGCTGCCTATGACCCCAAGAACACCATCCCCACCGTCAAACATGGAGGTGGGAACATTATGCTTTGGGGGTGTTTTTCTGCTAAGGGGCAGGACAACTGCACCGCATCAAAGGGACGATGGACGGGGCCATGTACCGTCCAATCTTGGGTGAGAGCCTCCTTCCCTCAGCCAGGGCATTGAGAATGGCCTTAATGACTTGGAGAGGATCTGCAAAGAGGAGTGGGACAAAATCCCTCCTGAGATGTGTGCAAACCTGGTTGCCAACTACAAGAAACGTCTGACCTCTGTGATTGCCAACAAGGGTTTTGCCATCAAGTAAGGGGTCAAATACTTATTTCCGTCATTAAAATGCAAATCAATTTATAACTTTTTTGCGTTTTTCTGGATTTTTTTTTGTTGTTATTCTGTCTCTCACTGTTAAAATACACCTACCATTAAAATTATAGACTGATCATTTCTTTGTCAGTGGGCAAACATACAAAATCAGCAGGGGATCAAATACTTTTCTTCCCCCACTGTATATATGATACATGCTGGGGTATGTCTGTAGAGAAGTTGCAAAATTAAAATACTCCAATGAAAATGCTGATGAAAATGAAAAAGTAACTGCTCCCCTAATAGCCTTCATTTAGTATTAATAAAGTATTTCTTGTCTCACCAGACTGGTCCTCAGTAGTGTCGGCCTCATGGATCTGATTATCGAACCACATATGGGCGACAGTCATGCGGTTCTGTGTCAGGGTGCCAGTCTTATCTGAGCAGATGGTGGAAGTGGAACCCAAAGTCTCAACAGCTTCAAGGTTCTTCACCAGGCAGTTCTTACGAGCCATGCGTTTAGCTGTAAGGGTCAGACATACCTAAACAGAGAATCAGAGAGAAGTGGAGCGGGATAGAGTGAGAGGACCAGGGCGGTGAAGAGACGGGAACAGGATGAAAACCAGAGAGAGGGAAAGATAGAAAGTAAAAATTGCAGAAGTTGGAGAGGCAGGAAAAAGTTTTAGGATGTTAAAGAGAAAGTAGAAAAAATGTGAGAAAAAGAGAGAAAACAAAGAGAATCATTCCATCAGACATTTTACTGACACAGTGAATTCCAGTGCACTTGCAGATCATTCAAGATTGAAGCCCATGAAAAGCAAAGCTGGAACAACAAAGCACACAGGTGCAGCACAGCTTCAGCTCAAGCACATTCTGGATTTGTAGCACAGTGAGCAAGCACAGCCAAGCCAAGCAACAACAGCAGCCCGCAACTGCAAGAGTGTCAAATCTCTCATAAATCACTGCCATCAGCCAGTGCAAGCAAACTACATCTCCAACAGTGTAATACTTTTTCAGCTTTTCACACTGGCCTAGGCCTTCAACAGTGAGAGTCTGAAACATGAGGACAAGAGAAGAAGAGAAAACACAAAGAGACAGCGATAGAGTCACAGTCATGAAGAGTTACAGAAACAGAGGAATGAAAAGAAGGCACAAAGCCACAAAAGACAAAAAAGAATCACAGAACTATCACAGACACACACTGTCACAGAAAGACAGACAACTAGGACAGGAACAGTACATTCACCAACACCAAGGAATACAAACAAAAAATAATAACACTGATTCTACAAAAACTATTTAAAAAGGAGCAGTTGTTGGGAAGAATTAGAAAGAAACATAGACCTACAAAGACTTTTTAAAACAAAAGATGTTTCACACAGACACACACACACACACACACACACACATACACAGAGGCATCGACATTGCTAAGAAAATCCTAGCAGGCTGGGAAAAAAAATTATCACAAAAAACGTGTGTTGTTGGACGGAACAGCTTGATGCTAACAGCATAATAAAGGCTGAACACTAGTAGTAACTGGTTCTATGAATACCAGGGGCAGTGAAAATCACCTGGATAACCTATGACCCAATGTCAGGAGGAGCAAACCAATCTCATGACTGACCAGAGAGGTTTTTGGATATGACCGCACTCATGCCACTGGGAGAGATGGTGTTAACCTCGTACAACATGGAGAAGGTATGAAGTAATGCTCAGCAGCACAGTCTTTCTATAGCAGCCTTGCCTCTAAGTAATGAGGAAAAGACACTCCTGATAGAGTGATGTCACAGGAGGGAGTGTGCTTCCGGCTTGCCTGTAGACCAGGGGTTCCCTAACTTTTTGGGCAAATGATCGCGAATGGACATTAGCGAACACAGTGACCTAAAGCCTTGACTACCCTAGTTTTTTTTTTTTTTAATTCCAGATTTATAGTTAAGGACTACTGTAACATTTGAACATTTTATTATGTCAGTAACATACATACGACCAGGTCCATAAGTATTTGGACAGTGACACAATTTCCATAAATTTGCCTCTGTACACATAGATTTGAAATGAAGCAATCAAGATGTGATTGTGGAAGTGTAGACTTTCAGCTTTAATTCAAGGGGTTTAACAAAAATATTGCAGTCACCGTTTAGGAATTACAGCCATTATATATATATTTTTTTTAGTCTCTCCATTTTCACAGGTTCAAAAGTAATTGGATAATTGACTGATAAGCATTTTAATACCAATTTAATTACCTCAAGATGCAAACCACTGGTAACACTCAAGAACAGAAAGGCCAAATCAGACTTTTGCTAGAAAACATCTAAAAAAGCCAGTGCAGTTCTGAAACAAGATTCTTTGGGCAGATGAAACCAAGATTAACTTGTACCAGAATGATGGAGAGAGAAGAGTATGGAGAATGAAACAAAGGGCTCATGATCCAAAGCATACCACATCATCTGTCAAATATGGTGGAGGAAGTGTTATGGCATGGGCATGTATGGCTGTCAATGGAACTGGGTGACTGGTTTTTATTGATGATGTGACTGCTGATAGAAGTATCAGGATGAATTCTGAAATGTATAGAGCTTTACTTTCTGCTCAGATTCAGTCAAATGCTGCAACACTGATAGGACGGCGCTTCACAGTACAGATGGATAATGACCCAAAACATACTGCAAAAGCAACCCAAGAGCTTCTTAAGGCAAAGAAATTGAATATTATTAAATGGCCAAGTCAGTCACCTGACCTCATCCCAGCTTTTCACTTACTGAAGACAAAACCGAAGGCAGAAAGACCCCAAAACAAGCAGCAACTGAAGGCGGCCGCAGTAAAGGCCTGGCAAAGCATCTCAAGGGAGGAAACTCAGCACTTGGTGATGTCAGACCCATGGTGATGTCCATGGGTTCCAGACTTCAGGCAGTCATTGACTGCAAAGGATTTACATCCAAGTATTAAAAACAATCCTAATATTTATGATCATGTTAGTTTGTCCAATTACTTTTGCATTACAAAAACTGACATCTTAGTAACTGAAAATATCTTGAATACAGTAAAACGTATCTAGTATTTCCTAATATAAGATTACAATTAACCAGATATAAGATTATTAAACCTATTCTAGACAATTTTTTTTTTTTTTTTTTTTACTCATTTCAAGCTTTATATTTTCTTGTTCTATTGGCAGGCTATTTCGAGATTGGAATTAGTAAAAATGTCTAGAACTAGGTTTTAGTAATCTTACATTTAGTTTGTTGTAACCTTGTAATAGGAAACACTAGATAAATATGACTATATTCAAGATATTTTCACTTGCTAAGATGTAATTTTTGTAGTGTGAGCCTGAGAAAATGGAAGGACTCTGTAAAAAATGGCTGTAATTCCTAATTGGAATTAATGCAATATTAAAGCTGAAAGTCTACACTTCAATCACATCTTGCTTCATTTCAAATCCATTGTGGTGGTGTACAGAGGCAAAAAACAAACAAACAAACAAAGAAAAAAGTGTCACTGTCCAAATACTTATGGACCTGACTGTATATGTAAAGTGACTAAAAACCAAAGTAATATTCCTTGTACTGACTCACCAGTCTAGTGGGAAGTGTTGTGTTGTTACAGGAAAATAATCCAAGCTGGGGTGGTGTGATATTCTTAAATAATAATATTCTTATAATTTGCGTCAGCATGCAGAAGCAGCAGCAGCATGAATGGCACTGTTCATACACTCACCTGCATACGGCATTAACTAGATGGCACGTCGGAGCAAAAACATCCCTGTCTGTCAGCTTTCAAAGGTGAACTGTAAAATGTTTAGCAATTATATTTAGCTTCACACCTTTTTTCTGAGTTTACTGTTGGACTGATTGCCATAATGTATGCAAAGATGGTGGACCTGTCCCATATGGTCTGCTCTTTGGTGAGGGCACACAGGAGTCATTCATTCCAATACAGCAGTACCCTTATGCCTCTGGCCGCCTGCGTGCATGGTGGGTAGGACTTTGACTTGGAATGTCAGGTCCATGAAAGGCAAACCTCAAAAAGTATCTGTGCTCCAGAGTGATGGGAACATGAAAATATGCATCACACAGATCCAGTGCTGTGAACCAGTCTTGTGGCTTCACAGAAAGAATAACATAATCTTAATAAACATTTAGGAACTAGTTTAACCCTCTCAAATCTAGAATCGGACAACTCGTGGTGTAAATGGGGGGTGCTCAGGTGCCTGCTAGGGATGTCGATTTAGGGATCTCATAAGGCCAGTGAAACGTATGTGGGCACCTAGCTGACGGGCAAGGCTGTGCCAAACTGAGGGTGCCATGTGGCGAGGCCGTTGAGTTGCACTGGTTTCTAGTTTCAGGGTCATGTGACCTTCTCCACGATTGACCTTGGTACACAGGGTTGATTTACACATGTGTAGCAGCACAGACTACGCCAGCCACACGTGGTGGCATCCATAACCCGGCCTGGCAGCAAGCTTAGATCTCCCACTGCAAGGAGCTCTGTCACAGAGGTGTTCATAGCTGCAGGTGTTGAAATATTCAGGTGATTCTCACTGTGCCTGGCGGTTAGGAGGGGGATAGAACTGATATTTTCAATCTTTAGAAATGTCTGAATTTATAAGAAATCAACTGAGTACATAAGCTTACTTTTTACAATTGTTACAAATTAATTAAATGCATGTGCAGTCTGGAGCTGTAACATATGTTAGACCAAATAAACTGTCTAAATTCTAGTGAAAGATATGTACAGTTTATTAACTTTTTTTTTCTGAAAAAGCAGAAAAGCATCATTTTCAGGTGGCTGTAACAACTGTATAAATGCTATACTACGGCTAAACTGTAGATGTTGGCACCTCTGCACACACACACACACACACACACACACACAGCTTGACACATAGCACAATGTGTATAGTTGCTTCCAACCACACAACCACAAAGCAGCTGAATATGGAACTCACATGTACACACACACACACACACACACACACACACACACACACACACACAAAAAAAAATCTGAAGCATCCAAATAAGGAAATTAAGAGACTCTTACAGTGACAGTGGCTAGGAGTCCTTCAGGCACATTTGCCACAATGATGCCAATGAGGAAGATGACAGCCTCCAACCAGGAGTAGCCTAAGACGATGGACAGGATGAAAAAGGTGAGCCCCAGGAAAACAGCCACGCCTGTGATGATGTGGATGAAGTGCTCAATCTCTTTGGCGATGGGGGTCTTGCCCGTCTCAAGGCCGGAGGTCAGTGTGGCAATGCGACCCATGACAGTTCGATCACCAGTGCACACCACAATGCCGCGCGCCGTACCTGTGTAACAGAAAGTAACACAGAACATAAAAACACTTAAGACACCTTTGCATGTTAGTGATTATGTTTACACACTGGACATTCCAGCAGGTCTGCTATCAAAAATAAGATGCTTTGAAATGGCTGCTGCAATCTTCTCATTTTCTCTCATAAAAATAGAGCCAGGTCTATAATTAGTTATTAGTATTACTTGTAATATTTATATTATTCACTAATCACACACACAGTACTGTGTGTGTGATTATTTGGAGATGCTCTGACCCAGTGAACTAGCCATCACAATCTGGCTCTTGTCAAAGTCACTCAGATCCTTACGCTTGCCCATTTTTCCTGCTTCCAACACATCAACTTCGAGAACTGACTGTTCACCTGCTGCCTAATATATCCCACCCCCTGACATTGTAACAAGATAATCAATGTTATTCACTTCACCTGTCAGTGGTTTTAATGTTATGGTTTAAAGCAGTTACTGAATGTTAGTGAGTGGATGGCAATGAATTTTATTATTAATTACTTGGTCTACTTAATGAAGTACACTGTGGTACACGCTACGTCACTTCATTAAGAGTAAAATTAGTCAAAATCATTTGAAGGAAAATGGCAGACACCATTACAACAGACAAAATGGTACAACCCAAGTCATCAAGGTGTGCGGACTGGGATGCCACAGGATGAAACGAAAGAGGAAGGTTTCCTTGCACTTTGCAGTCAAAATTGGTTACTGCAAAAAAATTGCTAACAGAGGCCCATTGGAGCTGTTATCACTTTACTCCATGTTCGTGCTATAATTTTTTGGTTTATGAGTGAGGGCGGGGCAGCTCCTAAAAAATCCATTTGAACATAAGTTATCAGAATGTAATTTTTTTTAATTAATAGTTTTCAGTCCTTTCCCAGATTAGGATGTTATTAGCAAAATTAATCTGCACTGCTATCTAGATACTGCGTACTACATAACTTGGTAGGATGCTAATGTGTCTTTGAAGGGCAATTATCAGTAACCAGAAACCATAACGCAATAATTCAACATATTTAGTCAATAAGTAAGAAACAGACACCAACAACTCTAGTCCTTGTTACAAATTTGTTGGGCTTAAATACCCTGAAAATATATTCAAACAGGAAAGGACGCTATTGAAGAAAAACTATTTCAGACATTTGACCTTGCTGAGACCTTGAGCCATTTTGGATCAATTCCGAAACCTAATCAGTTCATCTGCTAGATAACTTCATATAAATTCTACAAACATTCACCCACTCGCTCTAAGGCAGTAAGGGTAATCTTGAACAGACGCATGGACAGGCAGATGGACAACCCGAATCTCATTAAACCTACTTTTTTTTTTTTAAATGATAGTATTATTCTTCAAAAAGATACGTGCCACAATGATTGACAATAAGGAATATTTTAAATAAACATACTGTCTTTCATGAAAAAAACATTTCCCTAGAAACTGCCTTTAAACATGTCCTTTTCTTCCCTGGGATATAAATATGGTGGTACACGAGTGTAAAATCTCTTTTTTTTTTATTTATGCATTTATTGTGTAGCAATTTGGTTTAATTTGCTTAAAAGGCAGTGGAAATGACACTGTGTGAGCAAGTGATAAACGACAACATGTAGAGGAAATGAGGGAGCCTGTTGTCATGACAACACTTTCTCATCATCCATTTCACAGCAGAATGAAAACAAAACCACAGCATGAAGCAGAGTTGCATGAAAAGATTAAAGGAAAGCATCCAGATGATGGAACAGTGGGGCGGACGCCAGGACAACTGTACCTTCAACGCAGTTGGTTGAGAAAAAGGCAATGTTGCGGGTCTCCAGGGGATTGTCATGGGTGCAGTCAGGTGACCTGGTCTGAGGCTCTGATTCACCTGTCAGTGAGGAGTTGTCAACCTGAAATTGAAAAATCCATACAAATAATATCATGTGTATTGTACAATAATACACGAATAGGCAGTTTAACAGCAATATTATTGGGAAGAAAACAGTAAGCCCACTATCAAAGGCTTATTATACCAGTTTTGAAAGGCTAAAGTGTGTTTGTGTGTGTGATGTAACTAAATACATTATTCAGACTGAACAGATACTGCATCCTAAAAGAATACCAATACAGATACGATTAATAGCCAGAGCATTGTTATTGTTTTTGGGGTTTTTTTTTTTTTTTTTTGGTTAAAGATTACCAGCTTTGCTGAAGTGTGGGAAGGATGGCCAGGTTTCAGCGAAATTCCAACCCTAACTCAACTCAAAAAACAAACAGAAAGACTTCAAACTAGAGCAACATTTTTTGGTACAGAAAAGATTTTTTTTCTTCTATTTTGTGTTTTTGGGGGAACAAGTGAACAGCGGTGTGAACTTCTGATCTGCAGTGTATATCTGTAATATGTGGCAATGATACGAGAAACCTGGCAACCCTGTTCACGGAACTTACAAAAAAGAGCAAGCTCGTGAACATTATATAAACAGAAGATGCAATGTACTCATAAAAATTACAGGCATTATAATGAAATGTCGCATAAAAGACCCCATCAGCAGCACTGCATCCAGCTCTATAGTTGATCGTGTAGCAAAAATAACAGATAACAAGCTACAGACCACACGCACTTCCATTTTAAACCAAACACATACGAATATTTTGAGCACTAAACAGATACAGATACAGAAGATAATGGCACTGTGTCACACCCCTAGTGTGTGTGTGTGTTTACCTTGCAACCATGAGCAGAGATAATCCTTAGGTCAGCAGGGATCCTGTCTCCTCCTTTCACCTCCACCAAATCTCCAGCTACCACCTCCTCAGCATTAATCTGCAGCTTTTCACCTTCACGGATTACTAATGCTTGCTATGTCACACACACACACACACACACACACAGAGAGTCAGAATGGAAATTTCTGTTTGCACTTACACATATAATAACTGAACAGAATTATTGCGTTCTTTAGCAGCTTTGCGTTTTTTAGCGACTGGTTGTCGATACCTGGGGCACCATATTTTTGAAGGACTCCATGATCTTTGAGCTCTTAGCCTCCTGGAAGTAGGAGAAGCAGCCGGTAATGATGACGACAGCAGATAGGACGATGCCCAGGTACAACTGACAAAGGGACAAGCAAATACAAATTAGGAAGATTAAATGCATAATTTTTTTTATTATTATTTTGAGGCACGGGTTCAACCATTCCAACAATTTCTTGTCTTTCTATGCAGCTTTGCATTTTTCTGAGAATGGAGTGAAACCAAGCACAAGTGGCTAGATATCATAAGTTCTTGTCCTTATCCATAAACACACTTGTTCTTCTCTATTCCTCTCTAGCCTCCCCGAATGCTTCTGTCTCCTGCCCCAAATAATCTATGTGCATATCCTCACGTTGTCTCCAGCTGGTTCGTCTTCTGTGGCCGCCTGGATGGCATAGGCCAGGAAGCAGAGGATGGCTCCAATCCACAGCAGGATGGAGAAGCCCCCAAAGAGCTGGCGGCAAAACTTAACCCACTCTGGGGTAGTGGGTGGAGGAGTCAGTGCGTTTGGACCATCCCGGGCCAGATACTCAGCTGCTTTAGCATTAGTTAGACCCTGGAGAGAAAACAAGAGAGTGTGAGACCTGTATCAGTGTTGTATCTTTCACTAAATGTGTTCTCATATTGCATTATCATCCTGTCTCATAGCTTTAATTAATAATATTTTAACATCACAACACTCTCTTGAATATAGGCATCATGTTCTCATTAATCATTAGGTTTCAAAAGACAACTGACACAAATGCAAAGGTTCCACTGCTTCCAACAGACAGATAATTTATTAGATGGAATTTTGTGACTTATGTATCCACACTGTATACATTCAATAAAAAAATACATGAAGATGACTACAGGCACTTGCAAGTATGTACTCGGAGGGTAGAAATTCACTACTGGCAGATTTTTTCTTATTTACGCCACCATGAGCCGGTCTGGGTGCATTCTGTCAACCAAATAAGCCCCGCCCCTAGTTTGTCATGGCACATGTCTTAAGTGTAAAGTCAGCTCACAAATTTGTTGGAAGATATGCAGGTAAAAGAGCTTTATGTTTGTTTAAACAATATAAGAGATCATTTTAGATCATGTTTTTGTTACATTTTCCATATTTCCCTCATGTGTAGCACACTGCTGTTGCTCTTCAAATTCTCTGAACTATGAAATCCTGCTGCTGATACACTTCAGGTTGGTGTGGCATAACACTGAACATGGACAATCTTGTATCAGTAACAGAGAAGGATTGTGAACTATAGGCACTGCACATGGCTTTTTATTTTTGCTATTACATGTATGTAGGTTTTGCTTGGTCTCCCATGCAGTAGGCAGCTAGAATGAGTAAAAGAGTGAATAAGTAAAGGGGTAAATAAATGATCGATAAAACCTACCTGCACAATGTCAGCGTTGAACTTTTGGCATACTTCCTCAATGGACATCTTATGCTCTGTCTAACATATAAAAAGCAGCATGAGAGTGAGAAATATTATAGACATAGAGTGAGAGGGGAAAAAAAGAGAGAGAGAGAGGATATTTAGGAAGGTATTAATCACACTGAGGAGATCACTTTGTATCAAACAGTGACAGAAGGACATATGTTGTATATGTATGTATATGTTACAACTTTTTTGTAACATATACATACATATACAACATATACAACATTTGCAGCCCCAATATTCATGCGCTTAAAAATACTCAAGTACCAATTTAGCGCCGGTATTCACAAGTCTGATCTCCATTCACGCTCCACACTTTCTACACTGGTCTGGTCATTTTGGCTTCCTCTTTCCTTTTTACAGATTTTGTTTCTTGTTCTTACTCTTGTTAAATTACATGTCATGAGGCGCAGAGCAAAACACAACTGGATGTGGCCACAAGATGTGCCCATTAACGCATCTGAAATTAATGTTTAAATTAGTAATGCTGTAACACATAACACAAACCATGCCTGGGACTGCCTACTCAATGCAGTCTACGGTGCAAATTGTGGTTTAAAAGCCCGGAAACTGTCAACTGTAAAGCTGTCAAAAAAGATCAGGACTAAAGAAGAAATGCAAGTTCAGTAACACACTGAAGATAATGTGTTAATAAATTGATTTCTTATTAAATAAAGAACACGTGAACAATGTCTAAGTCAACAAAACACCTAATATGCCATTTGCTTAGTAACTGGTTTTAAAGACAGTTATATACAGAATAAGCTGCTTAACTACAAATAAAAGGCCCATTTAACGTGTTGATGTACGTGTTACTGACATAGCTGACCACAGATTCCAGCTCCTATACACTACATGGCCAAACGTTTGTGGACACCTGACCACAAACACCAAAATGTGCTTGTTGAACATCCCATTCCAGATTTATTCCTCCCTTGCTGTTATAAAAAGCTCCACTCTCTCTTCTGCGAAGGCTTTCCACTAGATTTTGGGGCGTGGCTGTGAGGATTTGTGATCTTTCAGCTACAAGAGCATTAGTGAGGTTGAGGTCAGGTGCTGATGTTGGGTGAGGAGGCTCCGGTTCCAGTTCATCCCAAAGGCGTTCAGTGGGGTTGAGGTCAGGGCTCTGTGCAGGACGCTCCAGTTCTGCTACCTTCTTCCAACCTTAACACACCATGTCTTCATGGAGCTCGCTTTGTGCACTTTGTGTCATGCTGGAACAGGTTTGGGCCTCTTAGGTCCAGTGAAGGGAAACTGTAATGCTACAGCGCACAGAGACGTTCTATACAATTGCGTGCTTCCAACTTTGTGGTAACAGTTGGGGGAAGAACTACATATGGGCGTGATGGTCGGGTGTCCACATACTTTTGACCATATAGTTTGTTTAGCCCAAGGTACAGCAGATGTAATATGTAATCAGTCACATTCCCACTACCCTAGCTTTTTTTGCTTCCTTCTTCTGCCCCGTCCAGGTAGTGTAACCACTGTTCCCTTAACTTTGAACTTGCAAACTATGCAATAATAACACAGATGAATAATTTCCCTGTGACTCTGGCAAAGTTTAAAAGATTTACTGTATATAGCAATTTTTAGCCACGGTTATCTATATCCCAGTGCTTACCTGCACCTAGTCCCTTTGCATTTCCTTCTGTATTTTCTTTTTCCAAATCTAGTCTTGTTGCTTATTGTTGTGAATTCTGAATGCCTTCATGAATTTACCCTGGGTCAGTATTTTCACCACTGTTCTGTGAGCATGATACTCAGATTGCCATCAATGAGTACTATTTAAATTCTACACATAAGCATCCTGCCCTGCACCATGGCACCGGTGTGTTAAGCTAGATAATGATATCTAGTACCACACAATGTTACCAACAACAGTATGACAGCAGTCATAGTTCATAGATAAATGAATGAGATTTAATATACCAGTGAGCACGAAGTTTTACCTCAGGAATAACTAATCTGTAATAATGTGTGAATGTGTGTGTTTTGTATCTTTATATCTTTTTGTATATTTTAACAACAAAAAAACATGTCACATGCTGTCCCACACAGATTACACGTTTTATCTGAGACTAAACCCCAAATATTTCTATTGGTTACTGAAGTTAAGGTTAGAGTTTGGTTTGTTACAGTGAGGGAAAAAAGTATTTGATCCCCTGCTGATTTTGTACGTTTGCCCACTGACAAAGAAATGATCAGTCTATAATGTTAATGGTAGGTGTATTTTAACAGTGAGAGACAGAATAACAACAAAAAAATCCAGAAAAACGCATTTCAAAAAAGTTATAAATTGATTTGCATTTTAATGAGGGAAATAAGTATTTGACCCCTTTGACTTAGTACTTGGTGGCAAAACCCTTGTTGGCGATCACAGAGGTCAGACGTTTCTTATAGTTGGCCACCAGGTTTGCACACATCTCAGGAGGGATTTTGTCCCACTCCTCTTTGCAGATCCTCTCCAAGTCATTAAGGTCATTTTCAATGCCCTGGCTGAGGGAAGGAGGATCTCACCCAAGATTTGACAGTACATGGCCCCGTCCATCGTCCCTTTGATGCGGTGCAGTTGTCCTGTCCCCTTAGCAGTAAAACACCCCCAAAGCATAATGTTCCCACCTCCATGTTTGACGGTAGGGATGGTGTTCTTGGGGTCATAGGCAGCATTCCTCCTCCTCCAAACACGGCGAGTTGAGTTGATGCCAAAGAGATCTGACCACACCTGGCCACAACACTTTCACCCAGTTCTCCTCTGAATCATTCAGGCAAACTTCAGACGGGCCTGTACATGTGCTTTCTTGAGCAGGGGGACCTTGCGGGCGCTGCAGGATTTCAGTCCTTCACGGCGTAGTGTGTTACCAATTGTTTTCTTGGTGACTATGGTCCCAGCTGCCTTGAGATCTTTAACAAGATCCTCCCGTGTAGTTCTGGGCTGATTCCTCACCGTTCTCATGATCATTGAAACTCCACGAGGTGAGATCTTGCATGGAGCCCCAGACCGAGGGAGACTGGCAGTTTCTTCCATTTGCGAATAATCGCACCAACTGTTGTCACCTTCTCACCAAGCTGCTTGGCGATGGTCTTGTAGCCCAATCCAGCCTTGTGTAGGTCTACAATCTACAGGTAACAAACTGAGATTAGGAGCACTCCCTTTAAGAGAGTGCTCCTAATCTCAGCTCATTACCTGTGTAAAAGACACCTGGGAGCCAGAAATCTTGCTGATTGATAGGGGATCAAATACTTATTTCACTCATTAAAATGCAAATCAATTTATAACTTTTTTGAAATGCGTTTTTCTGGATTTTTTTTGTTGTTATTCTGTCTCTCACTGTTAAAATACACCTACCATTAAAATTATAGACTGATCATTTCTTTGTCAATGGGCAAACGTACAAAATCAGCAGGGGATCAAATACTTTTTTCCCTCACTGTATATTTCAGCAGGTGTGTTTTGGTCTTACCAGTGGCACCTCTTTCTTCAGTTCATCAAGATCTTTCCCTCCCGTCTTCTTGGGAGACTCCTTTTCATCATTGTCCTTTGTGGTCGCCACGCGGTAGCTGTCTGACCGCCCATACTGGGGGAAAAAGTAAAGAAAAAGTAGAATGAGTCCAGTTCATTCAGCAAAACATTATCCAGGACTAATGAGCTAACAACATGAGCTAGTATGTACAATCCAACCACCATTCTTCTTATCTTTCTTTGCAGAAAGATAAAAGAAAGTCCTGAGGTTACACACTTTTTGATGTTACCCTAAAACATTACATAATTAATCACTTTTTCTAATTCATTCTGGATTGTGTTTAATCCATACAATGTTGATAACATTTATTTACCATTAATTCTCTCTCTCTCTCTCTCTCTCTCTCTCTCTCTATATATATATATATATATATATATATATATATATATATATATATATATATATATATATATATATATATATATATATATATAAATTTTATACTGCTGACCCTTAAGGCAAACTTGTACATGCAGTAGTCTACCTTTTAATGTTTTTTATTTTAAATGCTTAAAAAAAATTTTAAAAAGCTTTTTTTTAAAAATGTATTTTCTAACTAGACCTGGGGTGGAGAACGTACAGCATGTTTCACTTTAATTTCATACTCAAATCTTGTTCTCACCATAATAGGTGGCTTCACTGATGTGGCATGCACGTGCGTGTGTGTGTGTGTGTGTCTGTGTCTTTATGACCACTGTGGAGCTGGTAACTAAACTGAAATGCACTGCATCTACCCCCAGCACTATTATTAAATTGTATTATTAAATTGAAAACAGAATTCAGATTAAATGAAAACATTTTGCCATGAATGAGTTTGTATGTATTTATTGGATACTGGGCTCCATTTTTAGCTAGAAAATTGTGTTTATTATTAAGAAGTACATTAAACTGTGTATACGAGTAACTGTCCTTTTTGTATGGAATCAAAATATGCTCCTTAAACATAATTGCATAATTACAAAAATAAATCAGAAATATTTTTATGGATTGTGTTTTGTGCATTTATTTTCATTGACACAGTGATCCAACTTAATTGTGTGAGAAACTGCAAAAATTGCTTTCCTATAACCCAGCCTACATTTCACACACACACACACACACACACACACACACACACACACACACACACACACACACACACACACACACACACACAAAATGACTGGCTGATGATGTCATCTGTGGTAATGAATTGAGGAGGCAGGCTACTGATTTCATGAGGTCAGCTTTACAAGCAGCCATACGCCGATGATTCCTTCTTTCTCAGCATTGGAGTTTCTTATATGAAGCGAGGGCTGAGTTAATCCTGTAGCAGGACACCTGACCGAAATCTGTGAAACGCTTCATGAACATGTGAAGATCACAGTGCTATAGTGGGGAGTTTTATAAAGACTGTTAAAAGCTGAAAGACGTGGGAGGATCTTTATTTGTTAAGCAAGATCACCAAACAGGTTCTACCTGAACAAACCTGCAAGTCCCAACAAGCTTTTAGGCTAGTTCTGGCACGGCTGATGTTCTCTCCCAAAGTACTTCAAATATGTCTGTTGAGAAAAGTTTTCATGATCTGCTGCAGTCCTATGTCCTTGTCTTAATGTCAGTCTGAATATCATGAGTGATATGATAAACCTCTATAAATAAAAGCACAAAACCATTTCCATTAGGCCATGTTTACTGTGTGTGTGTGTGAGAATGTGCATGTGAGAGAGAGAGAGAGAAATTTATCTGTCAAGACCTTTCCTGATCCTGGCTGTAAGAGTAGAAAAGAACTACAGTTGGATTAACCCAGGGTGAAAGCTGTTTTGAACCTAATTGTCTGATTAGCCCATTTTTAAATACTAATATTATTTAGATGAGTGTATTAAAAATCCAGTTCTCTACAGTTTCGTTTTGTTTGTATGATAAAATCCCACAAAACCCAAAGTGGAAAAGACAAAAGCACTCAAGCCCAAATAGTTCAAACCGCACAGCGAAGCCAGAGCAAGAAATAAAAGCCCAGAGTTCTTTAAAAAGATTAACAATGTTTTGAGCAAGTCAGAGTGAAGACGCTGTTGTCCATTAAGGCCAAGGATGAAACTGTTTATGAATGGTGCATTCTGGGATGCATCTTACATGAGACCTGGCAAATCTGCAGCAAGCTCAGATAACAAACACCCAATCTAATTAACTTTCGGAACAATATTAATACGGTGTCCTTAAATGTTTTCGTTAAGGTAAACCTTATGCACAGTAATTTTCAACAGAAAAAAGGAGAAAATATCTGTGTTCTAACAAAAACATCATTTCCATCAAAACACCTTTTCAAAATAATATATGTGCCAACATCACCGATGTCCTTATGGAATTTTTTTTTAAATAAATGCAAACAAATACTCATTCTTGAAAAACTTAATTTATTAATATAAATCTGAATCTGCACTCAGTCCCCAGGAACTTTGTTGTTTCCTTTAATCATGACCATCAAAAAATTGTCCCAATTTAGCAAAGAAATGGGTTGTTCGACCTACTGAGTAGCCATGAAAGGGCATGGTTTTTTTCCATTGTCTTTAAAATTCTTGATGCACATTTTATTAATGAAAATACATTTTGGTTGGGAGGGTTGATTTTCCATAACCCAGCCAAATCATCACAGCCTGTATGAATGCAAGTATTCCCCTAAAAACCAGTAAAAGGTAGAAAACGTCAATGTAGTGCACAGAATAATGTTCTCTTATATTACTTCGGAAACTTTATTACACAGTTTTTACAGTCCATCGGCTGCTGCTCTGGCAGTTTATAACACGACAACAGCTTCCCACCATGAGGACTTCAAAGCTCAGAACACTCAGTTTGTATGAAAACTCGTCTAGCCTGGCTATCTGATAAGATGACTGACTGACTAACCATGCCAAAAAGACCATTCAACCATAAGACACCGCACCATGATACCATGACATCATATACCCAAGCACTATAGCTTTGTCTATGACAAGTCATTTTATAATAAAAAGGGTTCACGTTTTGACGAGTCAAAGATATCTAAATCATACCATAATCATAACGTGAAGCTTCACAAATCCCAAACGACAGAGATATCTCAGATTCTTTTATATCTAGTCAAAATGACATTTTCAGATATCTAAATGATAAATACTGTGCCTTAAATAAAGCATTCCAGTTGATTCTTGTAAACTGCAGAATTTGAGTAGGCTATAATGGCACAGGCTATTAACAATTTCTGTCATGCACAGTCAGTAGCATTGAAAACTCCATTAAAAACGCTTGACAGTGATTCAGACCGGCCCGACATCACCACTATGCAGTTCTTCTTGGAACAGCATTCATCGGGATCGAGTGCCATGAAAACCATCTTTTTCCTATAATCAGAACAATCATTTAAGGGTGTTTATCTTTCAAGGATGCTTTTCTCTACCCGAACCATATGTGAATGCTCCAAACGAACTACTACAAGAAACGACTTTAGTCCACTAGCTTTAGCACACTAACATATTCATACTAAAAGCCACAGAACTTCAATTTTAATTTCATGGGGACTTGAAGCTTCATGAAAGCTGAAAAAGAAGCCTTTATGTGTCACATATACGTTACAGTACAGTGAAATCCTTTTCTTTGCATATCTCAGCTTGTTAGGGAGCTGGGGTCAGAGCGCAGGGTCAACCAAGTGAGCCAAAGTGAGCCAAGTGTGCTTTCAAGGCTATGGACAGTGTGAATGCAAAGAGAACTTGGCTCTCTTTCTCTCAACAACCTCTTAGTGAACTGAGTTTGGTTGTTTTAAAGACGGCAATATGTGAAAATACCCCAAGATATCTACAAACGCTGTCTGACTAGTATCATTCAGGATATCTGACATACAAGAACTGTATCTACAATTTAGTTTCAGATGGTCAGAAATGAAATGCAGATATCTTGAACTGGAGCTCCCATACAACTCAACTGCAATCATGACGTCATTATCACTAGTCAAAATGTAATTATAGATAACTTAAATTAACATTTTCTCGATTCGTAAGTGGCTTGAAGACATCTGTAAGGTAAATCTGATAACAGACCACAAATGCTGCCGTAATCCGTCAACTATTTAGACCGTTACCATGCGCCTTCGCATGGAGCTCGATGTAATGGTGTCTGGTAACTATAATCTGTAAGTCACGCCCATTATTTTCTGCGAGCTTCCTGATTGGCTTCCCTCCCTGGTGCGTCAGAGCCGGAATCTCCTTCCGCCGACCGAGCACTCGCTTCAGTACGCTGTCCCGGCTCTCCGTCTTCTGATACCCACAGGGTGAACCTGCCTGAAGGTCACACCATCTCCATCTTCCCCCCTCCCTCTTCCACCTTCTCCCTCCTTCTCTGTTTCATTTCTACAAAAAATAAAAAAACTGCAGCGTATCCACCTGACCTTCAGCAGTACCAGACACGCTTTGGTCGGTCTGACTTAATTAACGATGACAACATTTTTAGAGACACACACACACACACACACACGCATTTGGATAATCAATAGACTACATTTGGTCAGCCCAGTTGATTGGATATTTGATTTAGGCTTGGATGTTACTGAAGGATTCCTGTCGATAGGAAACGCAGGCCTGAGTTACAGACAACCCTCTGAATCGGTAATGATGTGGAAACTGGTGGAGCATCCATCTTGGAGCACCTCTTGCCGTTTACTGTGGCGTCGCAAACCCAGTGCGCAGAACGTATGAATTTGGAAAGTTCTCCAAGGAAAGCTGTGTGTCACGTATTTTTTTCCCCACCTTTGGTTTTTGTACATATCCTTGATAGTATTACGCCATGTTTGTTTTTTGTTTGTTTGTTTTCAGACACTAGGAGAGTCTACAAAATAAAAACACGAATTCTGGTATTCTTACGTCCCACTAAATGCAATTTGCACATTTCCTCTGAGACTGATTGTGCCAGAGACAGTGGATTAACCCTGGGACTCTTCTACACACACAGATCACACATATGTAGAGGAAAAATGGGCGTCAACGTTTGCTCATATTTACTCCTGTTTATAAGGCGAGGCTGTTCCAGCTGTTGTGTATAAATGATGTCTTCGCTTGTAGAAGATGTCGGACAGTCTGGACAGTCTGGAGAACCGTGAAAACTCGGTGGGATTCCGGTTTCCCCCCCCCCCCCTCAGGTTTATCCGCATCACGACGCATCAGTACAAACCTTCACATTTCAGACAGACTTGACGCCATTAGGCGGAGGCTTCCTGAAAAAATGCGCATGTATATATTTTTTTTCCCTTTTTCACTCCAAACCTGCATGTTACCACAATAAACAGTATTTATATTAGTTCGTTACCTGTACCCAACCCTAGTGTTTAATTCTCTGTATTGGTAACCTGGGATTATTTGAGAGGTTGCATTTGTCTTTTTCCATGAGGTAAGAAAAGGGCGTGGAAGAGCCTAGACATCGAAATTATGGTGAAATAAAACATGCACGTGCGCGTCTAGATTATTTAAAATAAATAATAATAATAATAATAATAAATAAAAAAATCTTACCCCCATTTCAGCGGTGATCAAACGGCGTTTATTTTCGGTCGATCAGAAATAAAGATGTAGAGCTCGAGGATGTCGCGTCCTGAAGAAGGAAAAAAAAAAAAACCCTTCAGACACAAGCGGATGCTCAAAAAAAAAAATCAGTTAAATGGGTAACCCATTCCTTATATCGTGTATAATAACAGAAACGACCAAGTTCATGAAAAGAATGGCTTTACACAACAGCACATCGGGATGTCTGTATTATAATTATAATAAGGTGAGAGGACAGGAGGACACGGCGCACGAGACAGAGCGCACTGATGAAGAGCGCTGAAACAGACGTGAGACCTGCGGCTGATAATAAAGAGCCGAAGCGCTTCTGCTGTGATGTGATCCCTCCGCCGCAAGCGCCGCGTCACAGCCGCTCACTCCGCGCCAGAAAACAGTTTCATTAACCAGGATGCAAAAGGACGAGCTTGGAAAATATGCTTTTTTTTTTTTTTTTTTCTCCTGCTGAGTGAATGTACACGAAATCCTATCTACACTATAATGCCAAAAAGTATGTGCACCCCTGACCATCAAACCCATATGTGCTTGTTGAACATCCCATTCCAGATTTATTCCTCCCTTGCTGTTATAATAAGCTCCGCTCTCTGTCTTCTGCGAAGGCCTTCCACTAGATTTTGGGGCGTGGCTGTGGGGATTTGTGTTCATTCAGCTACAAGAGCATTAGTGAGGTTGAGGTCAGGTGTTGATGTTGGGTGAGGAGGCTCCAGTTCCAGTTCATCCCAAAGGTGTTCGGTGGGGTTGAGGTCAGGGCTTTGTGTAGGACGCTCCAGTTCTTCTACCTTCTTCCAACATTAACACACCGTGTCTTCATGGAGCTCGCTTTGTGCACAGGGGCATTGTCATGCTGGAACAGGTTTGGGCCTCTTAGTTCCAGTGAAGGGAAATTGTAATGCTACAGCGCACTATACAACGTTCTATACAGTTGTGTGCTTCCAAATTTTTTGGCATCAGTTTGGGGAAGAACCACATATGGGTGATAATTTTGTCCATATCGTGTAACAAAGGCAGACATTAACTAGTCTACATGTTCTTATTTATTTAATTTAATATCTATTAGCCTAGTTCATACATTATGTAACTTACAAAGCACATGTAGTCAGGGGTAGATTTTATTAATTTATCAAATTTGTGATGCAGGGCTGTGCAGACACCCTTAGTGCAGTGGATATCCATGTAACATGTAGAGTGGTGTCTGTGCAGCATGATTTACAGTACTCATTCATTCATTAATTTTCCATACCTTTTATCCTACACAGGGTTGCAGGGAGCCTGGAGCCTATCCCTGGGAACTTGGGGCACAGAGTTTGGGGTGCCACACTCTGGACAGGGTGCCAACCCATTGAAGGGCACAGTCACCACGCTCACACACCCATTCACACACTACAGACAATTTTGGAAATGCCAATCAACCTACAACGCATGTCTTTGGACTGGTGAAGGAAACCAGAGTACCCAGAGGACACAGTTTTTGTTTTATCCAGCTGTATTTACTCAGTGCAACTTATAACATCCAAGTGAAAGATATAACACCATGTCAGAAAAATAAATAAATCAATCAATAAAAACCAGAATCACTGAGTTGGAAAAAGGATCACCCCCTTGCTTTAATTTGCCTTAATTTTTTAATTACAGCCTTTACTCTGTTGGGATATGCCTCTACTAACTTTGCACATCTAGACTTTGCAATATTTGCCCACTCTTCTTTGCAGAACTGCTCAAGTTCAGTTAAATTTGATGGTGACCGTTTGTGGACTGCAGTCTTCAAGTCATTCCACAGATTTTCAGTGGGGTTTAAGTCTGGGCTCTGACTAGGCCATGCAAGGACATTCACCTTTTTCTCCTTCAACCACTGTGTGGTCAGTGTTGCTTTGGGTCATTGTCATGTTGGAAGGTAAACCTTCATCCTATTGACAACTTTCTGGCAGAGGGCAGCAGATTTTCCTCAGGAATTTGACAGTATTTTGCCCCATCTATTTTCCTTCTATCTAGACAAGTGCTAATGACAATTGTGTCCAATGGTATTGGACACAGTTTATTACTGAACACATAATGAGGTAGTACTGCTGCACAACATGCAAGGTCACATTTAGAAGGACTACCATTCATTTCAATGAGAACAATGCATCAAGCACGCCAGGTCAGGTTAAAGTGTAAATAACACACTCTGTTGTCTGCTAAAAAGGTCACCAGAGTTGAACTTTTAAAGAAACCAATGTTGGTATATATGTGCATCAGCCAACAGCGATGCTTTGGTCACTCACATTGGTTTTGAGGAAGATGAAGCAGAAACTAATTGCAGTTGTCAGCTTGCATTCAAAGCTGTGTGCTCCAGTGCTTAAAATCTATAAGTGTAGCTCACGGCAAGGCTCTCTGTAGTGTGTGCAGAGCACAAAATGCATATCCACCTGATCTTGATCTCCTCCTACAAACACGCCTACCAGCAATGCATATTAATGCCTTTTCTGGCAAATGCCAAAAATTGTTTGTGAACGTAGCTTAATGCTATTAATAATTTTCAAATGTCCTGATCACTTCATCCTCCTGTTAACTAACATTATTTTCTATTTATAATTTATAACAAGGCATGACTGTAGCATTTCTTCAAACAAAGTCAGAAAGTGAGAAATTATAAATAGAGGATATAATTTTCAGTTCCATTATGTTCTGGTTGGCTGCCTCCACAAACAGCTTGATGTTGGTCTGCAATTCATGGCCACTGTGTACTTCATATCAGCAGGTTTGTCCCTAAAGTGATCCACAATTGATCAGTCAATACCACGTTAACCAGAACATTGTAGCCACAACATATACTGATGACCAAGGTGTCGCTGTAGCAACATAACCAATTATGTTGTAACAACAGGAAAAGTCTTTTTCATGGTAATGGGGCTTGCTTATATTGGTGAACCTCAGGGCAAGTAAGGTCACTGGGACTTCAGTGCAACCAGGAGGGCTACACTTGGTAAACAGATATGAGGGGAGAGATCATACAAAAAATTATCCAAAAGACCCACATAAAACACTGGAATCACTGGAGCCAGACCTGGAGGTAGTAATCACTTGGAGTATTCAGCCTTATTAGAGACAGAGGAGCAGGTTAACTCTTACTGACTCCTCTTACTGATGGTGCTGCAGGGGTGGAGGAGATTTGGTCCTGTGGTTAACATACCTCTTTAATGTTGCATGGCAATTTGGGGCAGTGCCTTTGGGCTGCCAAACCAGGATGGGGGTGTCTATTAAAAAAATTATCGAGGAATCACACACCTTAACCTAACCCCCCCAGGAAATGTCTATGCCAGGAGACTGCATCTGATAATTGAACCTACGATTCATGAGGAACAATGCGGGTTCATCGCAGTCCCATGGAACGGTGGAGCAGTTCTTTACTCTTGCACAGGTTTATGTGTGGTGAAAAGAGTAGGCAATTCCAGTCTACATGTTTTTTTATGGATTTTGTGAAAGCATATGATTGTGTGCCTCAACATTTATTGTAGCAGATAACACAGGAGTATGAGATAATTTGTGCAATCCAGTCTCTGTATAGTTAGAGTTACAGTTAGAGTTGTGTCTGCATTCTTGATGTTGAATCGAAACTTTTTAAGGTAGATGTCATTCAAGGATGTGTCTTATCTCCACATTTTCATGGGGATGTTATCGAGACACAGTCAAGTATAGTCCAGTATGGGGGACTAGAGGTTGCAGATGATGTTGTTCTCTTGGATTCACCTTAGTTGGACCTCTGACACTTCAATCATTTTGCTTCTTCTTTTCCTTTCGGCTGTTCCCTTCAGGGGTCGCCACAGTGAATGATCTGCCTCCATCCTCTTCTCTCAGACCGACTACCTTCATGTCCTCCTTCACTACATCCATAAACCTCCTCTTTGGTCTTCCTCTCAGCCTCTTGCCTGGCAGCTTTATCCTCAGCATCCTTTTACCGATGTATTCACTCTCCCTCCTCTGAACATGTCCAAACCATCTCAACCTGGCCTCTCTAACTTTGTCTCCAAAACATCTCACATGTGCTGTCCCTCTGATGTACTCATTCCTGATCCTATCCATCCTCGTCACTCCCAAAGAGAACCTCAACATCTTCAGCTCTGCTACCTCTAACTCTTCCTCCTGTCTTTTCCTAAGTGCAACTGTCTCCAAACCATACAACATCGCTAGTCTGACTACTGTCCTGTACACCTTTCCTTTCATTCTTGCAAACCTCCACCTCTCTAGACTTTCCTCCACCTGCACCCTGCTCTCACTACTCTCATACATATCCTGCACCACTCTAACATATTTCTCTGCCACTCCAGACCTCCTCATACAATGCCACAGCTCCTCTTTTGGTACCCTGTCATACGCTTTCTCTAAATCTACAAAGACACAATGCAGCTCTTTCTGACCCTCTCTGTACTTCTCCATCAACATTCTCAAAGCAAACATTGCATCTGAAGTGCTCTTTCTTGGCATGAAACTATACTGCTGCTCAGAAATGCTCACTTCTCCCCTTAGCCTTGCTTCCACTACTCTTTCCCACAACTTCATTGTATGGCTCATCAGCTTAATACCTCTGTAGTTTCCACAACTCTGCACATCTCCATTGTTCTTAAAAATCGGCACCAAAACACTTCTCCTCCATTCCTCAGGCATCCTCTCACTCTCTAAGACCTCGTTGAACAACCTAGTTAAAAACTCTACTGCCATCTCTCCTAGACACTTCCATACCTCCTACTACTGGTATGTCATCAGGACCAACCGCCTTTCCTCTATTCATCCCCTTCAAAGCTCTCCTAACTTCACCCTTGCTAATCCTTTCTACTTCCTGCTCAACAATATTTGCCTCTACTACTCTTCTCTCCCTGTCATTTTCCTCATTCATCAGTTCCTCAAAGTACTCCTTCCATCTTTCCCTCACCCTCCTGTCACCTGTCAACACATTTCCATCTCTATCTTTAATCACTCTAACCTGCTGCACATCCTTTCAATCTCTATCCCTCTGCCTTGCCAACCGATACAAATCCCTCTCACCCTCCTTACTATCTAACCTTGCATACATGTCCTCATAAGCTTTCTGTTTGGCCTTTGCCACCTCTATCTTAACCTCACGCTGCATCTCCCTATATTCCTGTCTACTTTCCTCCGTCCTCTCACTGTCCCACTTCTTCCTAGCTAACCTCTTCCTCTGGATACTCTCCTGAACTTCCTCATTCCACCACCAAGTCTCCTTGTCTTCTTTCCTCCTTCCAGATGACACACCTAGCACCTTCCTACCTGTCTCCCTGATCACTCTGGCTGTAGTAGTCCAGTCATCTGGAAGCACCTCCTGACCACCTAAAGCCTGTCTCAACTCCTCCCTGAAAACCACACAGCACTCTTCCTTTTCCAACTTCCACCACTTTGTCTTCTGCTCAGCCTGCTCTCTTTATCTTCCTCACCACCAGAGTCATCTTACACACCACCATCCTATGCTGTCTAGCTACACTCTCTCCTACCACTACTTTGCAATCGCTAATCTCCATCAGATTACAGTGTCTACATATGATATAGTCCACCTGTGTGCTCCTGCCACCACTCTTATATGTCACCCTGTGTTCCTGCCTCTTCTGAAAGTACGTGTTCACCACAGCCATCTCCATACTTTTAGCAAAGTCTACCAACCTCTGTCCTTCTGGGTTCCTTACCTGAAGACCAAACCTGCCCATCACTTCCTCATCCCCACTATTCCCTTCACCAACATGTCCATTAAAGTCTGCCCCTATCACCACTCTCTCACCTCTGGGAACACTCTGCATCACTTCTTCAAGCTCGCTCCAGAATCTGTCTTTCTCCTCTTGCTCACAACCTACTTGTGGAGCGTAAGCACTAACAACATTCAACATCACACCTTCAATTTCCAGCTTCAGACTCATCAACCTATCTGACACTCTCTTTACCTCCAGAACATTCTTCACAAACTCCTCCTTCAGGATCACCCCTACTCCATTTCTCTTCCTGTCCACACCATGATAAAACAGTTTAAACCCAACTCCAATGCTTCTAGCCTTGCTCCCTTTCCACCTGGTCTCCTGGACACACAGAATGTCGACTTCTCTCTGCCTACGGACACGCCTTCCTCCTCTAACACACCTTCCTCCTCTCCTTCTTCGACCAACAGTAGCCCAATTTCCACCAGTGCCCTGTAGGTCAACGGCACCGATGGCGGTCGTTGTTAACCCGGGCCCTGACCGATCCAGTATGGAAGTCATGTTAGTGATTTGCATATTGAATTTGGCAAAAGTTTTACGTCGGATGCCCTTCCTGACACAACCCTCTCTATTTATCCGGGCTTGGGACCGGCACAAAAAGTACACTGGCTTGTGACCTCCTGTGGCTAGATTACTTCAATCATTTTGCTACTAACCATAAAAATCAGTGCCTCCAAGTCCATGGACATGGTTCCTTCCCAAAAAAAGAGAGTGGAATGATCCCGTCAGGTGAGGCAAGAGACCTTGCCCCTGGCAGAGGTGTTTAAGTTTAACCATGGGGTCTTATTCGCAAGTAATGGGAAAAGAGATTGTGAGATTGGTAAACAGATATGCTCAGAAGCAGCAGTGTCCAAAACCACTGTCTGGCAGTTAGATGTAACTACAATATGTCCTGCTGAATATGTCTGGTTATTGTAAATGCACTGAAAAAACTATTGAATGCCACAAGGCCAACTGATTAATACACAAATATGACCCTTTTAATTAATTGATCATTATTAATCAACTGGTCAGCTTACCCTTTCAACTGTTGGCACATTCGGCCTCATTTATCAAGCTGGATATGAATGGACTTATTTGCAAATTGTTCATAGGAGCATTTACAGAAGAAATTTGGTATTCATCAAAATCCCATAATTTCTGAAAACATTCATATTCTATTCGTGTGCCTGAATGTGTGTAAATTTACGCATAAGAGGACTAATGTAAACCTCGACTTCAAAGCATATAATTTGCATAGATTACTACACTTTTATATATGGACTATACCATCCCAGTTCATTTATCCAGAGCAATGTATAATAGTGTCTCTATCAAAAACACATCCACATGCTAGTTCAGTTGGTAAATTGCTTGAAACAATAGTTCTGGGAATGAAATGCCAATTGAGGCTGATGCTTCTTTACTCAAGACTTAGTTAGATTTTTGAAAAATTTCACAGACTTTTGAAAACATTGTGTTTGGCATCAAACTGCATACAACACATATGAATAAGTGGCCCAATTTTTATTTATGCATCTTGTATAGTGTATCGTCAGGTGGTGCTGGGAATCAACTTCCTATTAGGAAATAAAGATTAAAAAAAGATTATGATGATCAGAGATCAAGTGTTTCATGCAGCATACCATTCTATCGCTTCAACTGGGGAGAACATGATTCTGACAATCTGTATCAAAAGGAGGAGAATATTCCAGTGATTGTTAACCTTTTCAATGACTATTTCAATGAATATAAGAGTGGTAACCCTTGATTTTTTTTTTTTTTTTTTTTTTGGCAAACCCAGTAAGATTTGGCATTCTCAGATTAAGAAAACAAAAAGCTACTTCACTTCTATAGACTCAAGCTGCAGACTAAATTTCTCTGTTAGTGGGAGAATCAAACTTTAAGGCAATAAAATAATTATTCATCTGTGCATAGATAGACTAATGTGATTTCTACTTGTTTATGGGAGTCATTGTGGTCATTGCTATGGGTAACATCCTAAATGTTCAACTGCAATGACGAGATTGTTGCAAATACTTAACGCCAACAATACCTCTAACCTTCTTGAAGAAATCTTTTGTATTCCAAGCTTCCAATCTGTGGAACTAATTTCTGAGATATTTCTGTGTTCCTCTAAATTAAAATTTAGCGAGCATTTCCTGCATGCATGAAAGTGAAATTTCGTGAAGTTTATGTGTTAATTAAAACAGGACACACAAAGGCAGAATATTTTAAATAGGAGTCCATATTATCTAATCTGTTTACCAAATCCACTTACCACCTTGAACTGCCAGAAGGAAGCAAAGATCTCTAGATTAGACATGGCCTCTGCTCAGATTAGCTAATCTGAGGAACCCTAGAGTTATGCCAAAAGAGAAAGCCTAGATGTCAGAAAATCCCATACAAAGTCAGTTAATTTTTCATACCAGTGATCCTGACCCCTTCTGCTCTCCGGACCTGCCCGATACATCCTGATGTCCTACTTCTGTTTGGAGTTCTCATCAACTGGAAGTCACTTGCTGCTGCTGAGGATGGCCCCAGATGGACTGCCTAAACCTAATATTCTATATAAGCAATTTGTTCAAATATTACAATATATTGCCTAATTACAAGCCTTTGTTAAAGGTGGAGAATAAAGAGAAGACAGGGAAGATCAGTTTTTTTTTGTTTTTTTTTAAACTATTAGAAAGGCCATAAATACTAAATTAACACTAGGGACAGAAGGTCATGTACGATGAGCAACACACTGAACATTGAATGTTTCAATACATTGTACTTGCTTGGAATATATTATTCTCTGTAATGTAGTATCACATGTTTTTACACGCATGTTGACCCAGCCTATTCTATTTCTCGACCTATTCTATACCCACCTACCTAACTCTATAAATAATGTTTTTAGAGAACAAAATGGCTGACAACATTCAAGGTCCAATATCTTTGTTCTCTCTACCATTTCTAGCATTCTACCATTATTAACTTTCTCTCTCTCTCTCTCTCTCTCTCTCACACACACACACACACACACACACACACACACACACACACACACACACACACACACACACACACACACACACACACAGTCCCTGAGGTCACCATGGTAACAGGAGCTAAGTAACCTTGCTTCCTAATCATGAGACAGACAATAATATATTGAGAAAATGAGACAACGAGATGGATGAAGGGCAAACTGGTGAGTATAGTAGGAAAGTAGCACTGTAGAAGTACTGTAGGAAACTTCTTGTAACTAATGGAAATATTAGGCACTAATGTTTTGGACACTTCTCCTGGAATCAGTAAACCAAGGTATACTGCAGTCCCTGTTATGTTCTGCACCACAAGGGCAGTTTGTTTCTGGACCTAATGGAGCCTTCCCATCTGTTCATTTCATAGCCAAGCAGTAATAGCAAAGTTGTCAGATTGTGATTATGACCTCACGTGTAGCGAAACAAAGTCCCACCAGGCCACCTCAGGTCCTGCCCAAACTCCCCCCAATGAACTAGCTGCAAAGCCAAACACAACATGGATGCTGTGGTTACATTTTGGTTTCAAGCCAAATATAAAAGGAGAGGCCAATATCTTGATGGAGGTGATTTGTTGGATCTGCAATAAAAAGGTGGCAGTCAAAGGTACTAATACAACAAACCTGAGAAACCATCTATAGATCCACCACCCCACCCAACGCGCCAAACTTGGGAAGCCAGCTGTATCCACAGTTTCTTCATGGCAGCTCAATATTACAGAGGCTTTCGGGCAAGTATCTAAATATCAACATGACAGTACCAGATGCTCACATTAACAACAGTTATTGCCAAAGAAATGCTGCCGTTCAGTACAATAGAAAAACCAGCATTTGAAGAAATGCTGCAGAAATTTGACAAGTGGTATGAATTGCCAGGAAGAACACACATTTCCAAAACTGCAATTCCTAACTTATATACAACCAAGTGAAGGATGACATTCCTAGGGATTTTAAAAAATATATACTTTTACTCAGCCACTACAGACCTCTGGTCAAGCTCATATATGACCACATACATGAGCTTAACAATACATTACATTAACACTGAATGGGCTCTACACTCAAAATGTTTAGAAACAAGATATATGCCAGAAAACCACACAGCTGATACACTTGCTGAATTGTTGCTTTGGCAGACTGGGTATTAGATGAGCAAAAAATGGCATGGCTTTTGAGAGGTCGAAAACTCTGAGATATGAAGGGATTGAAGACTGACACAGCTTCCCCCCCCCCTGGCTTTTTTCCCCCCTTCTGTTGAACAGGTAAAACATTTCAGTGGCTCAATAGGTAGCTAGCTAACATTAGTGCACTTGTTTGCTTGATTCAGCTTGGTATCAAGTTTCCTATGTTGTTTTTTTTTGTTTGTTTCTTTGTTTTTATGGTCCATGTGGTAAATTGCACTTTTTACTGCTACCTATGAGAGATAGCAATTCACCTCTACTCCAAGAAAACCGTATCTACTGCCACCTCTGTTGTCAAGTATTGGAGGTAATATACAACACATACGTATACCTCAAACCATCAGATTCATCTCCGCAGAGGAGCAGTGCCGAAGCAAAAAAAACCCCAAAAACCTCAAGTAACTTGCAATTTTATGTTTCAAACAGAGATGGTGATAGAGAGGCAAAGTTCATTATTGCCAGATTTAGCCAAATAAGTAGTCCCTAGGCAGGTTGATGTTATAATAACCAAATAGAAAACAAAGAAACAAAATTTTCATTACACAAATACAAAACTATCAAAACTGAATCTCTACAAATGCTCACAATTTTGATTCGACAGCAACCACATTTTCAACTTTCTAGAGAAGTCACAATGACCTGTTATATATATACCTGTTTTAGTCTATTCCATTTGTGGGTTTCTCTAAAAACAAAAGATAACTGGCCAAAGGTACTTCTTCTCATGAATGTTACAATCACCCCTTATACCCGCTCTTGTATACCATCCTGTTATTTGATATATATAATCCTTAAAAACTGGTGGAGCAAAACCATTTAAAATCTTTAAAACAAGTATTAATCAGCAAATTTAATAAAATGTTCCCAGCTCAAAAAAGAATACTTAGTTAAAACGCTACAATAATGAAAACTATTTGACCAATTATTTAACCACACGGTGCAACCTAAAGATCATTGAGATTACTGAGGATGGTACCATTTAAAAAGCATAAAGATGGCTTTGGACCTCATTTCATATGAACGGTGATGCTATGATGGCTTTAGGACTACAATTGCCACAAACAGTTTTGCACTCAAATCTCCATCAGTGAATAGTGGAGAAGTTCAACAAAACAGACTTCATGTAAAAACTGTAATGAATTTTCCTGGTTACACAACTGCACTATTTGACCATGTAGTATTGGCACATTTATAGTAGGGATTTATTTATTTATAATCGCACTGAATCTGGTTCCTCTCAAGGTTTTTCCTCATATCGTCTCAGGGAGTTTTTCCTCACCACTGTCGCCTCCGGCTTGCTCATTAGGGATAAATTCACACATTTAAAATCTATATCCTGAATTTATATATTTCTGTAAAGCTGCTTTGGGACAATGTCCATTGTTAAAAGCGCTATACAAATAAAACTGAATTGAATTGAATAGAATATTTGGCTTTTTGGTTCTGCAACCGGAAATGTCTTGTTGATGAGAGCATTCAGAGGAGAATGTCTAGACTGTTTAGACTTTGGTAGCTCAAATAACCACTCTTTACAACTGTCGTGAGCAGAAAAGCACCTCAGAATGCACAACACACAAAACCTTGAGGTGAATGGGCTACAACAGCAGAAAACCACATAGGTTGTCACTCCTGTCAGCTAAAAACAGAACTCTGAGGCTACAGTGGGCAAAGGTTCACCAAAACTGGACGGCTGGAGATTAAAAATCACCACCCAGTCTTTTTTCAATCTTTAACTGCCCAGATTTAGTCTCAGATTTTTCTTCTTAGTTGACAGGAGTGGAACCCAGTCCTTGCTGAACAGGTAATTTGTGATGAATTATATCAGGCAACAGTGAGTGGCTTCTTCATGCTTTATTGTGTGTATTTTATGATGAATGAGAATTATGAAAGGGCAAACTTTTTTAAATATAAAAATCAAGCATATCTTTGGCAACTGTTTAAAAGTTTGGAATATGGCGCACACATTATGACTGTGTATTTAGCACTTTTTCAACAACATTAATTGACAGTGATCTTAAAAATGATCATGTGGTGTAACCATGATGTACCATCCAAATTATATACAGAATTTCCTTAATATGCTTAACATAAAAGTATTACAAGTATTAAAAGTACAGAAGCATCTGTAGATTTTAAAAAAAATACATACATTCATTATTTATGAATATGAAATGGTGAACTTATATTTATATCATTACAGCCTCCATGATCATACACTTTACAGATGTCATGACTTCGGAAGGCAGGTTGATGTAGTTACAAGAATAATGTTTAAAAAAAGCAAACATCCAAATCATCAAGCTAAGGCGTGGTCCAAAACAGGCAACCACACCTTGAGAGAGCTTTGTGTAAATATGCCCTTAAGTATACTGTTTGATTGCTTAACAAACAGGTAGCAGGTATATTAGTGTTTTCATGCGAGTGAGAGCATTGTAATGTCTGAACTGGATTCGTAGCTGGAGTGGATCAGTGGTGGAGCTGACACTTGTCCCTGGGAGTGTTAGGCAGCCAGGTTGATTCCTGTTCCAAAGAAGAAAACTCTGTACTCCCTGAACAATTATAGACCAGTACCCCTCACATCACATGTCATGAAGGTTCTGAAGAGACTAGTGCTGTTCCATCTCAGACTCAGGTTGGCTCTTCTGTGGATCCCATGCATTTTCCCTACCAGCCACAGGTAGGTGTGGATGATGCAGTCATATATCTACTGCAAAAGGCCCAGTCCCATCTGGACTACAACAACACCCCAGTGAGAATCACTTTCTTTGATTTCTCAAGCACATTTAATACCATCCAACCTCTCCTGCTGAGAGACAAGATGAGAAGAATGCAGGTGAACACATCCATGTCCTCTTGGATCACAGACTTCCTGTCAGACAGACCATAGTTTGTGCAGCTGGGAACCTGCCTGTCTGAGAGCCTGCTGATACCCAGAAGCAGTGCTGCTTCGCAACATAATTACTCTTCTGAGTAATCTCCAGAGTCGGGATCCCAAAAGAGATCCTGACTGACCAGAGCATGAGGTTTATGTCACAAACACAACGCGATCTGTATGAATTATTAGAGATTAAGTTCATTCGCACCAGTGTTTTCCATCCGCAAATGGATGGCCTGGTCGAGTAGTTTAATCAAACAATGAAAAACTCCTCGACTACTCCCAGGTTCAACATAGCCTTGAGTTCATCCTAAACTACATTTTTGTTGTGTTCGGGTAAACCAGTGGTCATCAACCCTGTTCCTGGAGATCTACCTTCTTGAAGACTTTAGCTCCACCTGTCCATATAATCATTGCCTTAAGAAGCTCTTAATCAACTGAAACAGGTGTGTTAGATTTTGGTTGGAGATGAAACCTGCAGGAAGGTAGAGCTCAAGGAAGAGGGTTGATGACCACTGGGGTAAACAATAGGGGTCGCTGTGTACCAGCACACCTGGGGGAGTCTCAATGTGGTGTTCTATGAGATTTGTGCAACCGGGTAGAGCCAAAAGCACATCGGATGGCAACCTGTGCTCTATGGGATGGTGAGAGACCAGAGTGGAATGAGCCTCTTTTGAGTTTTTTAAGGGCACTTCCGGTCCCAGCTCTTCTCTCTCTAGAACCACTGTTGCCAGTGAAAATAAACATGAGCCCAGAGCTCTGTTGACACTCCACCTGCCTCCCGAGTCTTCCTTCGCAGCTATCCACACCAGGTTCTACAATACTTATGAAGTCATACTTTGTGATTTTGTGTAATCCTGCTACTGCTAATTCATGTTATTTGAATTTAAAAAATAACCCTCAAGATATCTATTGTGATTTTTACAATTATTATTATTAGGCTATTATTGCTACCTCTTCAGTGAATGGGGAGAGAAAGAAAGTCATTCAGCACTAATGCACACAAACAGAGCACAGGAATTATTATTTTGTAAATAAAATAAATCTGGAGAGTGAAAACTGGTATTCGGAGTTACATATGAATTTTTTTTATTATATATTTTTTATTTTTTTGCAAATCTCATGTGGACCAAGGAGCGAGGAGTAGTTAAGTAGCAGCTGCTTAATGTCCCTGCATGTTGTCCAGTTATTCATCTTAAATTATACCACACTGCTGTTGAATTCTTGATTCTGATTGGCTGACAGACGTTCAGAGGTGTGAAATTATTTTTCAGTAAATGCACAGCTAAAGTAGTTCCAGTCAGGTCTTGACCGCATTACAGTTCCATATCACTTCGCCAAGTTAACTGAACTAACGGAAAAGTTAGCCTACTGTCCACCACAGCACACTCACAGCTAACAACAAACAAAATAACATACAATTTAGATTTTCCAGAAATAAGTAAGGAATAATTGACAATGGGCATTGAATTATTAGAAAAATAACGCATACCCAAGGTGGAAGCGGAGGCTTGAGCCATTGATATCCAGTTATTGGAGAGAGAGAGAGAGAGAGAGAGAGAGAGAGAGAGAGAGAGAGAGAGAGCAATAAAAAAGAAATGGAGCACGTGTGATAAGCCGGTGAACAAGTATCAATATTTATTTATTTATACGTTGTATTTTCTGCATTAATAAAAAACGAAAAATCCTACAAGTAGGCCTATTAATTTTTTTGTTTGTTCTATTTTTATATTATCAGCATGAAACAAAAAAATAAATAAATTATCTCTCTAATAAAATCAAATCTCTAATCTCTCTCTCTCTCTCTCTCTCTCTCTCTCTCTCTCTCTCTCTCTCTCTCTCTCTCTCCAATAACTGCATATCAGTGGCTCAAGCCTTCGTTACTAGCTCAAAAATTACGGTTTGGAATTAGCAATGGAGGCTTGAGATGGGATGTGTAATAAATTAGTTCCACACACAAGAGCATTTTAAGGACAAAAACCTGACAAATGTCTTAAAATAAAACATCTGAACAATGTTTTGAGGTGTGGTAACTGTGGTTTAAGTGGAATAATTGACTCCGTTGAATTATTATAAATAATAATAATAAATGATAATATAATCTTAAAAATAATGCACACTCGAGGTGTAACAGCCTCCGCTTTGCGTCCCATTACCACCTCAGAGTGTGCAGTATTTTCTAATAATTCAACGGCCCATCGTCAATTATTCCTTACGTATTATCATTTAGTAATCAAAGAATTATTATTCAGTAATTACTATCAGTTGTTCAGTAACTACACTGAAACTAATAAGAAATGTATGCAGTTAGTAGAGTTTAAAGCAGGGGTGGCTGGTGTGGGTACAGGCTTTTATTCCAATCCAGCAGGAGCCACACCTAATTCCACTTGTTTATTCAGTAGAGCTTGGCTTTCAATAGACTCAGGTGTGGCTTCTGCTTGATTGGAATGAAAACCTGCACCCACACCAGCCCTTTGTGGATATGATTGGACACCCCTGGTTTAAAGGATTAAGAATAATTACGATTAATTAAAAGTGTTGTGTGTGCGGGCCTGTGTATGCAACAGAGATGAACTTTCTGC
>CM042537.1:5022500-5030000 GCA_023630585.1 Cranoglanis bouderius
AACAATATGGCCACCATATGTCAGTCAATTCTAATGAGGTGGGGCCTAATTTACTTCAATAGCTATAAGACAGGGTTATCGTTTACATTTTGGCACCAAATTTGGTAAGTTAGGTCCCATATCCCACCCACTGCTGAGGCAAATGAAACCATAAGGGGCACTATAATACATGAATTTACCTTTTGGTTTAAATCTTCAAAACTGTAGGGAATAGAGTAAAATTTGCAGCAGAATTCCTGAGTCCTTATGTTTTTTTTTTTTTTTTTTTGGTTTTTTTAAATTGCATTAAGGTTTAAATTACCTTTGGCCCATATAATTTCTGCCATCTTTAATTTTCTTAAAACAAACAAACAAACAAACAAACAAACAAAAAAAAACTTTTTCAGACTAAACCTTGGCCGTTCATCTGATCAGCATGAAATATGAAATCTAGCAAGTTTGCTGACAAAAACTACAAACTTACCCCTCAAATTTCATAACTATTGGCCCATAGGGGGCGCCATAACATAAAAAAGGCATATACTGTATCTCCTCAACCATTTCACATAGATGAAATTTGCTCTGCTTATTATTGGTCAAATTTGAAATGCTTGTTTCAAGTTATTTTTCTAATTAATACTTTTAATACATAGCCTACCAAAAACTGCATATTTAGACTGTGGCAGACTTTTGTAACCTGGCCTGTGTGTGTGTGTGTGTGTGTGTGTGTGTGTGTGTGTGTGTGTGTGTGTGTGTGTGTGTGTGTGTGTGTGTGTGTGTGTATGTGTACACCAGGAAAAGAGGGAGATACAGACAAGTTTGTTCTTAGCAAGAAATAATTTGAGTTTAACACCCCTGCATTATATGTATCCTAAGATAGACATTCTGTGTAAAATCTATGTTTTTGTATGTGAAGCTATCCAAAATTATGTGAACGTGCATTTTTTTGTTTGTGAATCGTGAATCTTGAGTCATGATGCACTCCTACAATATAATTGCTGTATAAGAAAACACAGCTCATTTTACAGATTTTAACACATTTTAAAATCTGTTGTACAGCATAAGTGTGCTAATCTGTGATTGGATTTTTACTACTGACTTCAAAAGCATAGCGGCCAATCACACTGCAACATACACTTCACAGTTTTAGCATTAAGCTACCATCATGAAATTTAATAGAAAATCTTGAGATAAGTTTGTAATTTTTGGGATCAGTGGGGTCAAGGTTTGGTTTTTTAAGCAGTGACTTGACTATGGCATGTCTAAAGCAAGATGGAACAGTACTTTTTTCTAGTCAGCTATTAATGATGGAGAGTACACTAGGGGAAACAGTGTCCAGTACATCTAGGAACAACTTAGCAGGAATAACATCAATAGAGTAGGTGGTTGGTTTCATGTGGGAGATAATGTCTAACAGATCAGAAAGAGATATGGGCTGATATTTAAGAAAATGAGAAGAACAAATGGTTGAAATGTACAAAATTTGACCTGAAACAGGTGAAATTTGTGATCTGATATGAGTGATTTTATTTATAAAGAAGCTACAAAACTTCTCACAAGACAGAGTTTAAAGAAATATCCTAGGTTTTCTGGTACTATAACTGATCCTTTGTTAATGGAAGATTGTGTAGAGGAAGCCTGAAGATCCTTGCAGGTTTGTCATATGTCTCCTGAGGAACAGGCCTTATTTCTATATGACCATTTAGATGGTGAAGCTAAGTCAGACATTAGATTTCATCCTAGCAGGAGATAGGAATGACCCAGAGAAAATTTTCACCATTTTGCTTGAGCTTTATGTGTGCTCCCCATCTTATATAGGCCTGCATAAGCATTGTTTTTTTTTTTTTTTTTTCCAAAGTAGAAAATCAGAGGGGGAATCAATAAGTACAGGTGCATCTCAATAAATTAGAATGTTGTAGAAAAGTTCATTTATTTCAGTAATTCAACTCAAATTGTGAAACTCGTGTATTAAATAAATTCAATGCACACAGACTGAAGTAGTTTAAGTCTTTGGTTCTTTTAATTGTGATGATTTTGTCTCATATTTAACAAAAACCCACCAATTCACTATCTCAACAAATTAGAATACTTCATAAGACCAATAAAAAAACAATTTTAGTGAATTGTTGGCCTTCTGCAAAGTATGTTCATTTACTGTACATGTACTCAATACTTGGTAGGGGCTCCTTTTGCTTTAATTACTGCCTCAATTCGGCATGGCATGGAGGTGATCAGTTTGTGGCACTGCTGAGGTGGTATGGAAGCCCAGGTTTCTTTGACAGTGGCCTTCAGCTCATCTGCATTTTTTGGTCTCTTGTTTCTCATTTTCCTCTTGACAATACCCCATAGATTCTCTATGGGGTTCAGGTCTGGTGAGTTTGCTGGCCAGTCAAGCACACCAACACCATGGTCATTTAACCAACTTTTGGTGCTTTTGGCAGAGTGGGCAGGTGCCAAATCCTGCTGGAAAATGAAATCAGCATCTTCAAAAAGCTGGTCAGCAGAAGGAAGCATGAGGTGCTCCAAAATTTCTTGGTAAACGGGTGCAGTGACTTTGGTTTTCAAAAAACACAATGGACCAACACCAGCAGATGACATTGCACCCCAAATCATCACAGACTGTGGAAACTTAACACTGCACTTCAAGCAACTTGGACTATGAGCTTCTCCACCCTTCCTCCAGACTCTAGGACCTTGGTTTCCAAATGAAATACAAAACTTGCTCTCATCTGAAAAGAGGACTTTGGACCACAGGGCAACAGTCCAGTTCTTCTTCTCCTTAGCCCAGGTAAGACGCCTCTGACGTTGTCTGTGGTTCAGGAGTGGCTTAACAAGAGGAATACGACAACTGTAGCCAAATTCCTTGGCACGTCTGTGTGTGGTGGCTCTTGATGCCTTGACCCCAGCCTCAGTCCATTCCTTGTGAAGTTCACTCAAATTCTTGAATCGATTTTGCTTGACAATCCTCATAAGGCTGCGGTTCTCTCGGTTGGTTGTGCATCTTTTTCTTCCACACTTTTTCCTTCCACTCAACTTTCTGTTAACATGCTTGGATACAGCACTCTGTGAACAGCCAGCTTCTTTGGCAATGAATGTTTGTGATTTACCTAGTGAACCAAACTGAGAGACCAATTTGAAGGCTCAGGAAACCTTTGCAGGTGTTTTGAGTTGATTAGCTGCTTGGCAGGTCACCATATTCTAATTTGTTGAGATAGTGAATTGGTGGGTTTTTGTTAAATGTGAGCCAAAATCATCACAATTAAAAGAAACAAAGACTTAAACTACTTCAGTCCTTTGCCATCGTAGCTAAACTGTTCATATCAGTTGCAGTTGAAAGCCATCTTCATGATTTTTCAGTGGTACCATCCTCAATAATCTCACTGATCTTTAGGCTGTCCATGTAGGGCCATCCTCAGCAGCAGCAGCAGCGAATGATTTACAAATGATGAGAACTCCAACCAGAAGTAGGGCATCTGCTCCTGTACTTTTGCTCACCTACAACTTGGGTTGTCTGCCACCAAAGGTGGCATGTTTTACGTTGTTTAACACATCTAGATGTAAATATCAGGAAATGAAAGCTAAAATACTGATCTGTCCTCTCATGTTCATCTTTTGATCTCAAACCAAAATGTCTGCAATGTATAGCAAAAACAATAGAACTGGCTTGCTGTTCCAATACTTTTGGAGGGGACAGTATGTGATTTGACTTTTCTTGAAGTGGGGGATGGGTGGCCTTTTTGGCGGGAATATTTCTATAGCAATGGCTTCAGTGTAGAATATAAGTATGAGAGGGCTTGATATTTAATTTGGCGTGAGATTTACTTGGGCGGCGTGAGAGCGTGAGACAGCCTGAAAGCGTGTGTATAGCGTGTGTAAAGTATAGCGTGGCTTCCGCTCCATTCCCCTGGCAGACGCTATACTGCTGAACCATTTCTGCTTTCCGCTCTGCTTGTTTACTCCGTGTTTATTCGTCACTTATGGTAATAATTTGGTTAGCAAGGTTTGAAAAACTTGTCAGATGTTTCCATTAGCTCATAAATGTAGAACAAAATGGCCTGTTACTGTTGGCCACTTACTGTTGACTTATCGAAAACTGTGACCAGGGGTCGCTGTTCAGCAAATGTTTGCACGGGAACGCGCTTGACGCCTGTGCATGTGACCGTGAGCGCGCAGACATTAGTGCAGAGAGCAGACGCTGAAGCGGAGTGCAGAGTCAGAGGAGCCGAGCGGTGCTGTAAATAAAAGATGTTTCATGTCTTAGAGAAACACGTCCATGGAACAAGCTAGATATTGTAGAAATGCTTGCATAGAGAAGAAATAAAAGATTAATGCTGCTGTTGTTGTCTGCTGCTAAACTGCTAATGTGTTACTACTATGAATGGTTTCGTTATGAGTAGATGTTTTACAGTAGCACTTGTTGTTTTGTATAACATATTCTATTGTCTGATACATGTAGGCTTATCTTTATTCTTCTAACTATTTACTGTAATTACCCAATAATGTTGGAGATCCTATAGTTTGTTATTTACAAATGCATATTACTCTGAGATATGATACAGTAGGCTAGGGTCACTGAATCTGACAAGTCAAAATTCATAGCTACAGAAATACCTTACACCTCTTTATTTCATAATAACTGACTATAATGTTTAATAAAGTGACTCATGTGATGTGTCAGCTCCTCTTCTTTCTATTTCATGAAGCATACTGATCAGATATTGATATATTTATAGTTAGTATACTGTAGGGTTATCAAATGTGACAATGTATTTTAGACTTCCCAAAACCTTTATTTTAGCACTTTAATGTCCACTATGTCTAATGTTCAGTACACTACTTAAGTTGATGTATAACAAATATACTGCGATTATCTTTTGGATAAACGTATTTGCTAAATGATTCCTTAATTACTAATACATTTTCATAATCTTTACATTTCTGGCTAATATTTCAACTTCAAGTCAGTAAAGGAGCCAGGGCAGCCTCTAGGGGGAGCTCTCCATATCCATAACCAACTGTTTACAATAAATGCATCTATTTAGTCACCTCACGTGTGAAGTGCAATGTGACAGTGATTTCTTTTTCTTTGAATCATTAATCATATCATATTTGAATAATACTAATCTGGGGTTAGGGTTGTCCGACAGGACCCCCCACGGCTGCTTTGGACCCCTCCTCTGGTCCAGTTCCCTGGGCACATAGCCGTGCGTTAATCAGTCCCTGGTACAAACAGTTTTGAGTGTGTGTGTCTCTGCAGGGTGGTGGGGTGTCAGTGCAGGGGTTCTGAGTTAATTACTGACAGCTGCGTCCTCTTCTCTTTTAAAATGGCTTCAACATTCTTCCAGGATGAATATAATTTTAATTTCACTATGAATAAGTTGTTAAAATTGTAAAAATTGTAATTTATCAACAAGGCTGAAAGTTTTGTTTGAGGTGTCAGTGGGCAAAAAAGACCAGAAAATTTAGACCCATTCTGTGTGTATTTCATGGAATGAATCCTAATAAGTGCAGCTACATGGATTATATTTATGCACTGAAGGGAGATGAAATGGTTAACAGAGGAGTATTCATAACCTCTCTGTGTTTGTGCTCCTCCTCTCTCTCTCTCTCTCTCTCTCACACACACACACACACACACACACACAGAACCAGGAAGTAACTCCTCATTTCAGAGAAAACAAATCTGATCTCTCTCTCTCTCTCTCTCTCTCTCTCTCTCTCTCTCTCTCTCTCTCTCTCTCTCTCTCTCTCTGTGTGTGTGAGTTCAGGAAAATGGCCGAGGCCAGTATTTCAGTAGCTCAGGACCAGTTCAGCTGTCCCGTGTGTCTGGATCTCCTGAAGGATCCGGTGACTATCCACTGTGGTCACAGTTTCTGTAAGGTGTGTATTAATGCCTGCTGGGATCAGGAGGATCAGAAGGGCGTCTACAGCTGTCCTCAGTGCAGAGACACTTTCACTCCAAGGCCTGTTCTACGCAGAAACAACATGCTGGCTGAAGTGGTGGAGAAACTGAAGAAGACTGAAGTCCAAGCTGCTTCTCCTGCTCACTGTTACGCTGGACCTGGAGATGTGGAGTGTGATTTCTGCACCGGGAGAAAACACAAAGCCGTCAAGTCCTGTCTGATGTGTCTGGCTTCTTACTGTGAAATTCATCTTAAACCTCATCTAGAAGTTCCTGCTTTGAAAAAACACACATTAATTGAAGCCTCAGCAAAACTACAAGAGAAGATCTGCTCTGAACATAACAAGCTGATTGAGATCTACTGTCGTACTGATCAAACCTGCATCTGTTATTTGTGTACGATGCATGAACACAGAGGTCATGACACCATCGCGGCTGCAGCAGAAAGAGCTGAGAAACAGGTGAGAACTAGAGACATTTTTAGAACCAGTTCGTTCTAATTTTATTCATTTCTACAATCAGTTGTTTTAACCTGGTTAGAAATTAATTAAAATTTTTAAAATATTACTGTTTTTGTATTTGTGTATAGACACAGAGAGCGAGTGAGAGAGATTTTTTTTTTAACACAAACATTATTTAATCAACAGTAAAATATAGAAATCAAATCCACTGACTCAAACAATGAAACAACTTCAACACCATAACATATCAAAAATTAATTCTCCCTCAACCACAGTACAAATAATCTTATTAAAACACCACTGCAATTTAAAATCTTCTATATCCTTCATTAACCTATAATATTTATATTCAACAACAACTCTAGATTAAAAAAAAAAAAAAAAAATTCTTGAAAAGAAATATTATGTCCTGACCAGGTTTATTCTCCATTCTATTTCTCCTTGTACTGTAAACTGAAAGTTTTGCTTGTCCAACAGTAAAATTCATCAATTGCCATTTTGTTCAGTTTTTGACTGTAATTTTGAGCCTAGAATAAAAACATCAGGAGTGAATTCTTCACCAAATTTTAAAAACACCTGATTCATGAAGTCGAAGATTGGTCTGAGTCTAGCACATTCTGCAAAGCAGTGAAACACAGTCTCTCTTAATCCACAAAATACGCATTTGTCATCAACATCTGAATTAATAAACAGCAACAAAAGCACTGACGTCTACAGCCCCATGTAGTTTTCTCCACTGCAAATCGCCAGACTGTTTACTCAATGGTGGTTTGTATATCACCTTCCACTTGCTTAACTTCTTTCCTTAACCCAAGTTTTTCCCTCCACACCGTATCCCTCTTCCCATTTAGAGCTACTTTATTAAATACTCTAACCAAACATTTATATATCACTTTGCCCAAATCTCACAGTCCTTCCAGGTCCAGCAAAAAGCCAGACAAACCTTTTAAGTCCAGTGAAATAGCAAGTTTTGGAAAAGGGTTTCTCATATCTGGCACCAAAGATCCATTACCATAGTTTTGTATCATTGTTAACTTCTCTTCCATCAGTCTTTTTTCCCACAATTCTAAAAAAGCCTCAGCTTGACCTATTGACCTCTGGCCTAATGCAGCAGCCACTGCAGTCTCATTATTTAGGTCAGGCCCCAACACATCAGTC
>CM042537.1:5035000-5052500 GCA_023630585.1 Cranoglanis bouderius
CCAAAATAAAGTGTGTAGTGTTTTGTGTAAAATTCCTGCACGTTGCCACATTGTTGCTCAGTCATCTGTCTTACTAGCACACAATCCAGCTGCACAAAAACAGCTATTTTCTTTTATTAATTAAAACAGATGAGTAATTTTGCAATAATTAAAAAGGAAATGCTACAAATTAACTGTCAGACAAGAAACTAGTAAAATTGAAAAAGAAAATGATCAAATGATATCTCGTGAGCTTAGCATTATAAAGTTCTAAGTTTGTTTCATATTAAGCAACCTCTCATTAAATAACTAATAAACAGTAATAAAGCCAGTACAGAACAACATTTTAAACCTGTTAAGGTCACACTATATAAAAATAAAATATAAACCTTGAATGAATTTTATTTTTCTGGTTTTATTCTAAGATGTAAAATACACTTTCACTTTTTAAAATCTGAAGTTGTTTCTAAACCCTGAAATTTGATTATAAAACATTTAACACTATTTAAAATCCATTAGAACATACAGTACATGATTGGTTAAGGCTGCCTGTGTTGTGTTCATCCCATATTCAGCCTGGATGATGATTGGCCGGCAGATAGAACCTTATAAATCCAAGTTTATCTGTGAGTTTGGAATTTTTATTAAAATATTACAATCAAAGCTTTGCAAAATAAAAGATAACACCACAGGAGAATAAAGTTTCCCCCAGTGATGAAGTTTATGTGGTTAACTCATTTTCAACCAAAATGTCAGACAGAAGCTTTTAATACTGAGGTCAGGATTTATCAGCAAGCCGCTGTATTGATACACAAGGTTTTCTTTCTTTTTTTTTTTTTTTAAATCCAAATTACTTTCAGTGTATATTTTTAGATTATTTAATCTATGGGAAATAATTACAGTGTCTTAAATATGGTGTTTGTGAAAATCACTGACTTTTCCCCTTCAAAACATATATTTTAATGTTCTAATATATTGTCTGTGTGGATAATGATGATAAATATGTCTGTGTTAACTGTATCTGTCTGTGGTCTGACTCCTGATTTGGATTCTGAACATGATTGTTCATTTTCAATAAAATAAAGCAACAAGTCCATTACAGTTCTCTATTCTGATTGGTCAGAAGGTGTTGATTAATTTTCTATAACAGCAGCTCTGACAGTAGTGCAGGTTTATATTAATGCGCTCGTTCTAATACGTTATCGTTTCTATAGTAACGGCTCATTCACAGGGACTTTGGACGTTCCACATAAACAGATTAAAAAACGTGTTTAATCACTGATATGGTGACGTTTTCTTAACTTAAGGAGACGTTTATTTAACATTTATGTAAGGAGTCTCCAGTGTCAGTGCTTTGTAACAGTCAGAGGTAAAGCTGTAACTTTAAGTTTTCTGACATCTTCAGGACAGAGGAGTTTACACTTTGCGGTTTCTCAGTAACATGACAAGCTGTATAAAGAGAGGCAGGTGAGGGAACGACTGTTTATAGCTGCTGTAACATAGCAGTGTGAGAACACGAACTAACTTGTTTGCAAACATTCATCAACATTACATATAACTATAAACAGATAAAAGCATGATGTTATAGAATAAATTGCAATCACTGGCAGTAGTTATATCATGCACTTTATGTCAAAAATTGATTTATGACCCCCCTCACGTTGTATAATTTATAGCCTCGTGAAGGTACCATGAATATGTGTGGTCATTTTTATGAATTTTTTTTTTCCTGTCCACTGTCTGTGTGTGTGTGTGTGTGTGTATGTGTGCTTATGTTAATGAGTTCTTACGGCGCGTTATGTGTGCATTGTAGCGTATGACTATGCTCAAACTGATTTCTGGATTGACCCAGACAAAACATAGAAAATTTCGTCACTCAGGTGACCGAGAATAACCCCGAGAGGCCTCCTTTGACCAGATGCACCTTTGGGATGCAAAAGACTCTTTGGAACCCACACAGGACTTACCCCTGCAATAAAAGAGACCTTTGATGACTGAACGTCTGGGAAACTTCATGATTAGTTCGTCAGCAGGGGTCCACCAAAACTCCGACCAAGGGCCTGTAAATCTCTAATCTAATCTCTGTTTACGAGCAAATGATTTCAGCTTCAAAGTCAGAAAGCCAGAGGAAGAAATGTCCTTCCTAAGGTCACCCTGAGGTGACCAAGGACCAGTGGGACATTAGAAGAACACCAGCCCCCTCTTCTGGACACACACACGCGTACGCGCATACACACACACACACACACACACACACACACACTTACCTTACACACACAATGGAGAAATCTCTCTCTCTTCAATGTAACGTGTAATTATATGTAGTTATTCCATGTCTAAATAGTGTGATGTTATTTTGTTTACATATATTGTGTGTTTAACTAACCTTAATTACTTTAAATAGTTTTAATTTAGCATATCACTTTAAATGTCTGTAACCAGGTTTTATTTGTAATATTCTTTACAAATCCATCAAATTTGGTATGTAGTTAATCGTCTCGAGATACCCGGATTGATTATGCATATCATATTGCAATGGGATACATCATTTCATGTTTTCTCTCCATTTCATTTATAACACGGTATAGACCGGCTCCTCCCTGGACATTTAAATTAGTGTCCGAGACCAGACAAAGAGAGTCATCCGGACATGCAAACCCAACTTCCTGATTGGCCCATAGCCCAAAGAGGCGTGTGCGTTGGTGTTGTTTTTAAAACAACACCACGCTCCACTCCAGTTAGAGTTAGAGTTACAGTTAGAGTTGGACTTCACTTCTTCTGGTTTCTCTCCCCCGGGGCCACATGCCCCGGGAAGAGGAAGCCAGGATCTCTCTCTCTCCGGACAAAGGATGCAACTACCTCCGGGCTCATGCCTTTTCAAACAACAACGAACCAGCGAACTCTACACGACCTCGCGCAAACTCTCAACCTTGAGGCTATGCAAGTATAGTTAATGATCTGTATCTGCGTTTAAGATTGGACCCCTGTGTTACAGGAGAATTAAGTTCGTGCTGGTTCTGAAAAAGGCTAATTAGTTGTGTTTTTGTCTGCTTCCCTTTCTTTCATCACTTTCTCTCTATCCCTTTTCTCTCCCTGTATATAGATGTGTATATATGTATGTTCTACTTAGAGTTAGTCGTGTGTATCCATAGTCACATATAGCTATTAAAATCTATTATCCCACGCTTGATTTTCTCTGTTTTGTTGATAGAATGAGTCAATTAAATACTGCATAAGATCTCGTTACCCGCTCTAATCTTTAATAAAAAACTTTGTGGGTTAATTCTTCCTGGCCAGAAGGATAAACTCACTCTTTAGAGTTCATAAAGCTGATCTAGGCCACATACATAGTCATAATTAATTACAATCCGTTGTAGTTAATTATCTATATGTATATGTGCAACTACATGAATTCCCTTTTATGGCTGATGTACATTTATAACTGGTCACAACACGCGTTGATTAGATATATAGATATATTTCACGCCAGTCGAGCTAATTCCTTACATAAATTGGAGAATACATTTAAACGTGTTAAACATCTTTTTTTTATTTTTTACATGAATTGTAACTGGTGGAGAATATTTTTAAACGTTGCGGATTCATCCGAGTTACTACATATTCTGGTAGATAACGCGGGCACGTTCTGTTTCGTTTCATGTTTAAAGTTGGTCCATTTCATTATTCTGGTGGAAAAGAATAATGCATAGTAATGCCCTTTTGTATTTGTTACAGCGTGTTCTGAGAAACGCTGTTAAATACCCCGTGGCCTGTATGTCATCGGATCATGTGTGGATCGTGTGTGTGTTGAAACAGGGCGGTTAAATAGGATACTTAAATAGTCCTTGTTATAACACAGAAGACGGACTGCAAAGAAAAAAAGCTCACACGATGTCTGCCCCACAAACTCCTAAAACCGGTAGAAGTTCATCGTCTGCCGCAACACCTAGAATTGGCATTGAGCTGAGTAAGGACATAACTTATGCGCCACGGAAAAAACAAAACGTTAGTTTAACAAAGTTTGGCCATAATGATGTGAATAGTGTAAAGGCGTTATTGTTTCGTTCGGAGCAGGGCGTTACCACGTCCGAAGATCGGTTCTTAAGCCCGCCCCCGCATCACAACAACGATTAAAAACGCCTGCGGATCGACACGCTCACAACATACGCCCACAATGTCTCAAGAATCTACATCTGTCTGTTGTTACAGCGATACGCCTGAGACCGCTCCGGCGGAACCTAACGACAACGCAATATCGTTGGAACCACACCCCCAGATTTACGACAACACCTGGCTGGATAAGTTTTGTATGAATTTGGGTTATCATAATATGTCGTTTCTTTCAACGCCTTATGGTAACGCCGGAACCATAGCCGGGTCAGCGGCCTATGGTGGGTTCGACGACACAGACGGCTGCACTCGCTCTGACGGCTTCAAAATCATAAAAGCAATAGTTGTGGTGCTTCTCGAATATTTAGTAAACAGAAAGCAGAAGGAGCTGTGTCTGGGGTGTGAAGTGGATCATCCGAGCCAACTTAGACATTCCTGTCTGTTCGAGCCTGACGCCTATTTTTTCGACGGCTACTTTGAGGAACTGTCACAGGATCTGATTAAACCCGGGCTTAAACACATCATAGCCCAAGCACTGAGCAGGTGTGGTTTAAGGCGACATCCCGAGAGAATTCAAGGTACTGTTGACGGTACTTTACACGAATTGCGGGAGGACGTATACATCGTGGAGACGCTTCGTGAAGTCCGTGAGAAAATTGTGGATACCATCAACGAGCAAATTGTATACGACGCTGTGGACTGTTGGAAAGCAACCCCGCATACAAACCGTGTGTGATACTGAAAATGGGGAACACGTGGTGCACAGCAGGTCTGACAAAGTATCTATTAAAACGACGTATTAGATGTGAATTCTCCTTTCAGTGGATTTTCTGATTAACACATACATATAATAATAATAATAATAATAATAATAATAATAATAATAATAATAATAATAATAGTATATAGAGTCATACAGATATTACATTATTATTTTATTACATTATTATAGTAAAATACACATATTACATTATTAAATTATATTATATAATATATATATAATTATATATAATATTTATTATATATAATTATTCTATATTATAACATTTATATTTTGGCAAATGGTTGTCTCTTTGAGTAAATAAATTTATGTTGTGAACATCAGCAATATCTCCTTGTATCTTTTATTCACTGTAGAAATTACTGTAGAATAAACGTAATACTTATGATTAGCCGATACACATACTGGCACTTTTTCCCCCACTTCAAGCACTGATAATAACTGTAAGAAGTCAGTAATAATTGTAATACCTTTGATAATGGGGTGTAATTTTCACCACCGTAACAACAACAACAACAAAACCACCCCTGGAGCCTTGACGCCTCGAGAAATAACCTGTTTTAACAAACAAATAACATGTTTTTTGAGCTGCTTCTCTTCGGATACTTGACAAACAACTCAGCTCCTGAGGCAGTAAGTGTCTTATCAGGAGATTTAAAAGTGATGCTTGAATGTAGTTTCAGAACATGGTCTATTTTATCTCATTTTGTTTTCCCATATTTTTAACCCTGATATTCCTAAAGTGTGAGGGAGGATTCTTGGAGAGTCTCTTTGCATTCATCAGCATGTGGGACGTGGACGTGTGGGAGCCTGCAGCAGAGCTGTACTTCACACTGCTTATTGTAAGTGTTGAATATCTTCTGATGCCACGATACGCAAATTCTCAGCGTTGTATCTCTAATTCAGTGACACTATGTTGGATTTGTGTGTGTGTGTGTGTGTGTGTGTGTGTGTTTGGGTGTGTGTGATTCGTCAATAGGATCAGCTTACAGTGCTTTGTGAAGTACTGTTTTCTCAGCCCCTGGAGCTCTACAGCGACCCAGCAGTCTTAGCCAGTGCAGTTTCGCGGCTCCTCTGGCAGCATGTCCAGCTGATGATGGACACTTTGGAGAAGCTCTGAGCAATGTCTTTCTCTCTACCCACCCCTCTGCCACCCTCAACCCCCCTTCCTCTTCATGCTTTATCTCTTTTAATTTGCACTTGATATTGTGGGATATTTGTTAGTTCCTGCTATCTCTTTTGACAAAAGTCCCTTGTTCTGTGGCAGAAAATGTCTTGACCTTTACAAAGTGCTGCCACCCAATACTCATTCCATAATCATAAAAAAAATAAAATAAATCACCATAGCAGCAATTACAAGTTTTTTTATGTATTAAATTACACCATACGTGTAAACCTGTTCATAATTCGGCTAAGATTATGTGGAGCGTCTGCCCAACAATCCCCTGTGAAAAAGATGCTACTAAAGAAATGTATTATTGAAGAACATAGAGCGAGTACATACAAATGTCCTGATCACAACGTAACACATTCTTGCTACAATTAAAACCCCAAAATTCATACTTTCTTCCTTTGTTGCATTACATATTTGTTCTTTTCCATCACTACTTTTCCCTACATTGCTCAAGCTCTCCACAAGTAAGTATAAATTAATTTAGTTCTTTTTGATTAACTTAGTATTTTAAAAAAATATTTTCTTCATTAACAGGTCTGCACGGAAAACCCAGGACTGAAGGACCAGTGCAACACATCATCCCTCATCCCTCAAGACTCATCCCTCATTACTCTATCCCTCAGTACTCTATCCCTCATTACTCTATCTCTATACCCATCACTCTTCTCCTATCAGTAGCCTAAAGATCCTATACAGATGACAGCTGTAAATAGAATTGTGTGTAAATAGTTGTTACATAGTGCTTATATAGTTTACTTTAATAAAGGTTTTCATTTCCTCCTATTTCAGCCTAATTGTGATTATTTTTGGTCATCAATGTACATAATAATCCTTTAAAAAGCAACACAACACAAAATTAATTTCCAACTCATATGCAAATCTTTTTGAAGAATTTATGAAACTTAAATAGTACACTAAAATGTGAGAAATGACAAATAACAAATTTCAGATATTTATAGCCCTGGAAAATTTGATGATTGCCCCACCGCCAAAAAAGTCTGAAATTTTAAGATTATAGTCAGATAATCTAATTGTTGAGGACCAAAAATCTCAGAAATTTTACACAGGAAATTACACCACTGTAGTACATCGAGACTTTAAAATAGAAAGCAAATCAGTGTTCAATATCCATCACTATTCACTAATAAACATATTGAGACTAAAAAGTCTGCACTGAGCAGCTTCATGCACTTTAATGAGTTTTAATTTGGTCCTTGTAGAAATACAAAATAAATTAATTGGGAATAATAATCCCTACATTTTTCTCCAAGTGGATTTACCATATATTGTGCATGTGCATGGTTCATGTAGACCAGTTTACCTCACAGCGCCAAGGTCCCTGATTCGATCCTGAGCTCAGGATACTGTTTATCAGTGTTGCCAACTCTCGCGAGACAAATAAGCAACTGCAGCTTCAAAAACAAGCCCAAAACAAACCCAACAAAGCTAAAAAAAATAGCCCGGCCTCAGCAACATGTTAAACTGAAACAACTTGGAGTTTGAAAAGCAAAAACAAAATTTATTTAACAAAAAATCATCAAACGGCAACTGATCACCTGCAAGCAGAATGTGATTGGAGAGATGGAAAAGATTACATTAGAACCATGTAACTTATATATATATATATATATATATATATATATATATATATATATATATATATATATATATATATATATATATATATATATATATATATATATATATATATATATATATATATGTTATGTTTGTTTTTTGTTACAACCTGTAATAATAATTGTAATAAAAGATTAATACATTATGAAAAAGATAGCCTATATTTATTTATTTATTTATTTAAAAAAAAATTTGTTTATCTTATACAAGCTCATCCCTGTCTTCCCCTGCACCATAAACTTTAAGTTGTTTATCCTTTCTCAGTCTTTGTTATACTTTTTGCCATACATGGACTACTTTGTTGGCAGCATTGTTTGTGGAAATGCACATATGTCTATCTACGTGTACTATACTAACTATCATCACTAGGAATTACAACGTGATTTTTCTCTAATGAGGGGGAGGAGGGGGTGGTATACTGTAGGTCCACGTGGGGATTTGTAGGAGGGTGAATTACACCACAGCACAAGTCAGATTTTCCTAACAAGCAACCATATTTTTAAAACAAGCCCCAAAAAACGCAACCCACAACCCGTGATTTTTTTCAAGTGACTTCAGAAAAAACGAAGCCCAAAGTCACATATTATAAGCGGACTTGGCAACTCTGCTGTTTATGCGGAACTGCATTTTCTCCCTGTGTCTGTGCAGGATTCCTCCGGGTTCTCTGGTTTTCTCCCACAATCCATAGACCTACTGGTTGGTAGATTGACTATGCTATCTTGCACCAGGGTGTGAAAGATTGTGCAACTGTGTGTGTGTGTGTGTGTGTGTGTGTGTGTGTGTGTGTGTGTGTGTGTGTGTGTGTGTGTGTGTGGTGTGGTCTCCTGTAATGGACCGATGCCCCATCTAAGATATTCTTGCCCCTTGTAATCCCGGGATAGACTCTGGATCCTCCTCGACCCTGAGCAGGATGAATTAGTTACTGATGATATATAAATAAATGAACAAAGGTGAAAATTTTTATCTGCTTTCTACTTGTATCTACTCTATGGGTCAATATCTAACAATCACAGAATTGTCAGATTCTTATAAATCCAGTGCCTTAATATGTGAAGGGGGAAAATATTGCTAATATTAAAATTATGTCTAATTGAAGTAGATTGAATACCAAGCCACCAACTAAGCCGTTGCAGTGGAATTGCTTGATAGAAGTAACAATTTAATTCAAGTCATGTTCTATGAAGGGACGAGTACACGCTTTTGTAAGACAAATTCAATTTCTTGTCAATTTCTCACATAGAACAGCCTTAATTTCTCAAAACAACAATAGACTTTAGATAATAGAGTTTCTGAAGAAAGCTCTTTGTTTCTGGCCATTTTGAGACTGTAATTGAACCCATTTGCTGATGCTCCAGGTACTCAAGTAGCCCAAAGAAGGCCAGTTGTACTGCTTCCTTAAACAGCACAATTATTTTCAGCTGTGCTAACATAATTGCACAAGGGTTTTCTAATGATGAATTAACTTTTTAACATGATAATGTAAGATTATCATGATAATGTAACAAAATATGCCACTGGAAACCAAGCCATTTTTATTTTTACTACATGGATTTTATCATGTGTGCATATCCGTTGTCACTGTTGATCTGTTGTTATTGCACTGTGGGACGAGTAACTAAGGAAAAACATTTCACTACATTATATCCCACGTATGTAATATGTATGTGACACATAAAGAACCTTGAACCTTGGAACACAGTAGTGGCTGATTGCTGAAAAATGCATGCCTATGTAGATATTCCATTAAAAATCAAGCTATAATAGTCATTTACAACATTAATGATGTCTAGACTACATTTCTGATCAATCTAATGTTATTTTAATTTTTTAAAAATTGTGATTTTCTTTCAAAAGCAAGGCAGGGGACGTCTAAAACACACACACATTTATGAAGCACTTTTTATTTTGACCTTTTATTCTACCACTTGTCAAATCAGGCTGCATCATTAAAAACTATATGAACATATTAAATCAGGACTTCTCAACCTTTTTTCAGTAAGAGCCCACAACTAATGATAGGACTGGACTTGTGTTTTACACTGCACCTTATCCAAGTCGAGAGACAGTTCAAAGCATGCATCTAATTTCAGCTTTTACGTCCAACCTAGAACACTATTTCGATTTAATGCACATACAGGCACTGAATTCTGTATCCCATAAATAAGTGCTAGCAAATGGTTTGGATTGTTGGTTTGTTTGGAGTCATGTATTGCATTTCACACAACATTTTCATGAGTATGAAGCCGACTTTACATAAAAAAAAGCATGGAGCATTCATTTCTGTGCTTTTTTGCACTAGTTTAGTAAATAACTGTAAATATTCTAAACATGCCTTAACATTGTATTGGTACCATCGTAAATGAGATTTTAATTTCTATGCTCTGTGGCAGTTGGAGTTTAACTGATGGCACAATGTGAGCTGCTGCAGAGGCTACAGACTGAAATATGGCCTGTGTGCTGTTTAGATTGTGGGCATACACTGCAATAATATAGCATGAATATTGCAGTTTGTAGTGCTTCAATTAGAAGACCATGACCATACCACACAATAATAATAATACACTTATTTTATTTTAAATAGCTCTGTGTGCTGCCAGTGTCCAGTGTAAAGTCCACTTTGATTAACATGACAGCAGGTTGGACTGCATTCTGGTGTAAGAGGAGCCCCAGCTTAAATGAGGGCTAATAAAAACGTAATAATAATAATAATAATAATAATAATAATAATAATGTTTTAAAAAAAAGTATTATTACATTTTCTATAAACCAAGTTTCTATTAAAAAAAATAAATAAATAAAAAATCCGCATCTCAGGTGAATATCACGTGGGGTCGCGAGCCCCAGTTCGAGAATCATCTGCGCATTAAATCTTACGCGTCATCTGCGTGTTTGTTGTTTTTCTTCAAATTGTTTGTGTTTAAAATGTCTCCATGGTGAGAAATGCGTTCCATCGAATTATTTTAAACCAAAACACAACATCGACTCTTTGCTTCGCTACGGATCAACATCAACTTTTTCAACTCAACACAAAGTGTACGAAGAAACTTCTAACGGAAAAAACGATGGATTTCCGAAGATTTGTGCCGGATCTGAAGAACTGGACTCTGGGTGAGATCGCCTGTGCTGCGGGGCTGCTCGTGTTCTCTGCCGGGGCGGGTTGCTGCGTTTACCGCCGCTTGCGGAGAGGAAGCGCGCCTCCTGACCACACTCAGCCTCCTCAAGGTAGGAGGAGCTTCATTTGGTCATGTGACTTTACTGCCTCACTTATTTTACAATAAATCATGTTCAAGTTACAGTGTTACAGTGTAATATTGTCCCGCTTACAAGCTACGTCGTCTGTTGGTGTGAATTAGCCTAATGCTAGTTACCGTGCTAGCGAACTTGGCTACTGCTTTCATTTACACACTAAAATCCTTCACCGAGTTGATGAGCTTGGCTTAAGAATTTAGTTTATTTCCACAATATAATATTTACCCCATTAAAAGGTCACTTTTAACAACCCTGCCTACTGGTTTTACACTAAATCATGATTAGCCTAGTGATTATCCAGCTAGCGCGCTAACGAGCTTTGTTAAAGTTGTATGTTATTTACCTGGCGAACTTAACTAATTATTTCATTTACACAATATCATAGTGAGTATAAAGGTAGCTAGCTTGCTGAACTCGGTTAAAGGTTTCAATAATTCCACAGTATAATATTTATATAGATTTGGGTGATGGACAGGAGGTTTTAGAGTTTAATCATGTCTCTTGTACAGTGAACTTACACAAGCTGACTACTAATGCTGCAGTTTGTCTGCTTCTTCACAACGAAAAGTTCAATTAACGTTAACGTATTAATGTTTAAACTGTAATGGGAAATTAGAGAAAATTTACCATCTCTCTCTCTCTCTCTCTCTCTCTCTCTCTCTCTTGTTCAGACGTGTGTTCATTTAGGATTAGTAAATAAAATGTCTTTTTAATTAGAAAAAACTCTCCTTGCCAACACCAGATTATCATCTGTGTGTTTGGGGGGGAAACTCTGGTCTAACATTAGCTACACTGCTAACAAACCTGGCTACTTAGCTTGGTAGCTAACATTAAGATAAATATTATTTTGGGCAGAGTTAAACATTAAAATCAGTAGCTGGTGAAATATTCTCCTTTCTTATTAATGCTTGGACATCAATCATACAGTTTAATAGTTAGCCGAATGCTGGTGCACTTGAAAACATGGCTACCCATTTCAAGGTCTCCACACAATACAATATTGATCCTAATGTCACTAACTAATAAACTTGGCTATTGGTTTTAAATGTATGATAGAAAATATTAGTTGTAATTGAAGTTGTAATTGTGAGTCACATAAAACTAATTTATTGCAGAGCCTGAGGATGTGCTGGGAGAGTCAGTAGATACTCCCTCTGTCCTCCAGGTATGTGTCAGTTAAAAAGTTATATTTTCACTACATTTGAAACATGTAGGCTGCTTCTGTCCTAGTAAGTGTTTGTGTGTGTGTGTGTGTGTGTGTGTGTGTGTTAAGGTCGTTGAGCCAAACCTCCAGCTGCTGCCCACTGAACCCCACGATGATCCTTCAGCTGTTGTTCTGGTAACCAAACCTTTCATTTATTTACTAAAGTCGATCCCTGAATTTTCCAAAGTTGTTTCTGCTGTGTAGAACGTGACAGAATGTTAGATGTGTTAGTATGAAACTGCTATGATAAGAAGCACTTGTGATCTTCGTGCTCTACTTTTCACAGCCTCTCAGTGCTGGTGAGCTGAGCAGCGCCTGGTGCAATAATCAGTTCCTCTCTTCAGACTTCTTCAGCTCCCAGTCTGGGGTATTCTACAGTCCTGCAGCTGAGATACACACACACCCTCTTCTTTACAAGCTCTAATGTATGGTTTTGTTTTTTCTATTTCTAGTCAGTGGACATTAGGAGATACTTCCTCGGCATGAGCAGGGGTCCAGAGCGGCGGCTCTGCTGGTTTAAAACCACCAAGACCTGCTACTTGGATCAGGAGGTGATCACAGTCTTTATTACTCTGATGAAGATAATTGACATTAATGATTATTAGATAAACACTTTTTGTGAAATAGATCTTGAGTTTTTGTAATTGTTATTTGCAGGGATTTCCTTATCACATCAACACAGAGGATTGTTTCACTGGCATACAGGTAAAGGATTATTCGTTGTAGCATCACAAAACTTTTGTTAATTGCAGTGACTAATTGTGTTCACTTTAAATTGTTCTCTTAAGTGTGTATCTGGGAGGGTTACAGAATTCATTTCCTGTAACCGCCTGGAGATTGTCACCAAGCCACTTGAGGACTATGTGGTAAATTTATTACACTGTCATGATGTGTATATGTAGATAGTAACTTATGGAATTTTGTCCGTTGTACATTTATGTGTCTGCAATGTCAATATTTGTTTTTATTTTTGTCTTTTTTAATTAACAGCAACCCTTGAAAAAGGTGACCTGCACTTACCTGTTTGTGGGAGCAGATGGTCAGGTGGACACCTCCACTTGGGTGCAGGAACATGATCATAACTCTCCCTACAGTGACTCAGAGAGTGAACCAGACTCTGAGGTAAGTTTCAGACCTGATGTGTATCTACATATGCTGCTATTCCCCTGAATGTGGGGTTGTAAAATTTACTGTGGGAGATTTAATGATGATTTGCTAACGTGGCTTGCAGGAGAGTGAGGGGAGCCTTAACTTTTTGGAGTTGGAGGTGCCCTTTGTAAGGTACGATTGTCTTCACTGTTTAATGATGTAATGGTGTAATGTATGTTTAATATACACTAAGCATTTACACCTCTTGTTTCTTAGCTACCATCTTTCAGAGAGAGGGGTTACAGACATCGGCCTGAAGCTGCGTGCTCTCCGTCAGGCGTTCTCTGTGAGTAAAACCTTTGTTTAGCTGCTGTTATTGTGCAGGTAAATTACTCTGCTTTAACTTATATTGTGTGCTGTCTTATATTCAGACTCTGTTTGCCAGCATCCACAACCTGAACTTCTTGTTTGTGGTGGGAAAGAAGATCGTGATGCGTCTGGCAGCAGCTAACAACCAGGTGACTTCAGAATGATGATAGACTATTTCATTTTTGTGCAAAATACTTTCAGTTAATGTTTTAGTGGTTAAATATAAAAACAACAACAGGCAATTAGGCAGTGAAGAAAACTGCATTAGCATACATTTTAACACACAAGTGCAATGTACATACAGTAACTATTGGAATAACTATTATTAATAGCTAATTTTCTGTTTTATAATAATCACACAATGCTAAGAATTAAGGACATTCTTAGGACAAATATTAAAATAAAATAAAATGTAGGTGATGAAGATGGAACTGGGATATTCAATACTTGGAAATTTGTCCCATGTAGTACATCATCTGTGTATCTTTAGTGGAGTACTGGACACGCTTTGGCTTATATACTGCTTCTTGTTAGTTTATAAAACCAGTAGCCACATTGAACACCATAACCAAAGTGAGTAATAGAGATTTTTTGTTTGTTTTAACAGGATGTGGTTGGTGTGCAGCTGGCCTATGAGTCACTGATCCGATTCCTGAGAAGTCCTTCTAATCAGGAATCGATTGTAGCAGAGCTCTTCAGGGCCCAGGTAAGCTTGCAGATGCCTGTGTAAAATTACAGATTTTTTTTAATTATAAAAGATTTTGATTATATAGAAAACAAGACTCCAATATGTCAAGCAAATTTCTCTTTGTAACTTTTCTCCTCTGTGCAGCTCCACCATTACAACTTCCTGGACATGTTTTTTGAGCTGCTTCTCTTCGGATACTTGACAAACGACTCAGCTCCTGAGGCAGTAAGTGTCTTATCAGGAGATTTAAAAGTGATGCTTGAATGTAGTTTCAGAACATGGTCTATTTTATCTCATTTTGTTTTCCCATATTTTTAACCCTGATATTCCTAAAGTGTGAGGGAGGATTCTTGGAGAGTCTCTTTGCATTCATCAGCATGTGGGACGTGGACGTGTGGGAGCCTGCAGCAGAGCTGTACTTCACACTGCTTATTGTAAGTGTTGAATATCTTCTGATGCCACGATACGCAAATTCTCAGCGTTGTATCTCTAATTCAATGACACTATGTTGGATTTGTGTGTGTGTGTGTGTGTGTGTGTGTGTGTGTGTGTGTGTGTGTTTGTGTGTGTGTAATTTGTCCATAGGAACAGCTTACAGTGCTTTGTGAAGTACTGTTTTCTCAGCCCCTGGAGCTCTACAGCGACCCAGCAGTCTTAGCCAGTGCAGTTTCGCGGCTCCTCTGGCAGCATGTCCAGCTGATGATGGACACTTTGGAGAAGCTCTGAGCAATGTCTTTCTCTCTACCCACCCCTCTGCCACCCTCAACCCCCCTTCCTCTTCATGCTTTATCTCTTTTAATTTACACTTGATATTGTGGGACATTTGTTAGTTCCTGCTATCTCTTTTGACAAAGTGATTGTTACAAAGTGCTGCCACCCAATTCTCATTCCATATATATATATATATATATATATATATATATATATATATATATATATATATATATATATATATATATATATATATATATATATATATATATATATATATAAACATCCACTTAAAGAAAATGTCACCATATTAGCAATTACAAGTTTTGTATTTATTAAATAACACCATGTTTGTAAACTTGTTCATAATTAGGCTTAGATTATGTGGCCCTACAAGTCCTTGTGAAATATTTATTTCACATACTTTCTTCCTTTGTTGCATTTCATATTTGTTCTTTTCCATCACTACTTTTCCCTACATTGCTCAAGCCCTCCACGAGTAAGTATAAATTAATTTAGTTCTTTTTGGTTAACTTGGTATTTTAAAAAAATCTCTTTTCTTCATTAACAGGTCTGCATAGAAACCCCAGGACTGAAGGACCAGTCCAACACATCATCCCTCATCCTTCAAGACTCATCCCTCATTACTCTATCCCTCAGTACTCTATCCCACATTACTCTATCTCTATACCCATCACTCTTCTCCTATCAGTAGCTTAAAGATCCTATACAGATGACAGCTGTAAATAGAATTGTGTGTAAATAGTTGTTACGTAGTGCTTATATAGTTTACTTTAATAAAGGTTTTCATTTCCTCCTATTTCAGCCTAATTGTGATTATTTTAGTCATCAATGTACATAATAATCATTTAAAAAGCAACACAGCACAAAATGAATGTCTCACTCATATGCAAATCCTTTTCGAAGAATTTATGAAACTTTGAATAGTTCAATAAAATGTGGAAAATGACAAATAACAAAATTCAGATATTTATAGCTCTGGAAAATTTGTTGATGGCCCCCCAAAAAAGTCTGAAATTTTAAGATTATAGTCTGATAATCTAATTGTTGAGGACCAAAAATCTGGGTGACTTTAACATTTTACACGGGAAATTACATCTGAATTACATCTATTGTAATACATCATTTATCACTCTGAACTCTCAAGGTTACTTTATATGAAGAAATATTTTTGAATCATTTAAGGTGTTTTCTAAAACTGTGCTCTATGCAAAAATGAAGAAAAAAAATCCTGGTTACAAAAATGCAAGTTGGTTAGATGTTTAAAATTCAGAGGCATGCATATTGTCTTTCAGTCAATTCAAACCACACTGTTAGTGAAACACTAGAGTGGCTTTAAAATAGAAAGCAAATCAGTGTTCAATATCCATCACTATTCACTAATAAACATATTGAGACTAAAAAGTCTGCACTGAGCAGCTTCATGCACTTGAATGAGTTTTAATTTGGCCCTTTTAGAAATAAGAAAAGAAATTAATTGAGAATAATAATCCCTACATTTTCATCCAAGTTAATTTACCATGTATTATGTATGTGCATGGTCCCTGATTCGATCCTGGAGAGATGGAAAGGGAGATTACATTAGAACCATGTATACTGAGTAACATGTAAACTAAGTATATATGTGTTACGTTTGTTTTTTGTTACAACCTGTAATAATAATTGTAATAAAAGATTAATACATTATAAAAAAGATATATATTTAATTTTTAAAAATACATTTTAAAATATATATTTTATTTTTTATATTTAAAAATTTTTAAAAAATTGTTTACCTTATTTACCTAATTTAATTATGTTTACCATAAACTTTAAGTTGTTTATCCTTTCCCAGTCTTTGTTATACTTTTTGCCATACATGGACTACTTTGTTGGCAGCATTGTTTGTGGAAATGCACATATGTCTATCTACGTGTACTATACTAACTATCATCACTAGGAATTACAACGTGATTTTTCTATAATGAGGGGGAGGAGGGGGTGGTATACTGTAGGTCCACGTGGGGATTTGTAGGAGGGTGAATTACACCACAGCACAAGTCAGATTTTCAGTCAGTCAAATTTTCCTAATAAGCAACCATATTTTTAAAACAAGCCCAAAAATACGCAACCCACAACCCGTGATTTTTTTCAAGTGACTTCAGAAAATAAGAAGCCCAAAGTCACATATTATAAGCGGACTTGGCAACTCTGCTGTTTATGCGGAACTGCATTTTCTCCCTGTGTCTGAAGGATTCCTCCGGGTTCTTTGGTTTTCTCCCACAATCCATAGACCTACTGGTTGGTAAATTTTGTGTGTGTGTGTGTGTGTGTGTGTGTGTGTGTGTGTGTGTGTGTGTGTGTGGTGTGGTCTCCTGTAATGGACCGATGCCCCATCTAAGATATTCCTGCCCCTTGTAATCCCGGGATAGACTCTGGATCCTCCTCGACCCTGAGCAGGATGAATTAGTTACTGATGATATATAAATAAATGAACAAAGGTGAAAA
>CM042537.1:5057500-5070000 GCA_023630585.1 Cranoglanis bouderius
ATTAGATGTGAGATTATCAACTTGTTGTATAAGATCATTAATGATGATGTTGATGTATCTATTGTTGTAAACGATTGTGTCGTTGACCCAAAACGTTTAACAAAACTCAAGAGACAAATATGCGATGTGAGAGGAATGTCGAATGTGTGGACAGATATGATGCATATGTGTATTAATGCGGACGAGTCGGTTTGTGCAACTATCAGAAAAATACTAGACCTGATGACTGAATGTGGCAGCAGTATTAGAGTTGCTGACATAATGTGTGTGTGCTTATGTGACTGATTTATGCATAATGTTATCAAGAAAAGAAGAGAATGATGTTTGTGAAATCGTCGAAACATTTGTTGATTACACTGTCGAGAAAAACAGTGTAATGTGTATAAAATTTCTACAGCACCTCGATGCTGTATGATGTTGATTTCTTTCATCGAAAATAAATTCTCAAACATTTAAAACATGTGTTATTCTTTTGTGGAGTCTGAACCGTCAACATGACCGAAGAAATGAAAAAAATTTATTACAACCCTTCTAATCCGGGGTCTTTAGGAGGTAAAAAACGTTTAAAAGATGGAGTTTTAAAGGAAACGGGTATTCGCTTAAACGATAAACAAGTTTCGGACTGGCTGGCCGGAGAGGACGCGGACACGCTACACAGAAATCCTCGTTTGAATTTCAAAAGGAATCGTGTTTTTGTCTATGGCATCGATATGCAGTTCCAGGCCGATCTAGTTGACATGTCTGCATACGCTGCGGAAAATGACAATAACCGTTTTCTGTTGACGTGTATAGATCTGTTTAGTAAATATGCATGGACGCGTTTATTAAAACATAAATCAGGAATCGAGGTAACTAAAGCTTTCGAATCTATACTGAAGGAAGGTCGTGTGCCACGCAAATTACAGACAGACAACGGAAAGGAGTTTTTTAATAAACATTTTCAAAGCATGACAAAAAAGTACAATATCATACATTTTGCACCTGCCACAGAATTAAAAGCCTGTGTCATTGAGCGGTTTAATAGAACCTTAAAAGGTAGGATGTGGAGATATTTAACAGCGACAAATTCCAAACGTTACGTAGATGTACTTCAAGATATCACAGATGGGTACAATGTGAGTTTTCACCGTAGCATTAAGATGAGGCCGGTTGATGTGAACAGAGATAACGAGTCTGTGGTGTTTCATAATCTGTATGGTGCTAGCGGAGCTCGCTGTGCCAACCCCGTTTTTAAATATAAAATTGGTGATGTTGTTAGAATTTCTAAAGCAAGAGGGGTATTCACAAAAGGGTATGAGGAAAACTATATGCATGAATTTTTCACCATAACGGATTGTGTACCTCGAGACCCGCCGGTCTACAGGCTATGTGATTACGATGGTGATGTTATCGATGGAGTCTTTTATGAGGAGGAATTACAAAAAATAATTGTGAACAAAAACAAGGCGTTTAAAGTGGAAAAAAATTTTAGACAAGAAGAAACAAGGTCGGAAAACAATGGTGTTGGTTCGATGGCTCGGGTGGCCTGCAAAATTTGCGTCGTGGATCGACCAGAAAGATTTGGTCGATGTGCAGATACCATAAAAATAAAGTCCAACACGTGTCCAACGCACACTCGTAAAAACAGCCATGGCAGAGGATGGTTTTTATGTTACGTTGCCATGCAACGCATCATTATCTGTTTATCCGGAAAACCACATATCTAATTACACAACCAGATTGGCGAAAGGTGTAAATTTAAAAGGAGAATGGCAAGTGGGGTTAATCGAATTTGAATACCCCGTGTTGTGGTGCACGTTTAATGAGACAGATGCTACGTTCATTTTCAGCTATGATGAAACAAAGTCATCAGTTAGCAAGAATCATGTTGACCCCAAAGAACTTTTCATCACCGGCGATCGGAAAACGTCAAACATACCTTACACGTTAAAGGCGGGTTATTATGAGGACGTTCCTTTCTTGATCAGGGGGATCAACGCAAACCTGCCATCGGGGGCGAGTCTCGGTTATGACCATATTAAAAACAAAGTGTTTCTGAAAGCCCCTCCGAAGACGTCATTGACATTTTATGGAAAACTGGCTAATATTTTAGGTTTAGATCCAGACGTTGCTATAGAAACTAGTAATCAAAATCATGAAAAACACATAGTAGGGTATATACCTGTGACGTATGCCCCCTATCAGGCGGATATAAACGGAGGGTTCTACACCATGTATATATACACAGATATTATAGAATATCAATCAGTTGGCGACCACCACGTTCCACTACTACGTTGTGTGCATATAGACGGTGATATTAATAAGAATATTACTGTTAGATACGATAGACCGCATTACGTGTCAGTTAACAAATCGTCCATCACAGAAATAACTATACAGGTGAAAGACGACCAAAATCAATACGTGCCTCTCAGTTACGGGAACGTGTGTGTTAAGCTTCACTTTAGACCTGTGAAACAGTTTGTTTAAAGATGGTGTATCTCAATAACATGAACAACATCGACCCCATGTGTTATGTAGCCTATTACCAGAATCAAGCCGGGGTATGCCGGTGGGGGGGTTATGTATGGGGCCGGCTTGGGCGGTATGTTTAGGGGACTCTTTAGAATGGCCATACCATTGCTAAAATGTGGATTTAGCCTAGCCAAGCCGCATCTTAAATCAGCTGCAAAAAACATACTAAGCGACGTTGTTACCAACATGTTATCACGGTCTTTTAATGACGGTGATACTCAAGACGGATCAGGGTTGATGGCTATGGCTCACAATAGATCAGCTAGGCCACCAGGGATTCGGAGGAGTGGTCAAGTACGAAAGAAAACAAAACACAATGTTAAGAATGTGTCAGTTGTAAAGAGCAGACGCGTGGTGACAACAAAAAGCACTACATCAAAAAAAAAAAAAAAGACCAAAGCCCCGTGTTAAAACAATATTTTAGATCATGGCTTTAGTACACAACATGTCAGAAGAATGTTTAAAAACCGAACTGGATCTGTTCACAGTGCCGATGACTCAAACAGCTATTGAAAAAAACACTTATATAGAAGTACCACCGTTATCAGCCATATCGGACTCATCACCGCTGGAATTTTTTATAGCGGGGACTGGAGAGGATTATGTAGACCTAAAGAACACGCTAGTATTTTTGCGTCTCAAAATCACTAACGCTGACGGCACGGATATTGCGGACGGAGCACCCGTGGGCCTTATTAATTATCCAGGCGCCACTATATTTTCACAAGTGGATGTGTCGTTAGGAGATCGTCTTATATCACAGAGCTCTAGTACATACCCTTATCGTTGTATAATAGAGTGTCTTACCAATTATGGTAGAGACGCACTTGAAACACTTTTCTCTGCGGCATTGTTTTACAAAGACACGGCGGGACATATGGATGTATCAGACCCCCGGGTGGTAATCACAGGCTCACAAAAAGAGCTGCTTTTACCAATGCGAGCGATGTCGTGGAACTTCTCGCTCCTGTTCACAGTGATATTTTCTTTCAAGAAAAACTTATGCTTAACGGCGTGGACATTAAAATCCGTATGACAAGGGGTAAAGACGAATTCTGCTTGATGAGGAGCAACGCTGCACAATATAAGCTAAATATTCTATCAACGTCACTATTTGTAAAAAAAAGTGTCTGTATCACCGGCTGTAAGATTGGGACATGCAAAGACGTTGTTAATGACGACCGCTAAATATCCTATAGATCGTGTGTGTCTGAAAAATTTTTCAATACCTGCAGGATCTCGCGTCTGTAATCAAGAAAATTTATTCTTAGGAACCATGCCAAAATCGGTGGTTCTAGCGATGGTCGATAATGATGCATTTACAGGAGCTTATAATAAAAATCCATTTGCTTTTAAAAACTATGACCTAGAATTTTTGGCTATTTATCTGGATGGCCAGCAACACCCCGCGAAGCCTCTGCAACCAGAATATGAAAGCGGCTCTGCAGTACGTGAATTTTATCAGTTAGCGCTGGCTTCTGGAAAACATCTTAAAAACCAACCTCTTTCAATAGACAGGGAGGATTTTCTACAGGGGTATACCTTGTACGCATTCAATCTCACGCCAGACGAGGAGTGTGGCCAACACATTTCACTTATCAAGTCTGGAAACATCAGACTAGAAGCCCGTTTTAGACAGCCGCTACCCAGAACGATTAATTTGATTGTTTATGCCATATTCGACAGCATAATCGAAGTGTCAAATCGTCGACAGATCCTGGTTGACTACTATTAATATGTAAAATAAAAATAAAAAATGGACACAGTAGAACTTACGGCCATCATGGACAAGATCTCTTACAACACACATTTTCTCGGGGTGCTCCCGTGTGACTATCTTCCAAAAGAACCATTAAAAAAATTACCCGGTATGGTTGTGATAAACACACACCCATCAGGACTCCCAGGTGAACACTGGCTGGCTATCTACATAAATGAAGATGGGTTGGGTTGTTTTTTCGACAGCTTTGGTAATAAACCAGATTACCCACGTTTTCCGTCACTTATTAAAAACTTTATAAACCGCAATTCTAGTGTTGTACAATATTCATCAGTGCAAGTCCAAGATTTTTCATCAGATACATGTGGGCAGCATTGTGTGTTCTTTCTTTACCATATGTCAAAGGGATATGATTATGATTATGTGATGAGTCTGTATACCGATGATTTTATTAAAAATGACAAAAAGGTATCTGCTTTTGTGAAAAAACTAAAACAGACTTATTGTAATGAAAATGTTTTCAATTGTATACGCTGTGTTCAGACGTGTGAAGTGTTTATGTATCATGTTTAACATTTTTCAAATAAACAACAACTAAAGAATAGAAGCGTATTTTTTAAAACTTTTTTATTATTATTGTTATTATCATTATTATTATTATTATTATTATTATTATTATTATTATTATTATTAATATTATTATTATTATACATACAGCACAATCAATAATATCGATAAGAATAACATGACCAAAAAATAGGAAACACAGAACATACAAAAATCTCTGAGATTAATATTTCAGCCACTGACTCTCGTCGAGAGGCGGTGAGCTGAATAATGCAGGCTGGTCTGAATAATTTGTGCGTGATGCTGGCGCTTTCTGTCCTTTTTTACTCTTCTTAGATGTGCTGGTTATGATAGGAGTCGTATTGTTTTTGAAAGAGTTAATAACTTGTCTGACATAACGATTCGGCACCGTCGAGTACGGTATATTTAAAATAGAAAAAGCCTGCAGAAACTCATTCCAGCCAATAGGTCTCAGTGCGTCAGAAACCTTTTGTGGAGCTGTGACACCTTTGATTAAATCGAGCATGTGCGAACCGTGGATTGTTCGGCCTTTAAACACAAACTCCCCCGACTCAGCCCAAGATGCGACGTCTTTAGATTTAGAAATTTTATCTAAAATGTAACGAGCGTTTTTTACACTCCTCTGTGGAACGTTCTTCAAAACGTCGAGCACAGCAGTGTCTGAAATATCGTGAATGCCCACGCCCACCGCAGAGGACTGGTCTTCTTTTTCAATACCGTCAGGCTGTGGGAGTGTTAATGTTAACGTGTTGGTTTTACGGTCCCCCTGTCTTGTGATTGTTAAAAAACGTTGTAACGTATTTGTATACAGCTTAGCCTTTTCATAATCATCCAAATCAGATCTGTGCAAAATACTTCTTATGGTCGCGTCCAAATCATTCTCCACAACACGTTGAATAGTCTCGCACGGGGGGTCACTCATTAGTTTATTCATTTGATGCTGGGGTACTAAAAAACATCTTCTCTGCATACTCCATCCCCCCCATGTTATCTAGATGTGACCAGATTGCTGATAAATGGTATTGCTACACTTAATAGCAGTAGTAGAAAACCCCCCTGCTGATTTATCAGACGTCTTTTTCTCTTAACAGCTATTTTCTTGTCAGCCACAAGCTTCAGAGCTCTTTTATTCCTTCTCAGTTTGCGGTATTGTGACACCGTGAGTGGAATATTCCCATGGAGAACGTTAACAGCCACTTCACACAAGGTCGCAATGAGTTCATCTGCTGCAGACTGTAAAATAACCCGTCTCTGTTTGGGTGTAGCGTTTAATAATATTTTTAAAAGAGGCATGTTTGTACAAAGTCTATCCGACATTTTTTTATTATTTTTTTTCACAATCCAACACTTTTTCCCCAACTACCTTCTTTTCTGTATGTATACAACAGGATTCGTTGAGAGTAAATCTGTTCTGAGCCGATAGTGTTCGGGTGTATTTGGTTTATAATCAATCATTAGGTAGCCGAAAGGCTTGTTGGTGGCATCTTGATAACACTCCATAAAAAATTTTGTGTTACCCGGGTACATTTGCCTTCCTAGTACACTCACTTGGTTGATGTCTCTAGGGTTTTTAAACAACATCAGATAATTTGTGTTTAAGCTGGATTTACCCTAGCAAAATAAATTCTGTACGATATAAATAGCACTAAGGTTTCTATGGTGAACATACTGTGTGAACACCTTTTCCACCTCGTTGCTCCCGCTGGCCTCTTTCATCAAATCATCCAAGATTAACAAACTAGTTTTGTTGACTGGGAACATTTCATCGTCGTTTAGAGTCTGTGGTAGTCCTTCAATAAATTTTATTTTGTACATTTTCAGTAATTCGTCATACAACAGCTGCCAACAATCATAAATACATACAATGTTTTCAATTTTTTTAGAAATCAGCTGTACAGCATTTTGCAACAACATTTTTACAAAATATGACTTTCCTGAGTTTGAAGGTCCACTTATCACACATGAAAATGGGTGTTGTAATCTGAAATCAAAACCAGCAGTGTCTCGAACACCCCTGTGTTCAAAAAACATGTCAGAACCCATATGGAATTGTTGTGAAATCAGGGAGGAGCACGCGTTTGTTGTACACTGCCTTAAACTTTTTGACAACTGTCCTATTGTGAAGTGTGAAGCGTTTTTTATCTCTCGCTATACTATCGGTGTGTGCCAGTATATGACGACCGTTATCACCTGCCACGACATAGTGATCAACAAGTCCGATCAGTGTGTCTAACCTAATGGCTTTTGAGTTTACGACATTGAGCGTGATACCCTTGACCTTCATACAAACAGCACCCTTAGCAGTACGGTAGCCGTATGTTTTCGGACCCCCTGAACAAAACTCTACAATATGGTCGCCATCCCCAACTTCATCAGTCAGATTACCAAGGTAAGGACCCAATGGAGGATCCCAGTCACCATCTCTAGATGACACTGTCTGTGTCACTGTACAACAATCTATCACCCAATTTGTCCATTAGATCATACAGTTCTAGACGCGCATGCGCTGTTGTAAACGCACCAAGAAAGATGTTAATGTCGCAGGTCTGCCCACATTTACCATCAGTGTAGCACCACTGTATTAGAGCAACAGTGTCTGACACGAACAAGAAGTGTTTAACGTCGTATCCGCCACCAAAAATGTGTTGGGCGAACTGCTCAGGATCTGAAAGCAATTCTGTACACGGCAAATTTTCACGCATAGAGAATCGCCCCCAAAGCGAGTTCAACAGAAGTTTATTAATAGACCTACGTGCGGGGTTAAGGATTATCTTGTCGTGATTCAGTTTAATACCTTCTTTTTCAAAATAATCGGCTATGTATGCCTCTTTGTCTGCATCTGTCACAACGCTCACGGGGAATCCGCTGGCCTCTTGTTTGTACTGTAAAAACGTTTTAACATAATAACAAAACAAGGTTTCCGAACGCTGAGGAAAATGCCACACTTCATCCATTTTCGTAACAACATACACCTTCTCCACAGCTTTTAACAACTCAATACTAACCCAACAACCTGAAATGGCCCTTTCCTCATCATCATGTCTACATGGGGGTGTCTGATTCTGCTGGTCGGCACAGGTACGACAGAGCGGAAACATAAGCTTACCACCGGTCCTATAAGGAAGGACGGGGTGAAGCAGCTTTCTCGGCGGCAGCACCGTGGCTTTGACAAATCCATAATAATTTTCAAGAGGTTCAAAATCCTTAAAAATTATTTGGGGGTGACCTATGGGATAACATTTCTTGGCCTGACAATATGGATACAGACTTGTGAAGTCGACATAGCGTATTTTCTCACCGATGTCAACTTTATGATATAATTTGTATGCATTAGTACGACCACCAAATAATGCTTTGCGTGGTTTCAATCTCTCAGGATGCGTATATGTGGCCATAAATGCCATTACATCAACATCAGTCTGTTTAGCGTTGTCCCAATCACATTCCCACATCACCTCTACCTCCACGCCATAAGTACGTGTTAAAATTTCCACCATCGTCAAACTGCCTTCTGAGTGTACCGTAAGGCACTTTTGATAAGGGATGTGTGTGATTGGGGTTATAAAGACATTCATGTCCATGAAACATACATCCGTTGAATTCAAATGCTTTTTTTACACCGTCTTTTTCATAATAACCATCGAGATGATATTTACCAATCATCATCTCACCTCGGTTTAATGCATGCTGAATATCCAGCCCGCGTGTTGTTTTAACATATTCAAGCCATTCGATGGAAATGTTTGAGTATGTCTTGTTCTGACATGTGTAAGCATTGTTATGTGTTAGGGCTAATGTGTCTTTTGGTAGAAAGTGTGTTTTATACACGGCCATACAGCAGGCCGCCAAGGTAGTATATCTAAACAGATCGAGTTTGGTGCATTGAATGAACTCATAACGATATTTCATACAAGTTTCTCTGAGTAACACAACATCGTTCCTACCGTACATACTAAGTTCTTCTTTAAAATCAAACACCTTGCCCGATACTGTTGCGTACCACTCGTCAAACAGAGCCCTCTCTTTGTCAGACATTGTCTCATAGCCGTAGAAGTGTCTGTCCGGGTATGGTCCTATATAATCCTCATTTTCTTTTCTGTTGAAAATGTGTGGAAAATAACCTTTCTCTGCACAGTTTAGATTTAACGCAGCAGGTGTCATTGCCAGACGCATGGGGATGAATGAATAACTGTCGATAAAGCGCTGCTTGAATGTGTCGTCATACATTAGAATTACCCGACAGCCTTGCATGGTGATTTTAAGTGTGTGTCCTGCATTTGTGAAATATTCCAAAAGTATAAAGTTATCAAAACCAGAAGCATCGTGGGCTATCCATGTGAAATTCTGATAACGTGGTCGTCTAAACTTTTTAACGAGTCTTTCTATGCAGTATGGACCAGTGGCTGTGAACTCTTCCCCATTAAACGTGATTGCACATACAAAATTAGCATTGTGTTTACCATTCACACACTGTGTTTCAAAATCATAGAATATGTACTTGTCACTAGGTGGTTCGATCTTTGTTGGCTGTATAAAACACTGATGCAAGCTGCCATTAACCGTTTCAGCACGGCAATGGACACACACATTGGCTCTACAGTTGTGTTTTTTTGGGTTTGTGGCACTGACATGATAACGCCTATTACATTTTTGACAGTATTTCGTGACATCGCATTGCGCATGCTGTTGACCTGATGACGGTCGTTTATGGGCATAGTAACAATAGTCAGATTTGCAGTACCGTGAGCAATTGACGCATCGTCTTGTTTTGACGGGTTGTTTATAACAATCAGGGTCATTGCAGACATCACATACGTATTTGCAACGATGATCTCTACGACTAGTAAATCCCTGATAACAGTAGTCGCACACATATGAAGTACCAATGAATGCATTCAGCTTCTTAATCATAAAATAGTGCCCATCGTGCAGGTACAAGAACACTGTCTTGTGATGACGTGCATCACTGGTCATAAACTTTTCCAGCATACCTGCGCTTGATCTGTGGAAGACCACTATTTTTATGCTTAACATCTGCTCAAAGCATGTGATATCATTAAACCCTATCTTATACTGTTCCGAATACCCAGCAGACTTCTGCAACGACGCTGCTATGGTTTGCAGATCTGTGAATGATTTTTGGGGGTTTAGAAAATGTGCCAGACAGATTGCAAAACACAGATTGTTAGACTTGTTCATGGGACAGAACAGATTCATCCTATTCCTACTGATTACCTCGTTATGGGCGAGATCACGCACTTTTCGATAACCACCCCCATGTTTACTCCGTGCTATAGCTACTTTTAGATCTAAACTATCATCAACCCGCACATCTGTGTTACTCTGCATAATCTTCTCGAGCTGGTTTGTGAAGATGTCCACACAGTAGTCGTTGTTAGGTGTCAAGACAGCATTAGCATCAGAGTTTAGACTAGGACCGCTCATTGTTATGTTAATCAACCCACCATCCCCAGCCAACTGTCTGGAAAACGATACTATTTCCGCCAATATTTCGTGTAGAAATATAGTGTATGTAGCTATGTCTACAGCAGGTAGCACCCTTAGATTTATACGCTGACGTATCTCCAGACTATTGAATCTGGGTCTCGCCACAACCGTATAACCCCCGATATCACAACCCTCTCTTACAAGTTTGTCAATATCATCGCGTGTTAACACCATATTTTGTGGTGTGTCGAATGAATGATGCGATAGATCATCTGCACACACACCCCCCTGTTGTGAATTTAAAATGTCACATGAGTCTAATACTGAATCTGGATGTTGTTCTGTCCGGACAACAGAACAACACATACAGAACGTCTCTGTGGAAAAAAGAACACATGGTTATCGTATTAATTAGGTAAAAGCTAAAACATCATTTTTACAACATTGCACATATGCTACATACCATCTGACACGCCGCTCGGTTGTCTCCTCCGTTTCCGTTCCGGCTCTGTCGATGGGGATTCTGAATTAACTTCACAACCAACAGTTTCCGCGTGGATCTGTGCGTGTGTAATCTCTTCACACTTAGCTGCTCGGCGTTTTTTAAAAACCGCTACAGCTGATAGGCTGCGTTGTCTGATTATCGTGTCCAGATACGCCAACCTTGTTTTCAAGACTTGATAAACCTACTGATGAAAACAATCATATGACATAAGTACATTTTTTCAACAATCATGTAAACATTTTTCAACATTCATGTAAACATTACATCATTACAATACCACATACTGAGTGGGGGGTTATTCACACTCTCTCGCTGTGTCACATGCTCTGAGACCGGTCTATCATACGTCTTCGATCCTACGGACAGACAAATAACAGACACATTAACACTATACATAACATCATACATTATAAATACGATGTGGATATGTGTATAACATTTATACGTACCGCTCGCATGGTTCAGGTAACAAATCTCACCAACAATAGCATCAATTTCGTTCACATCACCTGGATCGTTAGAGAACCTGTTTAAGCATTTTTACATCAGAACAGCGTCTCATAAATTCTTAACAACAACAATAATAAAAACATGATAATAAAATACACTTACTGTTAATATAGACGGCCATCTTCTCTTGAAACAAATCTTACAATCAAATCAACAAACCTTTTCGAAAAAAGTAGCTTTTAGTTCTCTTTAGTGGAGAGCTAAGTTTCACTACACACACGATCCACACATGATCCGACGACATACCGGCCACGGGGTATTTAACAGCGTTTCTCAGAACACGCACACATAACGCACCGTAAGAACTCATTAACATAAGCACACACACACACACACACACACACACACACACACACACACACACACACACACACACAACCCATTAGCACCTATCACTTTGTGAAACATTAAACATACACACACCTGAGAGATGCAACTCCACACAGACAGTGGACACGAAAAAAAGTTATAAAAATGACCACACATGTTCATGCGACCTTCACGAGAGCTCGTATTTACACTTCTAGGGTCTTTAGGAGTTCACGTGGGACAGTCATTGTAACAGATAATTGCTCTAATAAAAAACAGATAAGTATACAAACCATAGCTCTTTAACTATTTGTTTGTTTTTTAAAACACTAACTTCAGGTCACACACGCGCACACACATACAATCCATTAGCACCTATCACTTTGTGAAACATTAAACACACACACACCTGGGAGATGCAGCTCCACACAGACAGACAGAGGACAGGAAAAAAAAGTCACAAAAATGACCACACATGTTCATGGGACCTTCACGAGGCCATAAATTATACAACATGAGGGGGGTCATAAATCAATTTTTGACATAAAGTGCATGTTATAACTACTAACATAGGATGCAATGAATTTACAAGCCGTAACATATTAAACACAAAACAGGGATCAGGTCAAATAATAAAGACAGTTTTAATATTCATTAAGAATAGTGTACTTAAGAATAGAGTCTAGATCTCATAATATACACCTTGATTGAAATCACTTCACACTCCAGCACAGGAGGTGGCGGTATGCAACTAAAAAGATGTAATGTGACCCGCCAATAAATCCATAGAAGAAGAAGAAGGTAAGTGTGCTGGAAGTCTCATATTACTTTATGACTAAAATAATAATATATTAATATATATATTAATTAATATATTATTAATATATTAATAAGCATTTAGTT
>CM042537.1:5075000-5135000 GCA_023630585.1 Cranoglanis bouderius
GACCTCTGCAATTCGCCCTGGCATGCTGTCAATCAACTTCTGGGCCACATCCTGACTGATGGCAGCCCATTCTTGCATAATCAATGCTTGGAGTTTGTCAGAGTTTGTGGGTTTTTGTTTGTCCACCCGCCTCTTGAGGATTGACCACAAATTCTCAATGGGATTAAAGTCTGGGGAGTTTCCTGGCCATGGACCCAAAATGTCGATGTTTTGTTCCCCGAGCCACTTCGTTATCACTTTTGCCTTGTGGCAAGGTGCCCCATCATGCTGGAAAAGGCATTGTTCATCACCAAACTGTTCTTGGATGGTTGGGAGAAGTTGCTCTCTGAGGATGTTTTTGTACCATTCTTTATTCATGGCTGTGTTCTTAGGCAAAACTGTGAGTGAGCCCACTCCCTTGGCTGAGAAGCAACCCCACACATGAGTGGTCTCAGGATGCTTTACTGTTGGCATGACACAGGACTGATGGTAGCGCTCACATTTTCTTCTCCGGACAAGCTTTCTTCCAGATGCCCCAAACAATCGGAAAGGGGATTCATCAGAGAAAATGACATTACCCCAGTCCTCAGCAGTCCAAGGTCTTGATGATCCGATAAATGGTTGATTTAGGTGCAATCTTACTAGCAGCAATATCCTTGCCTGTGAATCCCTTTTTGTGCAAAGCAATGATGGCTGCACGTGTTTCCTTGCAGGTAACCATAGTTAACAGAGGAAGAACAATAATTTCAAGCACCACCCTCCTTTTAAAGCTTCCAGTCTGTTATTCTAACTCAATCAGCATGACAGAGTGATCTCCAGCCTTGTCCTCGTTAACACTCTCACCTGTGTTAACGAGAGAATCACTGACATGATTTCAGCTGGTCCTTTTGTGGAAGGGCTGAAATGCAGTGGACATGTTTTTTTGGGATTAAGTTCATTTTCATGGCAAAGAGGGACTTTGAAATTAATTGCAATTCATCTGATCACTCTTCATAACATTCTGGAGTATATGCAAATTGCCATCATAAAAACTGAGGCAGCAGACTTTGTCAAAATTAATATTTGTGTCATTCTCAAAACTTTTGGCCACGGCTGTACATCGGTTAATCATGTTCTAGTATCAAACAATTAAATATTTCTATTTTAAACAATATGAACGAAACGAAACATGAAAGCACCTTCAAAATTCAAGTTAAAATGACAAAACCAATTAAGAATTTAAACCAAATTGTAAGATCTTGAGATAATAAAAGTTAAGAGTTTAAGGGTGGGTTGCACCAATAAGGATTAAATTGAGCAGAGTTTAGAGCTGATCTAGGATTTGTTGATCTGGGCTTTATTTTAAATCGAGTTGTGTTGCACCACTTAATTTTAAACACAGATTAACAAATCGGGGATTAGAATTCTAACCTGCGATTAAAACCTCCATTTACGATGAATTTTCTCCGCCATGATGGATTCGCCACTGACAGCAACAATGTTAATATTCCATTTCCTTCTTTATTGACCACCAGAAACTCTCTCTCTCTGACATAAGTAGCTCTTGCCGATAAAGGAAAAAAACTTGTAAAATGTCAGCTGTGTTTATAAACTGCTATGTAGAGAGACGTTACTGATCAAGCAGGCAGTGTTGCGGCAGCGCGTGCGGATTTAATAAGCCTGGAAATATATGAATTCTCCAGTGTAACTAAACAGCAACAATGTAACTCTTTCACTTCCACTTGAGTGACTACAACGGGCTCGTGCAAGAACAGGAACTTTAAATTTAAAAAATAATTCAACTGCCGTTATTAACCGCTCATTCACAGAACCGAAAAGGCGGAGAAAATGGTGCAGCGTGTAAGAAGCTCAAATTTTACAAGCCATGAAATTTTTTTTATATCAATTAATGGAGCAACATGGAACAAAAATCGAAGACAAAAGGACAGATAACATGACAATTAAAAAGAAAGAAGACGCCTGGGTCGAGCTAACCGCTAAAGCCTGCTGGAAAAACTTCAAAGCGAAAGCAAAAAAAGATGCAGCACAGGAGAGAAGGGACACATTTCTCACCGGCGGTGGTTCCCCTACTGATGAAATAGATTCACTGTCACAAACAATTATACACATGATTCTGAAAAGGGGTTTTTAATCAATAATGCTAATTAAGAAATGTAAAATAAAGAAAGGGACGGTCCCTTATTTTTCTGCGAGGAACTCTTTCATTTTCTCCAATCCACCAAATAAGTGCCATTTTGACAATTTAAACCTCCACAATAACAAGTTTAAATTTAATCCCTGACTGAAATTTAAATCTGAGTTTAAAGTGATGGAGCAACAAGATTATAGTTAATCCAGGTTTATTTGAAATTAAATCCAGGATTAAAGTGATGGTTTAAATGTAAGCCTGCTTATTTTTAAACAAGGTTTAAAGCTTGGTGCAACAAAATTATTAGATAAACCTTGATTTAATTAATCTAGATCTAAGATTAATCCTTATTGGTGCAACCCACCCTAAGTCTTGCAGAATATGATCTAAAAAGTTTTTTTTTTTCCTTTTTTAAAACATGTATAACATGTATACATAAAGTCATGTGAAAAAATAAGTACATTGACTCAAGCTGATTAGTTAAAACACTGAATCCTTCATGACTGAAACAATGAATGCTAACAAGAATAATTTGCTCACTTATCGTACCGTGGGATCACTGGGCGAGATTTTGTTACAATCATAAATATCCAACGATAGAACACTCGATTCACACAAAAAAAAGTTGCACCAGCAAGAAAAACATTTAGTCACAGTTTTAATAAAATCTTTGTCTTAGTTTATACCTTTTACCGCTTAGCTTATTGTAGACAGCACTTCTGTTTGCACACAACATCAAAGCCAAGCATCTCAGATGTGCCCAAGAGACCACACAATCATAACAAATGGATAATATCTACTTTATATTCAAAATAATGTTGTTCTTTTATAACACTAGTCTAGAAAGTCAAGCAAATTATGTAATAATGTTTAAAGAAAGGCAATAAACAGATTATTGTGCCAAATATTACTCAAATCTAATCTTACAACCATCTACAACATACTACAGTCCAAACTTCTGTTATACCATTAAAGGGTCATGAAATCGCCTTGTTTCAGCAGCGGTTATTTCTCATCACAGTTTAAAAAAAAATGCTAGAAAAGTAGGCGTGGTAATCTGTGGAGTGGAGGGGGAAGAGGAGAGACAACAACAGCTTCTGATCCAGTCAGTTTTATTTCACTTTCATTGAATTAAAATCATCATAAAGAGCAAATTTAAGAGCCGCTGGATCTATCCTCTATCCATTTTTAATATGCGACAATGGAGTTTGTTTAACATGTAAAAACTGCAGTCACTGTGGCAGGGCGTTAGCTGGACTGTTAATCATCCGGGGCTGAGCTCAGATTCTTCTCCATGCATTTTTTCCAGCTGTGTTTTATGGAAGCTGAGGTAACTTAACTGTCAGTGTATGACATGATCAGAAAAAGCTGGATTTATCATAAAACTTGCCTCAGGTGTTATCACTGTTTGTAGGACTGCCAGACTGATAAAATATAAAACTTTTCTAACTAGGTTAGTTTGGTGTCGCTTGACAAGGGGAGGCACAACTACATGGGTTTAGCTGCTACAGAGCCATGCAAAGTACATTATGTTTCCTTATGCTCTGCTCATATCATGTTCACGTAAACTGGAACTCATATAGACATTTACACACCTTGTTTTCCTGTTAGTGTTTCAGTTTCAACCCCTTTACTGTTTTTTTTTTAAAAAACGGCATATATCCATTTCCCTCACACTGACTGTGAGCTATATGGTTTGGTAGAATTGAGACTGTCAGCCAATAAGACACGAGTATTTCCACGTATTTTCCTGTAAACCCTGTCTGATTGGTCTCGCCTCCGTTCACTGAAGATATAAAATATCTTCATATATAAATATATATATATATATATATATATATATATATATATATATATATATATATATATATATATATATATATATATATATATATAAATATCTATGAAGTTATAAAATAACTTTTGGCTGGTGGTTGGCTGTGCAGCATTTGGCTGCAAAAAATAAGTAAAATAAGTGAAAAAAAAAGGAAAGTATTAATGAGCCCCAGTAATTTTAATGTCCTTCATAAACAGAAGAATACCTGCTTATAATAAAATACCAGTCTGATGTGTGTAGATGTGTGTGGTTATGTTGTATTATTTGACTGTATTAAATAAATAAAATAAAATAAAAAATAAGAAGAAAATCCCATCTGTTCAACAGCTGGAACTTGAGATTTACTGTATCAGTGACTATAGGGATGTCTCTTGCTTTAGACGTCTCTATCACCTCATAAAAGAGAGAGAAAAAGGTGCTGTCTTAAGATAACTGTTTGGATGACATTTAATTTTACATTAAGTGATGCTGGTCCAATAAGCACAGTAATGTTCACTTTAGGTTGCACTGAACAAAATCTTTATGTACATGTAAATGTTTCACCAGTCTAATCAAAGTTGGGCTGCAACTGCCAGTTTATTAGGTACACCGAGCTAAAACTAATACAGTCTAACCTTAACAACAAATCTAATAACCGAATATAAACTCTGTATTTTAACAAACGCCAATAACTGCAATTCATTTGAGGTAAATGTAGGCCAACTGATATCTGGTTATGGTAGCTAGTGAAGTGTTGCTCATGCTAACTAACTGCAATTAGAATCTAACTAGCTATTATCTAACGATAAACATTAACTAAAGCTGGCTACATAAAATACCACTATTGACTAGATCCATGAGAGGTCAGCTAATGCGGTAAAATGTCAAAAAAAATACAATAATTTCATCAACTTACCAGTGATTGTGTTTGGGAAACATTGAAATGAATGGGGTTTAGTGCTGGAACTATTCAGTGTTTGGAACTATCGGTTTCCCCATGACACGCGTCACATCCACATTCTCCGATTCCTATAGGAGTCTATGGGAGTGTCGCAACTCTCTTTTTCAACGGCTCTGGTTGTGTCCTAATAAGTCTCAGATGTTTTGTGTTCACCACTGATTGTATTTGTTAAACCCCTTGTGTGTCTGTGTCCGACGCGAAGTATTAGTGCAGTTTCCTTAGCGGTCTGTCTACTACCAAGCCTTTGTTCATTGTGTTGTTTTCTGGTCTTGATCCTGTTTCCGCCTCATGTCTTTGATCCTTGCCTAGCCCATTTCATGATGTTAGTAGATCGCCTGACCCTTGCCTGTTCTCGACCACGATACCCGCCTTACGTTTTGGAATTGTTTGCTGGTGTTCCTAATAATCTGACTGTCCCTAATAAACTGACTTTTATCTGCATTTGCATCTGTCTTCGCCTCCATCACCCACAAGACCTGACAGAGTACTTCGCCTACCATGGATGCAGCAGGAAAGCAGAGGAGACGTCATACGGAGATATCCATGCCAGCTCTCAACTCCATTTATTTTTCTCAGTGGACTTCCATGTATCCCCCAGAACCATATGATGCATCTTCTGTTTACCCCCAATCTGTTTGTGGCAAAGTCATTTTTATTTTGCAAGCTTAGAGGACCCCAAACCCGACGAGAGGCAGTGGTTGGGGTTCCTGTTGTCACGGCTCATAGGCTCAACCCGCCAGTGGGCAGAGTTTCTCATTTCCAATGGATCCAGGGAGCTAAGTACAGTGTCACAGTTTGTGCGACTATTGATAAGGGTGTTCGGGAGTCCTGAATTCGCTCCCGACCTGAAAAATTTCTTGGGGAGGGCCAGCCTGTCGGACAGACCTGTAGTACCGTTCACCACGTACTACGAGAGGGAGTTTGGCCGATGTGGCGGCCGCCACAGTTCAGCCTCCGCCCCAGGTCGACAAGGCACCAATGAAGGTGACACTGGCGTGCATGACTGAGGGCTGCAGCGAACAAGCCAAGCTACGGTGTCCCACATGTGTTAAACGTGGGATACCAGGATCACATTTCTGCTCCCAGGAGTGTTTCAAGGGCTGCTGGCACACCCACAAACGGCTACACAAGAGAGCGAGAGCTGAGCTTCAGTCGGAGACCAACGACGTGGTCTCACCTGCAGAGCTCCAGCCAGAGTTCAACATGGTGACCTCAAACCCAGAGCTCCAGCCTGAGACCAACGATGCAGTCTCCCCTTCAGAGCTCCAGCCAGAGGTCAACGAGGCAACCTCCTCTTCAATCATGCTCCAGACAGAGGCCGATGAAACAACCTCCTCTCAAGCCATGTTCCTGCCAGAGCTCAACGAGGTGACCTCCTTTCCTGAGCTCCAGCCTGAGACCCACAAGATGGTCTCACCTGCAGAGCTAAAGCCGGAGGTCAACATGGCGACCTCCTCTCCAGTCATGTTCCAGACAGAGGCCGACAGAACGGCCTCCTCTCCAGTCATGTTCCTGCCGGAGGAACACATAACACAGCAGATAAATACTTAATACATTCATCCCTCCTAAGACACTACAGTCCTACCCTTTATTCAAAAGACTTATTGTGTACGGCACAAAGGTTTGTTTATATATTGCTTTAGTTGCCTTCCGTGTCCTATAACTACGTCCAGATGGTAACAATTCAGAGTCATAGTTCAGAGGATGCGTTATATCTCTGCTTATAGCCAAAGCTTTCCTTTTAACTGCCATATCATACAGCTGATCAATTGATTTTTGCTTAGCCTCTATTATTTTGCTTGCCATCATTATGATCCTGTTTAATTTTACTTTATTTACAGAGGTTTTTCACCCAAACCAAGCCGTTATGTTATACCCTAAAACACTTTCAATTAAACTAACATAAACTCTTTGTAGAACACCTTGGCTAACAGAGAATTCTCTCAATTTCCATGGCAAATATAACCTCTGATTTGCTTTCTTACAGATAAAATCCACATTACCATAAAAATTCAATTTACAATCAATCATAGTTCCCAGATACTTAAAAACCTTCACAATTTCCACTAATTGATTACATAACATCATTTCTGCTAAAGGTTCTGGATGATTTAAAATCAACTCTTTTGTCTTCCCAACATTTATCAGTAGAGAGCTTGCTTTACACCATTTTTCTAATTTCAAAACATGCTCTTCATACTCATAATCAACACAATCTTTCCATAAGAGTGCAACCAATGCCATATTGTCTGTATATTTATATAATTTATAGTTTGGACTCTGTGTTTGAATCTCATTTCTATAGACAGAAAATAATAAGGACAGGATCCGACAGGACCCCCCACGGCTGCTTTGGACCCCCCCTCTGGTCCAGTTCCCTGGGCACATAGCCGTGCGTTAATCAGTCCCTGGTACAAACAGTTTTGAGTGTGAGTGTCTCTGCAGGGTGGTGGGGTGTCAGTGCAGGGGGTCTGAGTTAATTACTGACAGCTGTGTCCTCCTCACTTTTAAAATGGCTTCAACATTCTTCCAGGATGAATATAATTTTAATTTCACTATGAATAAGTCGTTAAACTGTAAAAACTGTAATTTATCAACAAGGCTGAAAGTTTTGTTTGAGGTGTCAGTGGGCAAAAAAGACCAGAAAATTTAGACCCATTCTGTGTGTATTTCATGAAATGAATCCTAATAAGTGCAGCTACTTGGATTATATTTATGTGGTGAAGGGAGATGAAATGGTTAACAGAGGAGTATTCATAACCTCTGTATTTGTGCTCCTCCTCTCTCTCTCTCTCTCTCTCTCACACACACACACACACACACACAGAACCAGGAAGTAACTCCTCATTTCAGAGAAAGCGAAACTGATCTCTCTCTCTCTCTCTTTCTCTCTCTCTCTCTCTCTCTCTCTCTCTCTCTCTCTCTCTGTGAGTTCAGGAAAATGGCTGAGGCCAGTATTTCAGTAGATCAGGACCAGTTCAGCTGTCCAGTGTGTCTGGATCTCCTGAAGGATCCGGTGACTATCCACTGTGGTCACAGTTTCTGTAAGGTGTGTATTAATGGCTGCTGGGATCAGGAGGATCAGAAGGGCGTCTACAGCTGTCCTCAGTGCAGAGACACTTTCACTCCAAGGCCTGTTCTATGCAGAAACAACATGCTGGCTGAAGTGGTGGAGAAACTGAAGAAGACTGAAGTCCAAGCTGCTTCTCCTGCTCACTGTTACGCTGGACCTGGAGATGTGGAGTGTGATTTCTGCACCGGGAGAAAACACAAAGCCGTCAAGTCCTGTCTGATGTGTCTGGCTTCTCTTTGTGAAAGTCATTTGAAACCTCACTATGAAGTTCCTGCTTTGAAAAAACACAAGTTAATTGGAGCCTCTGGAAATCTACAAGAGAAGATCTGCTCTGAACATAACAAGCTGATTGAGATCTACTGTCGTACTGACCGAAGCTTCATCTGTTATTTGTGTACGATGCATGAACACAGAGGTCATGACACCATCGCGGCTGCAGCAGAAAGAGCTGAGAAACAGGTGAGAACTAGAGACATTTTTAGAACCAGTTCGTTCTAATTTTATTCATTTCTACAATCAGTTGTTTTAACCTGGTTAGAAATGAATTCAAATAAAATTTTTTTTACTGTTTTGAATTTGTTTATAGACAGAGAGAGAGACAGAGATAGAGAGAGAGAGAGAGAGAGAGAGAGATACTCAGGGTAAAATTTTCTTCCACAGTTGAATTTTTTTTTACCTGGGTCGGTAAAATTCCCAAATCTTACGTCCTGCAGCCTTAAATAGGCCGCTCTAATGAAGTGACAGAAGCTGTTAAGTTTAATTATACTTTCCCAACTAGAAATGGGTGCTTTAGTCAATTATATGGTTTGAACTTTTCAATTTGTGTATCAATCAGAAGGATTCTGTAAAAGCTTATTAAAATTGTAGGTTTTCTGGTTAGCAGATTGTTAAATTTATCCCCAGTGATAGTCGTAATCTGGTCAGACCAGTTAGTGAACATTTCAGCCAACACCTAACTGTGACAGGGTGAGGCAGGTGAACACACGCACACGCGCACACACACACATTATTGAATCAACAGTAAAATATAGAAATCAAATCCAATGACTCAGTCAAACAACTTGAAAAAACCTTGAAAAGAAATATTACGTCCTGACCAGGTCTATTCTCCATTCTATTTCTCCTTGTACTGTAAATTGAAAGTTTTGCTTGTCCAACAGTAAAATTCATCAATTGCCATTTTGTTCTCAGTTTTTGACTGTAATTTTGAACCTAGAATAAAAATATCAGGAGTGAATTCTTCACCAAATTTTAAAAACACCTGATTCATGAAGTCAAAGATTGGTTTGAGTCTAGCACATTCTGCAAAGCAGTGAAACACAGTCTCTCTTAATCCACAAAATACGCATATGTCATCAACATCTGAATTAATAAACAGCAACAAAAGCACTGACGTCTACAGCACCATGTAGTTTTCTCCACTGCAAATGGATTGTTTACTCAGTGGTGGTTTGTATATCACCTTCCACTTGCTTAACTTCTTTCTTTAACCCAAGTTTTTCCCTCCACACCGTATCCCTCTTCCCATTTAGAGCTACTTTATGAAATACTCTAACCAAACATTTATATATCACTTTGACTTCAACCAAATCCACATCCAAATCTCACAGTCCTTCCAGGTCCAGCAAAAAGCCAGACAAACCTTTTAAGTCTGGTGAAATATCAAGTTTTGGAAAAGGGTTTCTCATATCTGGCACCAAAGATCCATTACCATAGTTTTGTAGCATTGTTAACTTCTCTTCCATCAGTCTTTTTGCCACAATTCTAAAAAGCCTCAGCTTGACCTATTGACCTCTGGTCTAATGCAGCAGCTACTGCAGTCTCATTATTTAAGTCAGGCCCCAACACATCAGTCATATGTCTGAGTTTTACCATTCCAGATCCACACAGCCTCACTGCGAGGTCTAGCACACACTCACTCGATAAGTCCAACCGAGCTCCCTTCACCAAAGGCTCTTCAAGCAGCCAAAACAAAGATTGTCTTTCGTATTCTGGTAAAGTTAAAATGTCCCCACATTTTGAGAAGTCCTCTGTAGACAGGAGGTATTTCTTTTAGATGCAACTGTTTATAATCCATAAGAAACAAAACGCTGTCCAGTCCAAGTCCATCGACCTTACACAGGAACTTTAAGCTAACTTTAAAATGGTGCTCAAACCACCACTGACTTTTAGCGTACTTTCAATGCTCTGATATAATCATTCCAATAAAACCAGGGCCAAACCGAAAGCATTAAGAGTTTTCCAGAGGTACTGGTGTTCAACTCTATCAAATGCTTTTTCCTGATCGATAGATATGAGACACAAATTGATACCCAAAAGGCCAAAGGCCTCTAAAACATCGTAAACAAGGAACACATTATCTGAAATAGACCTACCAAGCACACAGTACAGTCTGGTCAGGATGAATGACCTGCCCCATCACCTTCCTCAGTCTATTAGCCAGGATCTTGGAGAGGATTTTGAGATCAGAGCACAACAGACTTATGGGTCACCAATCCTTAATTTCTTGTAGATCACCCTTTTTTTGGCAGTAGGGTGATCGCAGCTCTCCTGCAACTCAGTGGTAGTGAACCTTCAACCCAGCATCTCCCAAAAAGTTTTATAAAACTCAATTGGGAGCCCATCATTGCCAGGGTTTTTTCCACCATCTATGTCCTGCAAAGTGTTATAAAGCGTATAAAGCGTTCACACAGAGGCTTCTCCATCTCTGCCATTAACCTCTTTAGGACCCTTGGTAAGCCTGCATAAAAGCCAGCAGACATCTGTTCATCCTCCTTATGTTCTCTGTAACATTTTCATTCAAACGTCTCCAAATATCGCACAATTTATGAGTCTCCATCACTGATATATAACTGGGTAGCTCATAGAATTCTAAACTGCCAGCAGTAAGTGAAGCTACCGGAAATGCTCTGGCGGCCATTTTACTGTTCCCTTCTGACAGAGGGCGCCGACCGCCAACGATGTGCTGCTTTTAACTGCAAAACAATGTTCGCTAAAGGATGTGCAAAAGTGCCTACAGGTTGTAATTCATACAGACCATGTAAATATTAAGCACAAATCATAATCTTTAATAATCAACAGTAAAAGTACAACATCAAAGTGTATAAAATACCCCTTTTAAAGCAAAAGTACCCAATAGTGTTTTTTATGTCGATTTCACTCCGTGCTGTTTCAGCTTTGTGGTCAAAAGGTAAGAGCAGTGAGTTTAGCAACAACCGGCGGCTAAACACTAAAACACTAATAGTTACACACTTCAACACTACTGTAATCAACTGGGGGAAAAGATGCAGAAAATAATGGATAAAAAGTGTGCAAGAATAAAATGAACCGGTCCTGGAAGGTAAATAAAAACACATGTTAGAATAGTGTATATAGTCTGTGTGTGTGTGTGTGTGTGTGTGTGTGTGTGTGTGTGTGTGTGTGTGAGTGTGAGAGAGAGAGAGAGAGAGAGAGAGAGAGAGAATAGAATGAACCGGTCCTGGAAGGCACATCATCCCCGAGTTTATATTTATTCAGTAGTGTGCAGTGGTTTGTGACTTTCTTTGGGCTGTTCACTAAAATGAAACACACACCATCCCCGTTTATATTTATGTGGTTAAATATTCTCTGTACACAGATATCCACTATATATTTGTTTCATGCTTCAGAGCTCTGACCACTGACCTATATATATATATATATATCAGTGATTACAACCCATAGTGAGTTCAGAATGTTAGGGAATACAAAGATGGCGGCGCAGTAGCCTCACTGTTGGTGACGTCATGAACTATCCAGTTATAAATATAGATCAGTGGTCTCAATCAATGTGTGTATAATTATAAAAAATAAATAATAAAAAACAATAAAAACAATAAAAAATAATAAAAACAATACTGAACTTTTCAAACTGTGCCTGAATAACTAGAGGTCTGCCAGGAATCTCTTGCTTCACCTCAAAAGAGACAGGAATAAAATTCTTAGCAAATAAAACAGCCACACCTCCTCTAGTGGAGCTCATATGAATGAGCAGCACCTCTCCCTCCCATTCTTTCCTCCAATCATTCTCACTGAAACAGTCACTGGGTGTCTCCTGAATGAACACAACATCAATAACCTTTTGCTTGATTAATTCAAACAGCAGTGCTCTTTTATACACATCTCGTGCCCCATTTACATTAAAAGTGTCCATCCTCACCACACTCATTAAAAGGTGTGTAAAAAGGAAAAGACACAAAACAAACAGCGACGTGAGAGAGCAGGGTGTTCTATGTCGTTTCGAAACCATCTTCTCATTAACGTCCCAGCAGAATTAACAAACATCCTACGGTCAGGAAAAAAAAGTCTGTGGCTTGAACATTTTTCATATTTTTCGTTCTTTGCAAAAAAGACCTTACATTTTCAAATGAATAAGCACTGTACCTATTCCATCTACTCCTGTTGTCAGCTGTGTCACTGTCAGAGTCATCAGCGGCACTACTTTCAGTGGCATTGTTCTCATCAACTTGTGTTTCTGTCAGTTGATTGGGTTTTTCTTTCTCTACATTTGCTTTAAGCCTTTTCCTGTTAGTAGAGGCTGTTTTAAAGATCACTCACATGCTCTGTATCCATTCCTTCTTCCAACATACGCTCCGCTACAGTGTCATCCAGATTTAAAGTTTCTTTCTCTACAGTTTCTGATCTCCCCAGCCCTGCATCATTACCTTACTCATTACCACACTTTCCATATCACCTCCAGCCTCAGCCAGAACTCTTACACTTTCAGCGGGCTCGCTCCCGTCTTCCCCGACAACAGTACCATTATCCTCGACTTCTCCACTGCCTGCACTATCAGCATTTTAATCCTCAGTCTGTCCAGGACACGAACGTCTAACGTGCCCTTCTTCGCCACATCTAAAGCATTTCGTAGTCTCTGAACTTGCAAAGACAACATAATCAAAGCCGTCGATTCTTGACTTGAGAGAGAGAGAGAGAGAGAGAGAAAATTGAGGTAAAGCAAACATAAACAAAGCTGTTATAATAAGCTCCACTCTTCTGGGAAGGCTTTCCACTAGATTTTGGGGCGTGGCTGTGGGGATTTGTGTTCATTCAGCTACAAGAGCATTAGTGAGGTCAGGCACTGATGTTGGGTGAGGAGGTCTGGGGTGCAGTCGGTGTTCCAGTTCATCCCAAAGGTGTTCAGTGGGGTTGAGGTCAGGGCTCTGTGCAGGACACTCGAGTTCTTCCAGTCCAACCTTAACACACCATGTCTTCATGGAGCTCGCTTTGTGCACAGGGGCATTGTCATGCTGGAACAGGTTTGGGCCTCTTAGTTCCAGTGAAGGGAAATTGTAATGCTACAGCACACAAAGACTTTCTATACAATTGTGTGCTTCTAACTTTGTGGTAACAGTTTGGGGAAGAACTACATATGGGTGTGAAGGTCAGGGGTGCACATACTTTTGACGATATAGTGTAGCAAAAAAAAGCCCTTTAATGGAAAAAACTAAAGCAAAAAGAAAATAAATGAAATTATTGAGTTACTTCATATAAGATGAGGTCATGACTGTGCACTGAAACAGACTCAAACCAGCACTTAAACACGTCCTAAACACGAGACAGGTGCAGATCATTGAGGAGACTGAAGACTGGAGCTGAACTTGTCTATATCATTTTTATGGTCTTCATTAGTATCATTCAGAGAGTTAAGCTCCTTTGTGTCAACATGTATTGTTAAAAGCACTTTACAAATAAATTTGTGTGTTCACTCAGTTTTATTTTATGTTTGGACTCTTTATTTTGCCGCTCAGCATAAACAGCCTGGTAGTGATTTCTAGCTAGAAACATTACAAAATGCAGAAACCATATAGAAATTCTACAACACTGAGCTACCAGTTGAGTGGATATTGTGATGTAGGAGCTAATAAACTAACAGCTCAGTGTAAACACACACACACACACACACACACACACGCACACACATTCACACACACACACACACACACACACACACACACACACGCACGCATTCACAGATTTGAGAAACATGAATGTAAATGACATTAATTTGTAATCAATTAGCTCAAACTTTATAAAAAGCTGAGTGTTAGTGATTTTATCCTCAGAGTGAGTTAAAGGAGGAGCAGATTAAATCCCAGCAGAGAATCCAGGAGAAGCAGAAGAAGCTGCAGGAGCTGAAACAGACTGTGAACACTATAAAGGTGAGCAGTGAGCAGAGACAGAGCTGCTCCTAGAAACACACACAACATGGACAACCAGTCATTTAGAGTCCCAGTAAGAGAGGGAATGATAGATGAGCTTTAAATTGTGTGTGTGTGTGTGTGTGTGTGTGTGTGTGTGTGTGTGTGTGTGTGTGTGTGTGTGTGTGTGTGTGTGTGTGTGTCTCCTAACAGCTCAGTGCACAGACAGCAGTGGAGGACAGTGAGAGGATCTTTACTGAGCTGATCAGCTCCATGGAGAAAAAGCACTCGGAGGTGACGGAGCTGATCAGAGCTCAGGAGAAGGCTGAACTGAGTCGAGCTGAACGACTCCTGGAGCAACTGGAGCAGGAGATTACTGATCTTCAGAGGAGAGTCACTGAGCTGGAGCAGCTTTCACACACACACGATCACATCCATTTCCTCCAGGTAACACTCACTGTCTGATCTACAGAGCCAGCTGTTCCTCACACACTCTCTAAAACACCTCTCATTAAAGCAACAATAAATGTCCCTGTCTGACATCACAAGTGTGAGGATTCATAATGATTATGTGATGTATTTGTGTAATGCATGCTGGGTAATGTAGTGACAGAACACTGATGGATGTAAATATGTAAATATAATTCTTTTACTTTCCAAACTACTTTGTTTGTGCTGTTTATCTTTATTTGAAGTTTCATTTGCTTTCTGTAGGCTTTAGCTTCTGGACGTCGGTCTCCTCCATTAAACAGACCAGATTTTCACACATCCAGCATCACTGTCCATCAACATCTCTCATTTGATGGAGTGAGGAATTCTCTCTCAGATCTGAAGAAGAGACTCGAGGAATTCTGTGAGGAGGAATTCAACAAAATCCCTCCACATGGTAAGAGGAGCTGTTCCTGCTGGAGAAACACAATGATGGACGTCTTTACTCGCTCTGTGAAGTGTTATTTCTTAGCAATGCTCCTGCTTTCTTTTCTGCAGACAGTTTACTCACCTGACACTTTGAACTAAAATACTGATTTAAAATGAATAAACTGACTGTATCACTTTAAACTGTTTCCATCTTTTACAACCTGATGATGCTTTTTGTCTTCATTACCATTTTTCTCTCCACAGCTGCAGCAGTTCAGATCATTTCACCATCAGAGCCACAGAGCAGAGAAGATTTTCTGAAATGTACGTCTGACACACACACACACACACACACACACACACATACAAACACACACACACACACTCACACACACACACACACTCCACACACACACACACACACACACACACACACACACACACACCACACACACACATACACACACTCTCACACACACACACACACACACACACACACACACACACACACACACACACACACTCACACACAGAGACATACACACACACACACACACACACACACACACACACACACAGAGACACACACACACACACACACATACACACTCACACACACACACACACACACACACACACTCACACACACACACACACACATATACACACACACCCTCCTCACACACACACACACACAGACACACGCACACACACACACACAGACGCGCGCACACACACACACACACACATACACACACACACTCCTCACACACACACACGCACACACACACACACGCGCACGCACACACACATACACACAAACACAGACTCCTCAAACACACAGACACAGACACACACACAGACACACACACACAGACACACACACCCTCACACACACAGACACACACACACAGACACACACACTTACACACACACAGACACACACACATACACACGCTCACGCACACACACACAGACACAAACGCACCCACACAGACGTGCACACACAGACACACACACACTCACAGCTGTCTCACTCTTCACATAAATATATTCTGTGAATGAAACCCAACATGTTCACATTGTTCAGTTTGTTTTTCTCTTTTATTTTAGATGTCTGTTATCTGACTCTGGATCCCAACACGGTACATCATTACCTCATTCTGTCTGAGAAGAACAGAGCGGTGAGACGCAGTGAGAGACAGCAGTACTCTGATCATCCAGAGAGATTTGACTCCTTGCCTCAGGTGTTGTGTAAGGAGAGTGTGTGTGGACGCTGTTACTGGGAGGTGGAGAGGAGTGGTGATGGTGTGTCCATATCAGTCTCATATAAAGACATCAGCAGGAAAGGACAGGGTGATGAGTGTGTGTTTGGACGCAACGATCAGTCCTGGCGTCTGCGGTGTTCTTCTTCTTCTTCTCTCACTTTCTATCACAACAACATTGAGACTGATCTCAGAGTTCCATCATCCTCCAGAATAGGAGTGTATGTGGATCACAGTGCAGGAACTCTGTCCTTCTACAGCGTCTCTGACACGATGAAGCTCCTCCACAGAGTCCACACCACATTCACTCAGCCTGTATACGCTGGGTTTGGGATCTGCTGGCGGTTTGGTTCTACTGTGAGATTGTGTGATCCAAAATAAAGTGTGTAGTGTTTTGTGTAAAATTCCTGCACGTTGCCACATTGTTGCTCAGTCATCTGTCTTACTAGCACACAATCCAGCTGCACAAAAACAGCTATTTTAATGTATTAATTAAAACAGATGAGTAATTTTACAATAATTAAAAAGGAAATGTTAAAAATTAATTGTCAGACAAGAAACTAGTAAAATTTAAAAGAACTTGATCAAATGATATCTCATCATGTTAGCATCATAAGGTTGCATCTGTTTGTTTCATATTAAGCAACCTCTCATTAAATAACTAATAAACAGTAATAAAGCCAGTACAGAACAACATTTTAAACCTGTTAAGGTCACACTATATAAAACTAAAATATAAACCTTGAATGAATTTTATTTTTCTGGTTTTATTCTAAGATGTAAAATACACTTTCACTTTTTAAAATCTGAAGTTGTTTCTAAACCCTGAAATTTGATTATAAAACATTTAACATTCTTTGTTTATTTATGTGGTTAACTCATTTTCAACCAAAATGCCAGACAGAACCTTTTAATACTGAGCTCAGGATTTATCAGCAAGCCGCTGACTTTTCCCCCAAAATCTTTTAATGTTCTAATATATTGTCTGTGTGGATAATGATGATAAATATGTCTGTGTTAACTGTATCTGTCTGTGGTCTGACTCCTGATTTGGATTCTGAACATGATTGTTCATTTTTAATAAAATAAAGCAACAAATCCAAGCTGTATAAAGAGAGGCAGGTGAGGGAACGACTGTTTATAGCTGCTATAACATAAGTGAGAACAGGAACTAACTTCCATTCATCAACATTAAATATAACTATAAACGGATAAAAGCATGATGTTATAGAATAAATTGCAGTCACTGGTAAATTGCTGTGGTAAACACACACTGAATATTTGCCTCCTAAAATGCTGCAAGGTCAAAAAACATTTCACATTAGCCATTTATTTTATATATTTTAAGGGGAAAAAATTTAAATAAATTACTGTCATTTAAACGTATTGTTTTATACTTTCTGACTATTAAAGGACTCTAGTGGACACTTGAAGCCATGAGAAATGAACCATTTTCAACATTTTTGCTGGAAAATCTCAACTCGCCATCACTGAAAATTTGTCTTATAATAAATGTATAATAAATATAATATCAATAATATTTATTCATTATGAGATGAATGATTTCTTCGGTCCATGCTTTGTGTAATAAGTGGGTTTAATGTAGCAGCAGCTGCCTTGTATTGTAAAAAATGACTATAAATACAGTCAATTTCTCAGGATTATGATGTTCTGTTATCCAGAATTTCTTGGTATTTTAGGTGTAATGCTTGCGAGAAACACACAAGAGCTGTTACTATAGAAACGCTAATGATTTGCAGCTGCACTACTGTCAGAGCCACTGTTATAGAGAATTAATTCTGACCAATCAGAATCCAGAACTCAGCAATGCTCACTATGGTATACTATACATTAATGATACATTATTGTGGATCGGAAAAACAGAAACTGATTCAGGAGCCCACAGAGTAAAGCCAGCGTACAGAGGCTGAGTGAATGTGGTGTAAGTGATGCTCAACTTGACACCTCGAGTCTACACTTCCCTTTATTGTGGAAGTAAATGTCTCCAAAAACATCATATTTTCTCAATGACACATTAGCCCTGGCAACACATTTGTGTGTGTGTGTGTGTGCCTGTGTGTGTGTGTGTGTGTGTGTGTGTGTGTGTGTGTGTGTGTGTGTGTGTGTGTGTGTGTGTGTGTTGTATATACATGTTGTAGAAAATCTTCATCCAAATCACTGTGACCAGGGCCGGCGCGTACCTAAAGGCGAAGTGGGCAGTCACCTGGAGTGGTGCACAGCCGAGAGAGAGAGAGAGAGAGAGAGAGAGAGAGAGAGAGAGAGAGAGAGAGAGAGAGAGAGAGATTCATTTGAAAAAAAAAATATTAATAATAACATTAATTTCAATTGATCTGGAATTATCACAGTCATTATCACAGAGAGACTTAGTGGACTAGTGGTGTGTGTATCAGTGACTAAACGGAAATCTGAACCCCCTATAATTTTGAGTTCAATCTTGTAGTTTATATGTTTGTTTAGATTCTGTACATATAGTTTAGATTTAATACATAATTTGCAGGTGTAGGAGGTGATTTCTTGCAGAATTTGTTTTTGGACTTTACAGGATGAAAGAATCAGAAACAATGCTTGTAAACTCTGTTTAATTTGAGTTACACGTTTTAATTTTAGTGTAAATTCATCAACAAACAAAATTTCCAGTCTCTCACATTTATCTTAAAGGTTGTGTGCAGTTGTGGATGTGAAGTGGGCGGGCGGCACGATCATATTTTGCCCTCAGTGTAAGAAATATCTGTATATTAACCGCTGTATGACTGTATACTTGACCAGAATTTGGTCAAAACCCAATAGTACAAAAATAATCTTAAAAACTATAATGAGCATGTAGTCGAGTGTAAGAACCCATCCTGGACCCTCCCTCCCCTCCCGAAAAACAAAACAAAACAAAACAAAAAAAAAAACCTCAAACAGCAGGCTGTTTAAGCATGCTCGCCACAAATTCTCCGGGCCAGCTGGATGTCCTTGGGCATGATGGTGACACGCTTGGCGTGGATGGCACATGATTCACAGGTGTTTATATTTTCGAATTGCATTATGGGACCGTGAGCTCTGGTGGAAGCACAAAATTTTATCCAACTGTTTCAGCGGAAATTTTATGGAAAATTTAACACTGTAATTTAACAAAGTGACTGTTTTATTGCCACTGTTTGTAGTTTGAAATGACATTGTCTGGGCTGGTCATGTAAAATACGATTGTGAATGTTCGTTGGATATCGCTAATGAAGTTATTAACCAGCACTCGGTTTGGGAGATTAAAGGATACTTATTTTATTTAAGTAATTTTTTTCCATAAGTTTACAAGCTGAGCAGCTTTCTATGAGAGAATTTTTGTAACGGTTTGTAATGTTACTTGGGTGAGTATCTGTGAATTTACCGTTTTACTGTCAGTATTTTTAATCTGAGCGCGAGCTTGGCGCATGAAACAGGTAAAGAACCGCCCCCTTCCCCGTTTGTGTCAAACTTTCACCAAAAAGTTTGATCTCCTCCAGACTCACTTTGCGTGTAAAAGGTAATTATTCTATGGAAATTTCAAAGAAGTTACAGTTTTCTTGGTATTATATAAGTAGCTAACTCTAACAGTTAAAGTTGGTAACTGTTGTGTAGTTTGGTCGTGGCAAGACGGTGGTGTTAGCTAACCTGCTAGTGGTGTCCATTAGTGTTGTCTTGAGGGGCTTAAATGGAGGCTCTTTTTAAATATAATTTTGGGGCATTTGTCGTTTGTGTTGGAGTGGGCGATAAACCGGTAGACGATAAACTGGTAGAAATTTGATAACCAGTATAAATTTTGGATTATCGTCGCTATCGCTGTTACGCTCACGTGACGTTGCAGTGCTGCGTCTTCATTAAAATTTATCCTTTGCAGGCGTTTTAATCCTTGACGGTTTAAACTGTCAAGCGATTTTAACCTTTCAAGCGCAATAAGATGCGAAAGAGAACATAACCAAGTATGTGCTCTCCTAGTCTCACGCGCCGTCTACAGACGGGTTTCTGTCCACAAACACCCGGAGCGCGTGCGTACAAAACAATGGTTATACAACTAAATATTGGTTCAGTTATTTAAAGTGAAGTTAAAGCTTGAAAAATTTCTTCAGTTTATAAGTGTTTGAGTTTGAAGAGAAAAATGTCCGCACTGCTTTTTTTTTTTTTTTTTTGAACAGGTTAATATTCCTTTTCTTTGCTTCCTGTAAAAGAATAACGCAGACTTGATAAAATTTGTTAATGCTTTGATTTGGAATTGAATGTGTAATGTTTCAACTGCATTTGAAATATGGAAATAAAAGCTGTTATTATTCACTTTTATTAAATCACTGCTGTTTATTTGAACACAACTGTATAATGTTAGTGTAATATTGTTCTTTATTTTACTGCCCTGTAAGTATTGTGGCATAATCGTCTGTCATTACTGCTCTTTCACCTTGTCTTTTAAAGTCTGCTCTGAGCATCTCAGGGTGATCTCTGAGCAGCTTGTTTTGGTATTTTTTCCTCCCTGTTTCACTGGTCATGTCCTCTGGGTTGTAATGAATCATTGCCCGCATTCTTTTCCACCAGAATAATGTAATGAATCAGCTTTAAAGAAAAACGAAACAGAAGCGCACACTTGGATTCAAAGCACCTTTTTAAAGGAGACAAGAGTTTTAAAGCGTGCCCGCGTTATCTACCAGAATATGTAGTAAATCAGATGAATCTGCAATGTTTAAAAAATATTCTCCACCAGTTACAATTCATGTAACGAATTAAAAGATGTTTAACACGTTTAAATGTATTCTCCAATTTATGTAAGGAATTAGCTCGAATGGCGTGAAATATATCTATATATCTAATCAACGCGTGTTGTGACCAGTTATAAATATACATCAGCCATGAAAGGGAATTCATGTACGTGCACATATACATATAGATAATTAACTACAACGGATTATAATTAATTATGACTATGTATGTGGTCTAGATCAGCTTTTAGGATTATCAGTAGTCTAGTTTAGAATTATGAACTCTAAAGAGGGAGTTTATCCTTCTGGCCACGAAGGATTCCCATTTGTTATTAAAAATAGAATGGGTAGTGAGGTCTTGCAGTGTAGAAGTCACTCATCACGTGACCAAAACAGAGACAATCAAGCGTGGTGATAATAGATTTTAATAACTAGGTGTAACTACGGATACACACACAACTAACCCTAAGCAAACAATACATATGTACATCTATATACAAGAAGAGAGAAAATGTAGAAAGAAAGTAATGAAATAGGAGGGAATGGCAGACAAAAACACAATTAATTAGCCGTTTTCAAAACCAGCAACGAACTTAAATCTCCTGTAAACAGGGGTACAATCTTAACGCAGATATAGATCCATTAACTATACTTGCATGGCGTAAGTGTTGTCGGTTCAAAGCTCGCACGAGGTCGTATCGAGTTCGCTGGTTCATCGTGCTGTTTGAAAAGGCGTGGGCCGTGAGGCAGTTGCATCCTGCAGTGCAGTGTCTGCAGAAGTGTGGAGAAGTTTGAATGCATGTTGTTGTTTTGAAGACAACACCAACGCACACGACTCTTTGGGCTATTGGCCAATCAGGAAGTTGGATTTGTTGGCAGGATGAACTCTCTTTGTCTGGTCTCAGACCTGAATTTGCATGTCCTGGGAGGAGCCGGTTTAAACTTTATTATGTATGCGATTAAGAAAAAGCATGAAATAATGTATCCCATTGCAATATGATATGCATAATCAATCAGGGTATCTCGAGACGATTAACTACATACCGAATTTGATGGACTTATAAAGAATATTACAGGTAAAACATGGTTACAGACATTTAAAATAATATCCTAAATTAAACTATCTCAAATCATTATAGTTAGGTAACATAAACACACAATATATGAAAATAGGAAAACATCACACTATTTGGACATCGAATAATTACATATAATTACATGTTACATTCAGAAGAGATTCTTCCATTGTATGTGTGCGTGTGTGTGTGCGCGCGTGTAGGTAAGCTTTATGTGTGTGCGCGTGTGTGTGCGCGCGCGTGTGCGTGTAGGTAAGCTTCGTGTGTGTGTGTGTGTGTGTGTGTGTGTGTGTGTGTGTGTGTGTCTGAAGAGGGCGGTCGTGTCCCCTGTAGCATTCCGATGGCATCTGGTCAGACACCAGAGGGGGGTTACTGATAAAGATTCACAGCTCAAGGAAACAGAGAAACTTCTTTGCTAAGTCCAGGCTGATTCAGAAATCGGTTTGATACGTTCAGACGTTACAGGGTAGTGGATCACCAGACTATCTACACTCCATCCATCTGGTTGTTGTTGTTCTGGGTCCATTTTTCCAATTGAGAAAAAAAAATACTGCTGTGTTCTCCACTTTCTTTATATACAGAGCTGTTTTTTTTTGTTTTTTTTTTACATGGGTGTAATAGAAGTCCATTTTTTCTTTAAATAAAAATGTTGATACCCCTCAGGAATGTTCTGTAGTTAATCCTTATTCTTGTTCCTTTCCTTTTCTTAGCTTTGTTGTTGCTTCCCTTCTCATTTTGATGTCCTTTTTAGTAGTTTTGTCCTGGTTTAGGTTTGAGATTCCATGGCAGTTGGTAGCTGACTGTTGGTGCTGTTGACAGTTAGCCTGCTCGGTAGCTAGCGTCTTCCACCATTTTGTCTCCTGATTTTAGTTCACTGGTTTCTCAGATTGACTTGAAATTTGCCCACTTTGTTCTCAAATGTTTTAAGTTTAATTTATTATAAAACTTGCCACTAACTTGATCTAAAAGCAATAAAATTATTTGCTGAATTAGGAACTCATGTTTTGTTGCTTTTTGTTGCTTCATGTCTCTTGGTTGCCTTGGTTCTTATCATCACTTGGTTGTCTCTGTCCCTACCTATATTTCTGTCTCTTTCCTTGTCTCTATCTCTCTGTCTCCTTCTCTATATGTCTCTCTAAGTCTATTTCCTCTCCTCTGAGTATCTCCTTTTCTCGCTCTTTCCATCTCTTCTGTCTCTCTTTTTCTCCATCTTTGTCTTTCCCTCTTTGTCTCTTTCTTTCTCTGTTCCTCACTCTCCCTCTTTCTTTTTCTCTCTTTCTGTGGTAGTATTTATTAATTCTAATACCTTTTTTTTTTTAAAAAAAAAAAAAAAAAAACAGCCATTGGAATCAGTCTGGTGGCTCAATTCATCCTCTGAGGAATTTACTGCAATTTCTTTTACATGTGGTAAGTTTTTTTTTTTTTTTCAAAAATCTTTCATTTTTTTTGACACTTTCCATTTGTCTCTTTTAATTGTTGTGTCTGTGATAATCAGTAATATATTTTTCTATTTTGTTTACAGCCTTGATCTTACCTGCCAGAAAAGTTACATTTCTATTGTTGTAGGTATAATATTGAACAAAATTGGTCTTTTTAATTTACTGTAGGTAATCCATAAATTAATACAATATTTTCCATTTAATTACAGGACAAAGTCTGGGTAATGAGTATATTTTCTGTTATTTTACAGATTTATTTAACATTTGCAGTTTTTGTACTGTAGGTATACCATTAAATAACAGGAAGTGTCCTGTTTTTTTTTTTTTTTTTGACTACAGATACACTATTAAATAATAGAAAATGTCCTGTTTTTTACTGAAGGTATACCGTTAAATAACAGAAAATGTCCTTTTTTTTTTATTTTTTTAAACTGTGGGTTCTCTGTAAATTAACAGAAATTTTCTGTTTTTTAATTACAGGACAAAATCCGGGTAATGAGCTGCCAGTACTTTTTCTGTTATTTTACAGATTTATTTCTTAGAGTGTGGGCTGTATCTCACACACACGCATGAAAGCGCGCACACACACACACACACACACACACACACACACACACACACACACACACACACACGCACACACACACACACACATACACAGAGACATATACACACACACACACACACACACACACAGATACACAAAGACACACACACACACAGACATGCTCACACACACACCTGCAGACACACACATGCACAGACACACACATGCACAGACACACACATGCACAGACACGTAAACACACAGACAGGCACGCACGGGCAGACACGCAGACACACACATGCGCAGACACATAGACACACACATGCAGACGCACACGCAGACACTCACGGGCAGACATGCACACGCAGACACACACACACAGACACACACACACGCAGACACACACACACAGATGGAGGCACACACACAAACTCTGACACACACACACAGATGCAGGCACACACATCCACACGCAGACACACGCACACAGACGCAGACATGCGCAGACGCACACGCAGAATCAGATGCAGACACACGCACACATGGATGCAGACGCGCACACACACAGACGCAGACACACATGCAGACGTAGACACACACACAGACGCAGACACACTCACTCACACACACACACACACACACACGCACACACACACACACACACAGACAGCTGTCTCACTCTTCACATAAATATATTCTGTGAATGAAACCCAACATGTTCACATTGTTTGTTTTTCTCTTTTATTTTAGATTTCTGTTATCTGACTCTGGATCCCAACACGGCACATCATTACCTCATTCTGTCTGAGAAGAACAGAGCGGTGACGTGCAGTAAGAGACAGCAGCAGTACTCTGATCATCCAGAGAGATTTGACTCCTGGTGTCAGGTGTTGTGTAAGGAGAGTGTGTGTGGACGCTGTTACTGGGAGGTGGAGTGGAGCGGTGATGGTGTGTCCATATCAGTCTCATATAAAGACATCAGCAGGAAAGGAGGGAGTAAGGAGTGTGTGTTTGGATTCAACGATCAGTCCTGGAGTCTGCGGTGTTCTTCTTCTTCTCTCACTTTCTATCACAACAACATTAAGACTGATCTCGGAGTTCCATCATCCTCCAGAATAGGAGTGTATGTGGATCACAGTGCAGGAACTCTGTCCTTCTACAGCGTCTCTGACACGATGAAGCTCCTCCACAGAGTCCACACCACATTCACTCAGCCTGTATACGCTGGGTTTGGGTTAGACTGGCGGTTTGGTTCTACTGTGAGATTGTATGATTCAAAATAAAGTGTGTAGTGTTTTGTGTAAAATTCCTGCACGTTGCCACATTGTTGCTCAGTCATCTGTCTTACTAGCACACAATCCAGCTGCACAAAAACAGCCATTTTAATGTATTAATTAAAACAGATGAGTAATTTTACAATAATTAAAAAGGAAATGTAAAAATTAACTGTCAGACAAGAAACTAGTAAAATTGAAAAAGAAAATGATTAAATGATATCTCGTGAGCTTAACATTATAAAGTTCTATCTGTTTGTTTCATATTAAGCAACCTCTCATTAAATAACTAATCTTCTTCTTTTCCTTTCGGCTGTTCCCTTCAGGGGTCGCCACAGCGAATCATCTGCCTCCATCTAGCCCTATCCCCTGCATCCTCTTCTCTCAGACCGACTACCTTCATGTCCTCCTTCACTACATCCATAAACCTCCTCTTTGGTCTTCCTCTCGGCCTCCTGCCTGTCAGCTCTAACCTCAGCATCCTTTTACCGATATATTCACTCTCCCTCCTCTGAACATGTCCAAACCATCTCAACCTGGCCTCTCTAACTTTGTCTCCAAAACATCTCACATGTGCTGTCCCTCTGATGTACTCATTCCTGATCCTATCCATCCTCGTCACTCCCAAAGAGAACCTCAACATCTTCAGCTCTGCTACCTCTAACTCTTCCTCCTGTCTTTTCCTCAGTGCAACTGGCTCCAAACCATACAACATCGCTGGTCTCACTACTGTCCTGTACACCTTTCCTTTCATTCTTGGTGGTACTCTTTTATCACACAACAGACCTGACACTTTTCTCCACCCATTCCAACCTGCCTGCACACGCTTCTTCACCTCTTTTCCACACTCCCCATTGCTCTGGACTGTTGACCCTAAGTACTTAAAATCCTGCACCTTCTTTATCTCTTCTCCCTGTAACCTCACTGTTCCACTTGGATCCCTCTCATTCACACACATGTATTGTCTTGCTGCGACTAACCTTCATTCCTCTTCTCTCCAGAGCAAACCTCCACCTCTCTAGAGTTTCCTCCACCTGCTCCCTGCTCTCACTACAGATAACAATGTCATCCGCAAACATCATAGTCCATGGAGATTCCTGTCTGACCTCATCTGTCAACCTGTCCATCACCACCGCAAACAAGAAGGGGCTCAGAGCCGATCCTTGATGCAGTCCCACCTTCACCGTGAACTCCTCTGTCACACCTACCGCACACCTTACCACTGTCCTACTGCTCTCATACATATCCTGCACCACTCTAACATACTTCTCTGCCACTCCAGACCTCCTCATACAATACCACAGCAGTAGTTATATCATGCACTTTATGTCAAAAATTGATTTATGACCCCCTCACGTTGTATAATTTATGGCCTCGTGAAGGTCCCATGAACGTGTGTAAATACGGGCTCTCGTAAAGGTCGCATGAATATGTGTGGTCATTTTTATGACTATTTTTCCTGTCCTCTGTCTGTCTGTGTGAAGCTACATCCCCCAGGTGTGTGTGTGTTTAATGTTTCACGAAGTGATAGGTGCTAATGGTATGTGTGTGTGTGTGTGTGTGTGTGTGTGTGTGTGTGTGTGTGTGTGTGTGTGTGTGTGTGTGTGTGTTGAAAGCTATTGATTAAATAAACAGCCGTGGTTTGAATGCTGGAGACGCAGCACGATTCTCAGATGATGTGTGCTCCGCAACGTCTAAACCATGAATGGCTATGTGTGCGTGTGCTAATGGGTTGATCCTAGGATTACACACTTTTTCACACCCCCTACCCCTCCTTCAGACCCTCTGTGTGCATGTGTGTGTGTGTGTGTGTGTGTGTGTGTGTGTGTGTGTGTGTGTGTTTAATGTTTCACAAAATGATAGGTGCTAATGGATTGTATGTGTGTGCGTGTGTGACCTGAAGTTAGTGTTTTAAAAAATAAACAAATCGTTAAAGAGCTATGGTTTGTATACTTATCTGTAAATACGGGCTCTCGTGAAGGTCACATGAACATGTGTGGTCATTTTTATAACTTTTTTTCCTGTCCATTGTCTGTGTGGAGTTGCATCTCTCAGGTGTGTATATATTTAATGTTTCACGAAGTGATAGGTGCTAATGGGTTGTGTGTGTGTGTGTGTGTGTGTGTGTGTGTGTGTGTGTGTATGTGTGCTTATGTTAATGAGTTCTTACAGCGCGTTATGTGTGCGTGTTCTGAGAAACGCTGTTAAATACCCCGTGGCCTGTATGTCGTCGGATCATGTGTGGATCGTGTGTGTAGTGAAACTTAGCTCTCCACTAAAGAGAACTAAAAGCTACTTTTTTCGAAAAGGTTTTGTTGATTTGATTGTAAGATTTGTTTCAAGAGAAGATGACCGTCTATATTAACAGTAAGTGTATTTTATTATCATGTTTTTATTATTGTTGTTGTTAAGAATTTATGAGACGCTGTTCTGATGTAAAAATGCTTAAACAGGTTCTCTAACGATCCAGGTGATGTGAACGAAATTGATGCTATTGTTGGTGAGATTTGTTACCTGAACCATGCGAGCGGTACGTATAAATGTTATACACATATCCACATCGTATTTATAATGTATGATGTTATGTATAGTGTTAATGTGTCTGTTATTTGTCTGTCCGTAGGATCGAAGACGTATGATAGACCGGTCTCAGAGCATGTGACACAGCGAGAGAGTGTGAATAACCCCCCACTCAGTATGTGGTATTGTAATGATGTAATGTTTACATGATTGTTGAAAAAATGTACTTATGTCATATGTTTGTTTTCATCAGTAGGTTTATCAAGTCTTGTAAACAAGCTTGTCGTATCTGGACACGATAATCAGACAACGCAGCCTATCAGCTGTAGCGGTGTTAAAAAACGCCGAGCAGCTAAGTGTGAAGAGATTACACACGCACAGATCCACGCGGAGACTGTTGGTTGTGAAGTTAATTCAGAATCCCCATCGACAGAGCCGGAACGGAAACGTGGGAGACAACCGAGCAGCGTGTCAGATGGTATGTAGCGTATGTGCAATGTTGTAAAAATGATATTTTAGCTTTTACCTAATTAATACGATAACCATGTGTTCTTTTTTCCACAGAGACGTTCGCGGATAAGCCCTCCGACGACAATACGACTGATGGTATTAGCTGGGGTGACAAGCTGTTAGAGTCTTGGAATGCGGTCGAGTTTAGCACAGTACGACCGCACGAGGAGGAAGAAACGCAAATCACGGGTGTCGACACACAAGCTCTACCTTCAAATCAGGAAGCGTACAGACGGGAATCGGAAAACGTTAATCAACGTTTAATCGACACGATACGGGGTTGTCTCAAACCAATTGAGGACCGTTTAAAAACCATCGAGGAAAGTATTCAGGACCATGGTATTAACGTTAACCAACGCTTGGATATCTTTGAAAAGAAGCAGGAATGTCATGCTCGGAATTTAGCCTCTACACACCAACAACACGGGATATATTTTAACCACGTTTTAGCGAAACAGACATTGTATGGACGACCGACCCGTCGAATAGCAGAGGATCAAAAACTAACAACAGATTTGTTAAAAGAGATAGTGCTCTTGCTCAAAAACAAACTCGGGTGAGTTGTGAAAAAAAAATCTTTATATATTTACCCCAATCATTATAAAATGTGTAATTAGTATTAGTTGTTAGTGATAGTATGTGTGTGATAGTCGTTATTTGGTAGAGTTCGTGTTTACTGATTACCAGTGTTTCATGTTTTACTGTTATCAAGGTTGTTGTTTAAGTAAATTTCTTTTTTAAAATGGCAAAACGTTGTCGGGATGAGGATGGTTGTGATCACGGTCGAGCATCTAGATTTAGACAAGATGACATCAGCGACCAGAGTACCAACACCGAAACATTGCGTTATTTAATTCAGACGATAGAGGGTATGAATAGACCTACGTCTACAAACGACACGTTGGTGAATTTATTAAACATAGTGAGATCAATGTCGGTTGTCCGGACAGAACAACATCCAGATTCAGTATTAGACTCATTTGACATTTTAAATTCACAACAGGGGTGTGTGTGTGCAGATGATCTATCGCATCATTCATTCGACACACCACAAAATATGGTGTTAACACGCGATGATATTGACAAACTTGTAAGAGAGGGTGGTGATATCGGGGGTTATACGGTTGTGGCGAGACCCAGATTCAATAGTCTGGAGATACGTCGGCGTATAAATCTAATGGTGCTACCTGCTGTAGACATAGCTACATACACTATATTTCTACACGAAATATTGGTGGAAATAGTATCGTTTTCCAGACAGTTGGCTGGGGATGGTGGGTTGATTAACATAACAATGAGCGGTCCTAGTCTAAACTCTGATGTTAATGCTGTCTTGACACTTAACAACGACTACTGTGTGGACGTCTTCACAAACCAGCTCGAGAAGATTATGCAGAGTAACACAGATGTGCGGGTTGACGATAGTTTAGATCTAAAAGTAGCTATAGCACGGAGTAAACATGGGGGTGGTTATCGAAAAGTGCGCGATCTCGCCCATAACGAGGTAATCAGTAGGAATAGGATGAATCTGTTCTGTCCCGTGAACAAGTCTAACAATCTGTGTTTTGCAATCTGTCTGGCACATTTTCTAAACCCCCAAAAATCATTCACAGATCTGCAAACCATAGCGGCATCGTTGCAGAAGTCTGCTGGGTATTCGGAACAGTATAAGATAGGGTTTAATGATATCACATGCTTTGAGCAGATGTTAAGCATAAAAATAGTGGTCTTCCACAGATCAAGCGCAGGTATGCTGGAAAAGTTTATGACCAGTGATGCACGTCATCACAAGACAGTGTTCTTGTACCTGCACGATGGGCACTATTTTATGATTAAGAAGCTGAATGCATTCATAGGTACTTCATATGTGTGCGACTACTGTTATCAGGGATTTACTAGTCGTAGAGATCATCGTTGCAAATACGTATGTGATGTCTGCAATGACCCTGATTGTTATAAACAACCCGTCAAAACAAGACGATGCGTCGATTGCTCACGGTACTGCAAATCTGACTATTGTTACTACGCCCATAAACGACCGTCATCAGGTCAACAGCATGCGCAATGCGATGTCACGAAATACTGTCAAAAATGTAATAGGCGTTATCATGTCAGTGCCACAAACCCAAAAAAACACAACTGTAGTGCCAATGTGTGTGTCCATTGCCGTGATGAAACGGTTAATGGCGGCGTGCATCAGTGTTTTATACAGCCAACAAAGATCGAACCACCTAGCGACAAGTACATATTCTATGATTTTGAAACACAGTGTGTGAATGGTAAACACAATGCTAATTTTGTATGTGCAATCACGTTTAAAGGGGAAGAGTTCACAGCCGCTGGTCCAGATTGCATACAAAGACTCGTTAAAAAGTTCAGACGACCACGTTATCAGAATTTCACATGGATAGCCCACAATGCTTCTGGTTTTGATAACTTTATACTTTTGGAATATTTCACAAATGCAGGACACACACTTAAAATCACCATGCAAGGCTGTCGGGTAATTCTAATGTATGACGACACATTCAAGCAGCGCTTTATCGACAGTTATTCATTCATCCCCATGCGTCTGGCAATGACACCTGCTGCGTTAAATCTAAACTGTGCAGAGAAAGGTTATTTTCCACACATTTTCAACAGAAAAGAAAATGAGGATTACATAGGACCATACCCGGACAGACACTTCTACTGCTATGAGACAATGTCTGACAAATAGAGGCTCTGTTTAACGAGTGGTACGCAACAGTATCGGGCAAGGTGTTTGATTTTAAAGGAGAACTTAGTATGTACGGTAGGAACGATGTTGTGTTACTCAGAGAAACTTGTATGAAATATCGCTATGAATTCATTCAATGCACCAAACTCGATCTGTTTAGATATACTACCTTGGCGGCCTGCTGTATGGCCGTGTATAAAACACACTTTCTACCAAAAGACACATTAGCCCTAACACATAACAATGCTTACACAAATCAGAACAAGACATACTCAAACATTTCCATCGAATGGCTTGAGTATGTTAAAACAACACGATATTCAACATGCATTAAACCGAGGTGAGATGATGATTGGTAAATATCATCTCGATGGTTATTATGAAAAAGACGGTGTTAAAAAAGCATTCGAATTCAACGGATGTATGTTTCATGGACATGAATGTCTTTATAACCCCAATCACACAAATCCCTTATCAAAAGTGCCTTACGGTACACTCAGAAGGCAGTTTGACGATAAGCTGGAAATTTTAACACGTACTTATGGCGTGGAGGTAGAGGTGATGTGGGAATGTGATTGGAACAACGCTAAACAGACTGATGTTGATGTAATGGCATTTATGGCCACATATACGCATCCTGAGAGATTGAAACCACGCGATGCATTATTTGGTGGTCGTACTAATGCGTACAAATTATATCATAAAGTTGACATCGGTGAGAAAATACGCTATGTCGACTTCACAAGTCTGTATCCATATTGTCAGGCCAAGAAATGTTATCCCATAGGTCACCCCCAAATAATTTTTAAGGATTTTGAACCTCTTGAAAATTATTATGGATTTGTCAAAGCCACGGTGCTGCCGCCGAGAAAGCTGCTTCACCCCGTCCTTCCTTATAGGACCGGTGGTAAGCTTATGTTTCCGCTCTGTCGTACCTGTGCCGACCAGCAGAATCAGACACCCCCATGTAGACATGATGATGAGGAAAGGGCCATTTCAGGTTGTTGGGTTACTATTGAGTTGTTAAAAGCTGTGGAGAAGGGGTATGTTGTTACGAAAGTGGATGAAGTGTGGCATTTTCCTCAGCGTTCGGAAACCTTGTTTTGTGATTATGTTAAAACGTTTTTACAGTACAAACAAGAGGCCAGCGGATTCCCCGTGAGCGTTGTGACAGACGCAGACAAAGAGGCATATATAACCGATTATTTTGAAAAAGAGGGTATTAAACTGAATCACGACAAGATAATCCTTAACCCCGCCCGTAGGTCTATTAATAAACTTCTGTTGAACTCGCTTTGGGGGCGATTCTCTATGCGTGAAAATTTGCCGTGTACAGAATTGCTTTCAGATCCTGAGCAGTTCGCCCAACACATTTTTGGTGGCGGATACGACGTTAAACACTTCTCGTTCGTGTCAGACACTGTTGCTCTAATACAGTGGTGTTACACTGATGGTAAATGTGGGCAGACCCGCGACATTAACATCTTTCTTGGTGCGTTTACAACAGCGCATGCCCGTCTAGAACTGTATGATCTAATGGACAAATTGGGTGATAGATTGTTGTACAGTGACACAGACAGTGTCATCTTTACATCTAGAGATGGTGACTGGGATCCTCCATTGGGTCCTTACCTCGGTAATCTGACTGATGAAGTTGGGGGTGACGACCAAGTTGGGGGTGGCTACCGTACTGCTAAGGGTGCTGTTTGTATGAAGGTCAAGGGTATCACGCTCAATGTCGTAAACTCAAAAGCCATTAGGTTAGACACACTGATCGGACTTGTTGATCACTATGTCGTGGCGGGTGATAACGGTCGTCATATACTGGCACACACTGATAGTATAGCGAGAGATAAAAAACACTTCACACTTCACAATAGGACAGTCGTCAAAAAGTTTAAGGTAGTGTACAACAAACGCGTGCTCCTCCCTGATTTCACAACAATTCCATATGGGTTCTGACATGTTTTTTGAACACAGGGGTGTTCGAGACACTGCTGGTTTTGATTTCAGATTACAGAACCCATTTTCATGTGTGATAAGTGGACCTTCAAACTCAGGAAAGTCATATTTTGTAAAAATGTTGTTGCAAAATGCTGTACAGCTGATTTCTAAAAAAATTGAAAACATTGTATATATTTATGATTGTTGGCAGCTGTTGTATGACGAATTATTGAAAATGTACAAAATAAAATTTATTGAAGGACTACCACAGACTCTAAACGATGATGATTTGTTCCCAGTCAACAAAACTAGTTTGTTAATCCTGGATGATTTGATGAAAGAGGCCAGCGGGAGCAACGAGGTGGAAAAGGTGTTCACACAGTATGTTCACCATAGAAACCTTAGTGCTATTTATATCGTACAGAATTTATTTTGCTAGGGTAAATCCAGCAGGACTATCAGCTTAAACACAAATTATCCGATGTTGTTTAAAAACCCCAGAGACATCAACCAAGTGAGTGTACTAGGAAGGCAAATGTACCCCGGTAACACAAATTTTTTATGGAGTGTTATCAAGATGCTACCAACAAGCCTTTCGGTTACCTAATGATTGATCATAAAACAAATACACCCGAACACTATCGGCTCAGAACAGATTTACTCTCAACGAATCCTGTTGTATACATACAGAAAAGAAGGTAGTTGGGGAAAAAGTGTTGGATTGTGAAAAAAAAAAAAAAAAAAATGTGGGATAGACTTTGTAGAAACATACCTCTTTTAAAAATATTATTAAACGCTACACCCAAACAGAGACGGGTTATTTTACAGTCTGCAGCAGATGAACTCATTGTGACCTTGTGTGAAGTGGCTCTTAACGTTCTCCACGGGAATATTCCACTCACGGCATCACAATACCGCAAACTGAGAAGGAATAAAAGAGCTCTGAAGCTTGTGGCTGACAAGAAAATAGCTGTTAAGGGAAAAAGACGTCTGATAAATCAGCAGGGGGGTTTTCTACTACCGCTATTAAGTGTAGCAATACCATTTATCAGCAATCTGGTCACATGTAGATAACATGGGGGGGATGGAGTATGCAGAGAAGATGTTTTTAGTACCCCAACATCAAATGAATAAACTAATGAGTGACCCCCCGTGCGAGACTATTCAACGTGTTGTGGAGAATGATTTGGACGCGACCATAAGAAGTATTTTGCACAGATCTGATTTGGATGATTATGAAAAGGCTAAGCTGTATACAAATACATTACAACATTTTTTAACAATCACAAGACAGGGGGACCGTGAAACCAACACGTTAACATTAACACTCCCACAGCTTGACGGTATTGAAAAAGAAGACCAGTCCTCTGCGGTGGGCGTGGGCATTCACGATATTTCAGACACTGCTGTGCTCGACGTTTTGAAGAACGTTCCACAGAGGAGTGTAAAAAACGCTCGTTACATTTTAGATAAAATTTCTAAATCTAAAGACGTCGCATCTTGGGCTGAGTCGGGGGAGTTTGTGTTTAAAGGCTGAACAATCCACGGTTCGCACATGCTCGATTTAATCAAAGGTGTCACAGCTCCACAAAAGGTTTCCGACGCGCTGAGACCTATTGGCTGGAATGAGTTTCTGCAGGCTTTTTCTATTTTAAATATACCGTACTCGACGGTGCTGAATCGTTATGTCAGACAAGTTATTAACTCTTTCAAAAACAATACGACTCCTATTATAACCAGCACATCTAAGAAGAGTAGAAAAGGACAGAAAGCGGCAGCATCACGCACAAATTATTCAGACCAGCCTGCATTATTCAGCTCACCGCCTCTCGACACGAGTCAATGGTTGAAATATTAATCTCAGAGATTTTGTATGTTCTGTGTTTCCTATTTTTTGGTCAGGTTATTATTATCGATATTATTGATTGTGCTGTATGTAAAATAATAATAATAATAATAATAATAATAATAATAATAATAATAATAATAACAATAATAATAATAATAATAATAATAATAATAATAAAGTAAAAAAAAAGACGCTTCTATTCTTTAGTTGTTGTTTATTTGAAAAATGTTAAACATGATACATAAACACTTCACACGTCTGAACACAGCGTATACAATTGAAAACATTTTCATTACAATGGGTCTGTTTTAGTTTTTTCACAAAAGCAGATACCTTTTTGTCATTTTTAATAAAATCACCGGTATACAGACTCATCACATAATCATAATCATATCCCTTTGACATATGGTAAAGAAAGAACACACAATGCTGTACAACACTAGAATTGCGGTTTAGAAAGTTTTTAATAAGTGACGGAAAATGTGGGTAATCTGGTTTATTACCAAAGCTGTCGAAAAAACAACCCAACCCATCTTCATTTATGTAGATAGCCAGCCAGTGTTCACCTGGGAGTCCTGATGGGTGTGTGTTTATCACTACCATACCGGGTAATTTTTTTAATGGTTCTTTTGGAAGATAGTCACACGGGAGCTTCTTCTTCTTCTTCTTCTTTTCCTTTCAGCTGTTCCCTTCAGGGGTCGCCACAGCGAATCATCTGCCTCCATCTAGCCCTATCCCCTGCATCCTCTTGTCTCAGACCGACTACCTTCATGTCCTTCTTCACTACATCCATAAACCTCCTCTTTGGTCTTCCTCTCGGCCTCCTGCCTGGCAGCTCTAACCTCAGCATCCTTTTACCGATATATTCACTCTCCCTCCTCTGAACATGTCCAATCCATCTCAACCTGACCTCTCTAACTTTGTCTCCAAAACATCTCACATGTGCTGTCCCCCTGATGTACTCATTCCTGATCCGTCCTCGTCACTCACAAAGAGAACCTCAACATCTTCAGCTCTGCTACCTCTAACTCTTCCTCCTGTCTTTTCCTCAGTGCAACTGTTTCCAAACCATACAACATCGCTGGTCTCACTACTGTCCTGTACACCTTTCCTTTCATTCGTGCCGGTACTCTTTTATCACACAACAGACCTGACACTTTTCTCCACCCATTCCAACCTGCCTGCACACGCTTCTTCACCTCTTTTCCACACTCCCCGTTGCTCTGGACTGTTGACCCTAAGTACTTAAAATCCTGCACCTTCTTTATCTCTTCTCCCTGTAACCTCACTGTTCCACTTGGATCCCTCTCATTCACACACATGTATTCTGTCTTGCTGCGACTAACCTTCATTCCTCTTCTCTCCAGAGCAAACCTCCACCTCTCTAGAGTTTCCTCCACCTGCTCCCTGCTCTCACTACAGATCACAATGTCATCCGCAAACATCATAGTCCATGGAGATTCCTGTCTGACCTCATCTGTCAGCCTGTCCATCACCACCGCAAACAAGAAGGGGCTCAGAGCCGATCCTTGATGCAGTCCCACCTTCACCGTGAACTCCTCTGTCACACCTACCGCACACCTTACCATTGTCCTACTGCTCTCATACATATCCTGCACCACTCTAACATACTTCTCTGCCACTCCAGACCTCCTCATACAATACCACAGCTCCTCTCTTGGCACCCTGTCATACGCTTTCTCTAAATCTACAGAGACACAATGCAGCTCTTTCTGACCCTCTCTGTACTTCTCCATCAACATTCTCAAAGCAAATATTGCATCTGTAGTGCTCTTTCTTGGCATGAAACCATACTGCTGATAGTCACACGGGAGCACCCCGAGAAAATGTGTGTTGTATGAGATCTTGTCCATGATGGCCGTAAGTTCTGCTGTGTCCATTTTTTATTTTTATTTTACATATTAATAGTAGTCAACCAGGATCTGTCGACGATTTGACACTTCGATTATGCTGTCGAATATGGCATAAACAATCAAATTAATCGTTCTGGGTAGCGGCTGTCTAAAACGGGCTTCTAGTCTGATGTTTCCAGACTTGATAAGTGAAATGTGTTGGCCACACTCCTCGTCTGGCGTGAGATTGAATGCGTACAAGGTATACCCCTGTAGAAAATCCTCCCTGTTATTGAAAGAGGTTGGTTTTTAAGATGTTTTCCAGAAGCAAGTGCTAACTGATAAAATTCACGTACTGCAGAGCCACTTTCATATTCTGGTTGCAGAGGCTTCACGGGGTGTTGCTGACCATCCAGATAAATAGCCAAAAATTCTAGGTCATAGTTTTTAAAAGCAAATGGATTTTTATTGTAAGCTCCTGTAAATGCATCATTATCGGCCATCGCTAGAACCACCGATTTTGGCATGGTTCCTAAGAATAAATTTTCTTGATTACAGACGCGAGATCCTGCAGGTATTGAAAAATTTTTCAGACACACGTGATCTATAGGATATTTAGCGGTCGTCATTAACAACGTCTTTGCATGTCCCAATCTTACAGCCGGTGATACAGACACTTTTTTTTTTACAAATAGTGACGCTGATAGAATATTTAGTTTATATTGTGCAGCGTTGCTCCTCATCAAGCAGAATTCGTCTTTACCTCTTGTCATACGGATTTTAATGTCCACGCCGTTAAGCATAAGTTTTTCTTGAAAGAATATGTCACTGTGTATAGGTGCTAGAAGTTCCACGACATCGCTCGCATTGGTAAAAGCAGCTCTTTTTGTGAGCCTGTGATTACCACCCGCAGGGTCTGATACATCCATATGCCCCGCCGTGTCTTTGTAAAACAATGCCTCTGAGAAAAGTGTTTCAAGTGCGTCTCTACCATAATTGGTAAGACACTCTATTATACAACGATAAGGGTATGTACTAGAGCTCTGTGATATAAGACGATCTCCTAACGACACATCCACTTGTGAAAATATAGTCGCGCCTGGATAATTAATAAGGCCCACGGGTGCTCCGTCCGCGATATCAGTGCCGTCAGCGTTAGTGATTTTGAGACGCAAAAATACTAGCGTGTTCTTTAGGTCTACATAATCCTCTCCAGTCCCCGCTATAAAAAATTCCAGCGGTGATGAGTCCGATATGGCTGATAACGGTGGTACTTCTATATAAGTGTTTTTTTCAATAGCTGTTTGAGTCATCGTCACTGTGAACAGATCCAGTTCGGTTTTTAAACACTCTTCTGACATGTTGTGTAGTAAGGCTACACAACTAGAATATTGTTTTAACACGGGGCTTTGGTCTTTTTTTTTTTTTTTTTTGATGTAGCGCTTTTTGTTGTCACCACGCGTCTGCTCTTTACAACTGACGCATTCTTAACACTGTGTTTTGTTTTCTTTCATACTTGACCACTCCTCCGAATCCCTGGTGGTCTAGTTGATCTATTGTGAGCCATAGCCATCAACCCGGATCCGTCTTGTGTATCACCGTTATTAAAAGACCGTGATAACGTGTTGGTAACAACGTCGCTTAGTATGTTTTTTGCAGCTGATTTAAGATGGGGTTTGGCTATGCTAAATCCACGTTTTAGCAACGGTATGGCCATTCTAAAGAGCCCCCTAAACATACCACCCAGACCTGCGCCATACATAACCCCCCCACCGGCATACCCCGGGAGTCCATTACCGGCTTGATTCTGGTAATAGGCTACATAACACATGGGGTCGATGTTGTTCATGTTATTGAGATACACCATCTTTAAACAAACTGTTTCACAGGTCTAAAGTGAAGTTTAACACACACGTTCCCGTAACTGAAAGGCACGTATTGATTTTGATTGGCTTTCACCTGTATAGTTATTTCTGTGATGGTCGATTTGTTAACTGACACGTAATGCGGTCTATCGTATCTAACAGTAATATTCTTATTAATATCACCGTCTATATGCACACAACGTAGTGGAACATGGTGGTCGCCAACTGATTGACATTCTATAATATCTGTGTATATATACGTGGTGTAGAACCCTCCGTTTATATCCGCCTGTTAGGGGGCATACGTCACAGACGTATACCCTACTATGTGTTTTTCATGATTTTGATTAATAGTTTCTATAGCAACGTCTGGTTTTAAACCTAAAATATTAGCTAGTTTTCCATAAAATGTCAATGACGTCTTCGGAGGGGCTTTCAGAAACACTTTGTTTTTAATATGGTCATAACCGAGACTCACCCCCGATGGTAGGTTTGCGTTGATCCCCCCGATCAAGAAAGGAACGTCCTCATAATAACCCGCCTTTAACGTGTAAGGTATGTTTGATGTTTTCCGATCGCCGGTGATGAAAAGTTCTTTGGGGTCAACATGATTCTTAATAACTGATGGCTTTGTTTCATCATAGCTGAAAATGAACGTAGCATCTGTCTCATTAAACGTGTACCACGACACGGGGTATTCAAATTCGATTAACCCCACTTGCCATTCTCCTTTTAAATTTATACCTTTCGCCAATCTGGTTGTGTAATTAGATATGCGGTTTTCCGGATAAACAGATAATGATGCGTTGCATGGCAACGTAACATAAAAACCACCCTCTGCCATGGCTGTTTTTACGAGTGTGCGTTGGACACTTGTTGGTCTTTATTTTTATGGTATCTGCACATCGACCAAATCTTTCTGGTCGATCCACGACGCAAATTTTGCAGGCCACCCGAGCCATCGAACCAGCACTAGTGTTTTCTGACCTTGTTTCTTCTTGTCTAAAATTTTTTCCACTTTAAACGCCTTGTTTTTGTTCACAATTATTTTTTGTAATTCCTCCTCATAAAACACTCCATCGATGATATCACCATCATAATCACATAGTCTGTACACCGGAGGGTCTCGAGGCACACAATCCGTTATGGTGAAAAATTCATGCGTATAGTTTTCCTCATACCCTTTTGTGAATACCCCTCTTGCTTTAGAAATTCTAACAACATCACCAATTTTATATTTAAAAACGTGTTTGGCACAGCGAGCTCCGCTAGCACCATACAGATTATGAAACACCACAGACTCGTTATCTCTGTTCACATCAACCGGCCTCATCTTAATGCTACGGTGAAAACTCACATTGTACCCATCTGTGATATCTTGAAGTACATCTACGTAACGTTTGGAATTTGTTGCTGTTAAATATCTCCACATCCTACCTTTTAAGGTTCTATTAAACCGCTCAATGACACAGGCTTTTAATTCTGTGGCGGGTGCAAAATGTATGATATTGTACTTTTTTGTCATGCTTTGAAAATGTTTATTAAAAAACTCCTTTCCGTTGTCTGTCTGTAATTTGCGTGGCACACGACCTTCCTTCAGTATAGATTCGAAAGCTTTAGTTACCTCGATTCCTGATTTATGTTTTAATAAACGCGTCCATGCTTATTTACTAAACAGATCTATACACGTCAACAGAAAACAGTTATTGTCATTTTCCGCAGCGTATGCAGACATGTCAACTAGATCGGCCTGGAACTGCATATCGATGCCATAGACAAAAACACGATTCCTTTTGAAATTCAAACGAGGATTTCTGTGTAGCGTGTCCGCGTCCTCTCCGGCCAGCCAGTCCAAAACTTGTTTATCGTTTAAGCGAATACCCGTTTCCTTTAAAACACCATCTTTTAAACGTTTTTCACCTCCTAAAGACCCCGGATTAGAAGGGTTGTAATAAATTTTTCATGTTGACGGTTCAGACTCCACAAAAGAATAACACGTGTTTTAAATGTCTGAGAATTTATTTCGGTGAAAGAAATCAACATCATACAGCATCGAGGTGCTGTAGAAATTTTATACACGTGACACTGTTTTTCTCGACAATGTAATCAACAAATGTTTCGACGATTTCACAAACATCATTCTCTTCATTTCTTGATAACATTATGCATAAATCAGTCACATAAGCACACATACACATTATGTCAGCAATTCTAATACTGCTGCCACATTCAGTTATCAGGTCTAGTATTTTTCTGATAGTTGCACAAACCGACTCGTCCGCATTAATACACATATGCATCATATCTGTCCACACATTCGACATTCCTCTCACATCGCATATTTGTCTCTTGAGTTTTGTTAAACGTTTTGGGTCAACGACACAATCGTTTACAACAATAGATACATCAACATCATCATTAATGATCTTATACAACAAGTTGATAATCTCACATCTAATACGTCGTTTAAATAGATACTTTGTCAGACCTGCTGTGCACCACGTGTTCCCCATTTTCAGTATCACACACGGTTTGTATGTGGGGTTGCTTTCCAACAGTCCACAGCGTCGTATACAATTTGTTCGTTGCTGGTATCCACAATTTTCTCACGGACTTCACGAAGCTTCTCCACGATGTAAACTTCCTCCCGCAATTCGTGTAAAATACCGTCAACAGTACCTTGAATTCTCTCGGGGTGTCGCCTAAAACCACACCTGCTCAGTGCTTGGGCTATGATGTGTTTAAGCCCAGGTTTAATCAGATCCCGTGACAGTTCCTCAAAGTTGCCGTCGAAAAAATAGGCGTCAGGCTCGAACAGACAGGAATGTCTAAGTTGGCTCGGATGATCCACTTCACACCCCAGACACAGCTCCTTCTGCTTTCTGTTTACTAAATATTCGAGAAGCACCACAACTATTGCTTTTATGATTTTGAAGCCGTCAGAGCGAGTGCAGCCGTCTGTGTCGTCGAACCCACCATAGGCCGCTGACCCGGCTATGGTTCCGGCGTTACCATAAGGTGTTGAAAGAAACGACATATTATGATATCCCAAATTCATACAAAACTTATCCAGCCAGGTGTTGTCGTAAGTCTGGGGGTGTGGTTCCAGTGATGTTGCGTTGTCGTTAGGTTCCGCCGGAGCGGTCTCAGGCGTATTGCTGTAACAACAGACAGACGTAGATTCTTGAGACATTGTGGGCGTATGTTGTGAGCGTGTCGATCCGCAGGCGTTTTTAATCGGTGTTGTGATGCGGGGGCGGGCTTAAGAACCGATCTTCGGACATGGTAACACCCTGCTCCGAACGAAACAATAACGCCTTTACACTATTCACATCATTATGACCAAACTTTGTTCAACTAAAGTTTTGTTTTTTCCGTGGCGCATAAGTTATGTCTTTACTCAGCTCAATGCCAATTCTAGGTGTTGCGGCAGACGACGAACTTCTACTGGTTTTAGGAGTTTGTGGGGCAGACATCGTGTGAGCTTCTTTTTTTTTTTGCAGTGCGTCTTCTGTGTTATAACAAGGACTATTTAAGTATCCTATTTAACCGCCCTGTTTCAACACACATACGATCCACACATGATCCGACGACATATAGGCCACGGGGTATTTAACAGCGTTTCTCAGAACACGCACACATAACGCGCCGTAAGAACTCATTAACATAAGCACACATACACACACACACAGACACAAGCTCCAAAACACTTCTCCTCCATTCCTCAGGCATCCTCTCACTCTCTAAGACCTCGTTGAACAACCTAGTTAAAAACTCTACTGCCATCTCTCCTAGACACTTCCATACCTCCACTGGTATGTCATCAGGACCAACCGCCTTTCCTCTCTGCGTCCTCTTCAAAGCTCTCCTAACTTCACCCTTGCTAATCCTTTCTACTTCCTGCTCAACAATATTTGCCTCTACTACTATTCTCTCTCTGTCATTTTCCTCATTCATCAGTTCCTCAAAGTACTCCTTCCATCTTTCCCTCACCCTCCTGTCACCTGTCAACACATTTCCATCTCTATCTTTAACCACTCTAACCTGCTGCACATCCTTACCATCTCTATCCCTCTGCCTCGCCAACCGATGCAAATCCCTCTCACCTTCCTTACTATTTATCCTTGCATACATGTCCTCATAAGCTTTCTGTTTGGCCTTTGACACCTCTATCTTAACCTCATGCTGCATCTCCCTATATTCCTGTCTACTTTCCTCCGTCCTCTCACTGTCCCACTTCTTCCTAGCTAACCTCTTCTTCTGGATACTCTCCTGAACTTCCTCATTCCACCACCAAGTCTCCTTGTCTTCTTTCCTCCTTCCAGATGACACACCTAGCACCTTCCTACCTGTCTCCCTGATCACTTTGGCTGTAGTAGTCCAGTCATCTGGAAGCACCTCCTGACCACCTAAAGCCTGTCTCAACTCCTCCTTGAAAACCGCACAGCACTCTTCCTTTTCCAACTTCCACCACTTTGTCACTCTCTCCTACCACTACTTTGCAATCGCTAATCTCCATCAGATTACAGTGTCTACATAAGATATAGTCCACCTGTGTGCTCCTGCCACCACTCTTATATGTCACCCTGTGTTCCTGCCTCTTCTGAAAGTACGTATTCACTACAGCCATCTCCATACTTTTAGCAAAGTCTACCAACCTCTGTCCTTCTGGGTTCCTTACCTGAAGACCAAACCTGCCCATCACTTCCTCATCCCCACTATTCCCTTCACCAACATGTCCATTAAAGTCTGCCCCTATCACCACTCTCTCACATCTGGGAACACTCTGCATCACTTCCTCAAGCTCGCTCCAGAATCTGTCTTTCTCCTCTTGCTCACAACCTACTTGTGGCGCATAAGCACTAACAACATTCAACATCACACCTTCAATTTCCAGCTTCAGACTCATCAACCTATCTGACACTCTCTTTACCTCCAGAACGTTCTTCACAAACTCGTCCTTCAGGATCACTCCTACTCCATTTCTCTTCCTGTCCACCCCATGGTAAAACAGTTTAAACCCTGCTCCAATGCGTCTAGCCTTGCTCCCTTTCCACCTGGTCTCCTGGACACACAGAATGTCGACTTTCCTCCTCTGCATCATATCTACCAGCTCTCTGCCTTTACCTGTCATCGTACCAACATTCAAAGTCCCTACTTTCAGTCCTAAACTCCTGCCTTTCCTCTTCTCTCTCTGCCTACGGACACGCCTTCCTCCTCTAACACACCTTCCTCCTCTCCTTCTTCGACCAACAGTAGCCCAATTTCCACCAGTGCCCTGTAGGTCAACAGCACCGATGGCGGTCGTTGTTAACCCGGGCCCCGACCGATCCGGTATGGAAGTCATGTTAGTGATATTGAATTTGGCAAAAGTTTTACGTCAGATGCCCTTCCTGACACAACCCTCTCTATTTATCCGGGCTTGGGACCGGCACAAAAAGTACACTGGCTTGTGACCTCCTGTGGCTAGATTACCTTTTAGATTTTGGATATTTAATGAAATAAAATATCAAATCCTGGGTAAAAATTGCCATGTATTTCACTACCATATGTTTTTTTTTCTTTTTTAAAGGTCCATGATCTCTTAATGGTAAATTCTCAGTAATTTTCCGGAGAAAGTGTGCTGAGTTCTAGACGGTTGAAACTCTTACCAACGGGGCTGGGCTCAAGAGTCATTTACATTTACAGCATTTGGCAGACGCCCTTATCCAGAGCGACTTACATTTATCTCATTTATACATCTGAGCAGTTGAGGGTTAAGTTGCATGCTGTTAGCAGACTGCAGTAGGCATCATGGCCAGATTTATAAAAAGGGAAACATAAAAGAGAAAATGACATTTGGGCAAAGGCTGGTGGCAGAAATCATTTGTTAGACATGGAGTTGGAAAAGGAAAGGTAAAGTGGTCCACCCTAGATGTCTACATTTTCAACTCCCATCCAACGAAAGAATTTTGGAAATTTGGCAAAATGGCTGCAAACAGAGGACAGGAAAGGTGTTTGAGGACAGGTGCTTCAAACAGACAGAAGTTCTGGTAAATATCATATTTATTTCAGAATGTAGTGTTTCTCAGTTTTAGGGAGTAGCAAGATATAAATAGCTAAGTAACTAGCTTAACTTCAAACACACATGTTGGTTTTTCTTAATGTTCAGGTGTCATAGAGGTTAAAATTATTTTTAATACTGTTATCTTTTATATATACAGTGTATACTCAGCAAAAAAAGAAACGTCCCTTTTTCAGGAGACTGTATTTTAAAGATAATTTTATAAAATCCAAAGAAGCTTTACAGATCTTTACTGGAAAGGGTTTAAACAATGTTTCTCATGCTTGTTCAATGACCCATAAACAATTATTCCGCATGCACCTGTGGAACAGTTTACAGGTGGTAGGTAATTAAGGTCACAGTTACAATAACTTAGGACACTAAATAGACCTTTCTACTGACTCTAAAAAAATACCAGAAGAAAGATGCCTAGGGTGCCTGCTCACCTGCGTGAACATGCCATATGCGAGGCAGGAGGACCGCAGATGTGGCCAGAGCAATAAACTGCAATGTCTGTAATGTAAGATGCCTAAGACAGTGCTTGTTAAGTTCTTATCTGATACCCTTCACAGAACCAGAATTTGGACCCTGCAGTGACTGATTTCCTCTCATCCAATACCGAGAAGAAGTCACACCGATGCAAAGTTCAGTGAAAGCTTCTCAGTTTAATGATACAGAAAGCATAGTATATATACACACAGAAATACTGATAAAGAATAATAAATGTCAGTTAGAACAGGTCACAGCTAGAGTCAGAACATCTGTTATGTAGGTTCGAGTGATATAAGAACTAAAGATGTCTATTCTACCAGATAATAATAAGAAGAACTGAGAGAGAGCGAGAGGGAGAGAGTGAGAGCAGGCGGGTGAACGGGCATTTACCATTAAGAGGGAATTGAGTGCCATTAATGAAACATCTGGGTGCTAAACAATGAGAAGTGGCTTGCATGTCTACATAGGTCCGACAGACAGAGCACCCTAACACTAGAGTAGAGTTGGTACTATTGGCGCAGACACACATATCACCTATTTGCCAGGGTACACCAAAAACCTGAGATGTATTCCATAATACTTGTGGTAATGGGCTACAGGAAGTGCTGGGAAGATCCCAGCACAGATTATCAGTATAATTACAGCCAGGTTGATTTAAAGGTGTACCAGTCCTAACAGCGGTGGTGAGATGTAGTATCGAGACTATGGGAATGGGAACTAAGCAAGAGTCATTCTGTGCATTGGCTGATGCGGCGGCGATGTTGTGCAGTGGCATAGAAGACCACTGATATGATCCCATGTGGTGGCAGATCCAACATGAGTCATTGTGCACGTCAGTAAGGTTTTGCGCAATTTCTAGTGAAAAGGAGCAGCCCAAATTACCTCCGGACCATTGTGCGGGTGTGAGTGTGTGCTCGTGGATGTGTGACAACATTAGTATGAGCATGCACACGCTGAGGCGGATCATGGCGGGAGAGCAAGGCTTGTGTTTCTCTATCTGGATCGCAGCGAGAACAGCTAGGACTATGTCCAAAAAGACCTTCTTGGTTCGGGCTGACATGAAATTGAAAGTTGCCTGAGAGTACACACACTACTTCCAGGTATTAATTACCCTAAACGGCCTGAGAGGACACACACTACAGAATCCATTACTTCCAAGTATTAATTGCCCTAAACGACAGTCACCTTATAAGGCCACGCAATGACAAAGGATCAAAATAACAATGGGAATAACAGACTCTGCATATGTATGTCTAATACAAAACAAGGTTATATGTGTATGTGTTAAGGTGAGATGAGAAGAGACCCCCTAAAGGCAGCTTGATTGTAAGTGTTCCCCTTTGTCATCTGTTGAGGATATGTTGAGGTGAGATGTGATGAGGATATGTTGAGGTGAGATGTGATGAGGCCCCCTGAGGGCTACTTGATAGCAGTATTGTCTCTTGTCACTGGACAGCACTTGATGCGGCTGGCGTGAATCCACTGGGGTTGTGAATCCATGAGGACAGCAGTACGGGTAACGGCCACCACACGTGTAGGATGACGGAAGGTTGCTTTCGTGGTTTCAGGCTCTTGATGAGAACTATGTCATCTGGAAGGAAAGGGTGAGTAGGCTGTTCTGTGGGCAGAGGGAGAGAAACAGAAACATCACCATGTATACTGTTCAATTTTTCAATAAGAGCTTGAGTATAATCACCGACAATCACATCCAGATCACCTGTAAAGCAAACACCTGGGTTACCCTTAGTTCATGGAGTGTGAAATGGTCTGCCCATAATGATCTCAAAAGGAGACAATTTAGTTTTCTGATTAGTCATGCGAAGTTCGCACAGAACAGCAGGTAATAGATCGACCCAATTGCTTGAGGGGTTCTCTAAGAGCCCCTTAGTAAGCTGTTCCTTAATGGTGCGATTTTTTCTTTCCACAATCCCTGAGCTCTGGGGATGATATGGAATATGAAAATGCCAATCAATATTCAGACACTTGGACAGTTTCTGTGTTACCTTGGAAACAAAAGGTGTACCACTGTCACTATCAATAGTTTGGGGGATACCGTACCCTGGGATTATTTCTTTTGCGAGAATTTTAACAACGTTAATGGCATTTTCCTTTGAGCATGGAAAGGCTTCTACCCATTTAGAGAATTTATCCACAATAACTAGAATATATTTGAGACCTCTGATAGCTGGCATGTGTCTGAAGTCAATTTGTGCCTGGAAAAGGACCACTAGGTGGTGGTAATGCATCATGTTTGGTGGTTTTCCCCTGTACGTTTAGTCTTGCACATGTTAAACATGCATCGAGGAGTAATTTAACAATTTTGTGAGTGTCTCGAATACAAAACCTCGATTTTATCGCAGAGATCACCCCTCTTCATACTACATGAGAAATACAGTGAAAATGACGCATGAGGAACAGAAGGACAGACGACGGAAGAGTGAGACGGCCATCAGGGCAGCGTAATAAACCATCAGTGGGCGAGGGGGTACAACCTTCAGACGACCAAAACGTGAGGTCATCTGGAGAGGCCTGTGTCTGTAAAAAAGCAACATCAATGTCACAAGGAGTCAGAGAATGTGAAAACGTGAAAAATCGAGACATTAATCGGGACAAAGGGGCTGGGCGAGTCCTCTTTCGAGGCCCACCTAGCTACTTCATCAGCGAGTGAATTACCGCTGGCCTGTTCTGTGTTAGAGGGGTCATGACCTTTAACCTTAACAATAGCAAGCCTGTCAGGTAAGAGCGAGGCTTCTAAAAGATCAGAAACGAGCGTGGCATGAGATATGGGCTTACCATTGGCAGTACGAAAACCACGTGCATGCCATATCTTACCGAAATCGTGTGCGACACCAAAAGATTAACACTAATCAGTGTAAATAGTAACAGTCTTACCCTTAAAGCAGGGCTGCCAACTTTGGCTTCCTTTGAGCTTTCTGAATCAAATGACATTTTTTGCTGTGTGGAAATGAGAATTATGGTGTAAAATGTGTGACGTCATACATCACTTTTTTTTCGTTTGACCGTTTCTATTTCTTCCTCACCATGCCCTTGTCTTTGTCCTCCATTGCCATCACTACTTTTCATAAAAGTCCCCATGAAATCAAAATTGAAGTTTTGTGGCTTTTAGTATGAATAGGTTAGCCTTAATGTTATTTATAAGCTAGTGTACTCCAAAACAATGACAAAATTCACATTTAGAAGATATACACATTCAGAATCTACAGTCTCTCTCTACCACCAATTGTGATGACATCATTCTACACTTCAGCTTCTCATCCGATTTTCTGTCCAATCAAATTCTCTCTAGAATCTGAAGTGTCCCGCCCTCACCATTATAAATGTCCATGCTATTAACTGTCAAGTTCTGCTAGTTATCACAAACAAGCGTTACTGTACTGCTCACTTTTGTACAAGTACGATTTCTCTCCCAGTAGATGTTTTATCTGGAACAATGGTAATATCACTTATAACAACAAGTCACTGTACATGGAGAATTGGTTCCAGTGTAACATATTAATTGCAAACCAGCATATTGAGGAGAATGGGCAATTATAGACTTATACAAAAATAATGAAGGCTATCCCCAGTGACATACTAACTTTAACCACATCTTCAGCTGTAGATATTAATGATTCAACCTTACAAAGTCCCCAACTTTTAGTAAATGGTCTTTCCATTGTAGATAAACATTTTAATAACAATTTTATAAGAAACTCCATTATTGTCCAATCCTCCATTTAAATCAAGATTTATCACCTGGACATTACCTTATAAATATAAATCTGTTATCTCTACCTCATTTAGGGTTGACTTTAAAATGGACATGATGACAAAATTTAACAAAACCTTACATTTAAAACCATATGATATTTTATTTTGTTTACAAAACCCAAATTGTTCTGAAAAACAACATTACATAATTAATTTTTAATTATTAAAAAAAAGTTTTATATATTACCTTCTGTAACACTGATCTTAAACTATGAAACTCTTTCAAACATGAGAATACAAAACAAGAAATTTATGAAAAGAGTAAAAAATTCTAAAGCTTTTCAAATTCATGTAACTGCCCAAACATTAATATCTTCATTTCTATTGCTGCTGTTGTTACTTTTGGAGCCACTCGATATGTCCTGCCCTGACTTCCTGTTTCAGTGGAAATTTCAAGTCTTCTCCAGTGTCTTTACCCTCTCTCTTCTTCAAATACTTTAGAATACTCATCTGCAATCGTAATGATCACAACTGTTTTTCAAATCTCAATAAAACTGGCTGACGCAGGCTACATTTCTGTTAAAGAAAGAATGAATAAATGCTATTTTAGAAATGTAAATGGAATGATTTGTGCACAAACACTTAGATTTCACAAGAACATCTCAACATCTCTGTCTCCGGTGGCTTATACTATATACAGTGAGCTTCCACAGTGAGGGAGGAAATGTGATTGGTACAGGACTCAGAAAAAAAATCATATGCGCAGATTTGTGACTCTGTGTTTTTACGTTGGCTTGATATTTAATGCCCGCTTCACACCACACACAGTGCAGGAGCAGAAGCAGAAGCAGGAACAGGAGCAGGAGCAGGAACAGGAACAGGAGCAGGAGCAGGAACAGGAACAGAAGCAGGAACAGGAGCAGAAGCAGGAGAAGAAGCAGGAGCAGGAACAGGAGCAGGAGCAGAAGCAGGAACAGGAGCAGAAGCAGGAGAAGAAGCAATGCGCAATTTGAGGTGCGAGTGACGCGTGTATTTTCACACCAGCAGCGTTTCACATGCAGAAACTGCAGCGCGCTTTGCAGAAAGTTTCTCGGGGTCCATAGTTAATTTCCTTGAAAAGCAAACCAGTGTTGAGGAGTTTTGTTAACTTGATCGTTACATAATAATAACATTTACATAATGGGGAGGAACACGTTTACAATTCACGTGTAACGAAAACTCAACACTGTATTTTTTTTGCCAAGAATGCCAACGTATCTTCTAAAATTATAACAGAAAACAGTTTTGACAGGTGTATTTGTCTGTTTTAGCAACCTATCAATTTTATTGCTGGACCTCCAAGCCAAAAATAACACTATTCTCACTCATGATTAGTGTATATTAAATGTAAAACATACTACTTTTTCTGTGCAATATATACTTTTGTGTGTCAACTCATCTTCATCGAAGTCTTTCAACCGTGTACTGGTGCTTTAATTCAGCGCGAGCAGCTGAGCAGCAAAAAACAGACTCGATGCCGAAACTCCCGCTTCACTGCTGCTCACGCGCTGCTGCAGCATCCGGTGTAAAAGCACTTAACATGCACGCTGAAAAACATACGCACTGCTTCTGCTCTGCTGCAGCGTGCGGTGTGAAACAGCCTTAATTTGGTGTGAGATTTACTTGGGCAGCGTGAGAGCGTGAGACAGAGCCTGAAAGCGTGTGTCTCACACCAAATGCGTGAGAGTTGGTGAACCTGTTAAAGAGATGACAAGCACGCGTGAGAGCAACGAGTTCCGCAGCCTGAGCAGAATTAAAGGGGATTAAACCAAGGCAAGTGCATCAGGCAGCGGACGCTCCGTGCAGTCAGGCTCGTGCTCGTCATCACCCACATGTCAGACAGAAGAAAAACACAGATTAGATGGAGTTAACAGAGTGGATCTACCATCATGCATTGTAAGAGAACACTTCAATTTAAACATTAAGTCTCTACCTAGTAGGTTGAAAGGAGAAGACGGAATGACGACTAATGTGTGATAAAACATGATATCAGGATCGGTTGAGTGCACTCGATGCGCATATTGTTTAAATACATGTTTATAAATGTGATGTATTAACTACAAATAATACACACGAGACGCATATCTGAACTTCAGGGTCACGTTTTTACTATGAGAACTTCATGACTACATTTCCCAGCATGCACTAACACCAGTGGCGTAGCGGACGGGCACGCAGGGCACGCACTGCGGGGAGGCCCCGCGTGGTGGGGGGCCCCCCCAAAATGTTAGGGTTGTTCATTTTGGTAATTTTCTTGACCGACAACTGACGCTCGTTAACCGATGATTAACCATTAACCGAAAAAACTAGAATGCTAAATCAGATTTAGTGACCATTAAAAATACCACAGATATTTTCCCCCCTCTTTTCATTCAGTGGATGCGCAAACAGCAGCACAAACAACAACAGAACAGGGGGATTCATTGTCTCATCATCACGCACCTGCCGTGCTTCAGTGAAGGGAGAAAAACAGAATAAAACTACATATATAAAAGGAAGAAAATAAACAGGCCTACACGAAATGTTTCACTTAAATTATTAATACATTAACAAAACCAAAACCAAAAAAACTGCACTACAGTTTCTGAGCTCCGTTTAATTTGTGATTGTGCCTCAAAGTTCAAGGAAACCTATAGACGGCTGAAAGTGCACCTATTTGTTTTCTCTCTCTCTCTCTCTCTCTCTCTTTCTCTCTCTCTCTCTCTCTCTCTTTAACAAAGGCGTAATGTTTTGTTAAATAAAAGTGAACTATTCATATTTTCGAATAATGTCTTATTTCTTATCTGTATAATCGAAAATAACAGAGTGGCCTATTTTAAGCTGTTTTGGCTGTTAAGGACAAAACCCTTGATTGCGCTGGTACGTTTCAGTTTCTCTTTAAATACGTTCATTTTGACTAGACATTTAGCCTACATGTTGTTTATAACGGATGCCATTATAATTTGTTTATTTTATAATTTTGTGTGTATTTTGTGTTTTTAATTACTTAAATTACTTTTTAACTGTTTTAACTGTTTAATAGTATTAATCTCTAAAAAATTCTTACAGTCGGTTAAAGATTAACCGGCCAATATGGGCATCCCTATGGATGCAAACAATTTGTGCGTGAATAAATGGGACTTTTATTTTGGAATTATCGCCTACCTGTTTAGGCTGATCACAGTATCCTTTGTTGTTGTATCTCCACAGTTGCTTTGAGAGTAAATTTAGTGAATTAAGTAATGCCCTACAGCAAATTCTTTTCAAAATGAGTAAAAGAAAATATCTCAGCGGAGCTCAAAAACGGATTAACCAACACCGAAAAGAGCAATTCAGTGCAAAACTACCAAAAATGTCGTCCATATTTCTCCCAAACCATCAGAACACGAACACAACCGATGATGTTAGCAGTGTCAGCATGGACATTTCTGCTACTTCTGACATGGACACAGCTATGCTAACTGACCCGCCAAACAGCGACTCTGGCGCCAAAAGCAAATCTCTGTGTCCAGCCGATGACCGTCACAGCACTGAAAATATTACAGAGGAGGTAACAGGGAGGCCTACATGTTATCCATCAGATAGAGCAAACTTCCCCATTGATTTAACTGATGCCAGTGTGAAGAGGGCCATATCTGGGACCATGTAAACCAGAGGGACCCTTTCCCCGAGACAAGAATGGCAGATGCTTTTCAAAAGATTTTTATCTTAAACGGTGTAAAACTGGTACGGTTCCTCGGAAATGGTTATGTTACTCACCAAATATGGACCGCGCCTATTGTCAGCCGTGCTGACTTTTCGTAAACAGGAGATGTCCATCCCACTATCCGTCATGGACTGTGGGAATTAATGACTGGCAGGGCCTTTCAGGCAGAATAAAGAAACACGAATCTTCACATGCTCATATAGCAGCCTGCATGACATATGATATGTGGAAAATGACCTTACCATTAAATAGTTTTCATGCAAAATAAACAATAGTATATGGCACAGCACTTGTACGCGCAGTTTTGATTATGCAGAGAGGGCCCCGCCTTTCACTCTAGCGGGGGGGGGGGGGGGGGGGGGGGGCCTGCGCAGTTTGCGCTACACCACTGACTAACACACTACAACTACGGAATCTCTAATGTCCCAAAATAAACTATAAGCACCATCATCATGATACATTACAGTAAATAAAAATGGAATGTTCTCCCGTTAGAGGCAAATGTTAATTGTTTTCCCATTCACTCTGGAAGTGAATTAAAAACGAGCTAGGGGATTCGTGAGCCTGCTGTTTAGTGTTAGCCGCATGTGACATATCCTGTTCACCTGGATCACCTGCTGTACCTGTGCCCTGGACACTACCATGGGTTAAGCCCAGTGTCGGAATGCCTGCGATTAAAAGTTCCTCGGTGACGTCATGACCAAGGACAGTGCTTAATTTGGAACAATAAGAGGGTAGTGATCCGGCAAGTCGAGAGGCATGCGAAAGGTCCCGGTCCCCAGACTTACAGACATTTTCCTCTAATTCCACAACCATGGATGAAATTGCTTTAAGAGAACAAATTAATTTAATAGGCTGTTCGTGGTTTGTTATGTTGCTAACTTCTAGTAGCCTATCCTAGCCTAATCTGATAACATCCCAAAACCTACTAATTTAGTGAGGAATAATTCACTAGCATGCTTTAATGTACAACTTAATTTGATTTAAACAATATGCGATCTTATTCTTTAAACGTCTTACCTTTTAAAAGTGCATCACAAACAGTCTGTTTTGCTTTAACTAGTATTTGGTGCTAACTTCCGGGAACTATTGAGAGGCTCCATGATCCACCATTGCTGTAAAAATAAATAAATAAATAAATAAATAAATAAGGTCCATTGGAGAGAACGGAGCTGACACAACTCCCTCTCTCAAGGGCTCTGGGTAGGCCTGTGTAATTACTCACACTGGTACAGTGACGTAATGAGCTTATAGCAGTGAGTATTCTCAGTACAATTTCAATTCAATTCAACAAGCTTTATTAGCATGACCGTACACATGTACAGTATTGCCAAAGCATTACAGGAATGTAGAAGTGTTATTAATAAACATTAGTGTAGTGTTCGTATTAACATATTATTAGTATCTGAATAAACATATTGTATTAGTGTCCGTATAGAAACCAAGTGTCAAAACGAATATTAAAGAGAGAGAAAAAAAAGGAAGACAAGCAGAGCTGTGTGTGTGTGTGTGTGTGTGTGTGTGTGTGTGTGTGTGTTTGGGTGGGTTATTCACTGTCCCTCGGGTTGTGGCAGGCAGATACATACTGTCCTGCTAAAACGCAGCTCTCCTTCATTTCTCCTAACAGAATGGGCAGTGTGTCAGTGTTGGGCAGAAGAGAGAACTCTGGGTGTATGACTTGAAATTTTTAAAAATATATTTCACGCAAGTGTTTGAATTAGTTACAGTCAGTTAGAAAGTGCAGCTCTGTCTCCACTGTGTTGCTGTTGCACTGTGTGCACACTCTCTGCTCTGTAGGGAGCCATGACTGCTTATAGCGGCCCGTCTCGATGGCCAGTGTGTGTGTGCGCTGAGTCTGTACTTAGTCAGCGTGGTTCTGTGTTGGTGTTCAGTCACTGTGCTCAGGTATTCAGCTACAGTGTTCTGTCGATTTAGGGCCTGATAGCACTGCATTTTACTTTGTGCTTGTGTTTGTGTGTTCCAATGGGTGATGTAGTTTTGTTTCTGTGGTGTTATAATTTGGTGAGGTCTGATTGGTCTGATTGTTCTTGTGTCCGGCTGCTCCTGATGTAGAAGGCTGTTAGTGTGTGTTAGTGAGCTGAGGTTCAGGACCGGCCGGGTGAGGAGACTCTTCTCTCGGCTCAGCTCTTGGCATCGCAGGGCTTTGTAGTGGTAGGTCTGGGGGTCACTGTGTTTAAGGTGGAGCCAATATTTGATGGATCTTTTCTGAATTCTGGGCAGTAGTGGGAAGCGGCCTAATTCGGCTCTGCAGCCGTTGTTTGTAGTGTTTTGGTGAACTTGTAGGATGGATTTGCAGAACTCCCGAAAAATACCGTTCAGGTGCCATGTTATACCTATAATCTCTGTATCTATAATCTCTGTAGCGTTCTTCCTTTTTTTTCTATTAATTTCATTCAAATGAATCGCATCTTTCGATGTAACGTGTGATGAGACGTTATGGTGTTATGAAATACTAGTCACTCAGCGAAGTCACTATTACCATAGTCATGAGAATATTGGGAACTTTCCAACCAAGAATAATGAGACTTATGTTTTTTTTTCCTTTTTTTTTCTTTACAGAATGCCTTTTCTGTCATGCATTTGACTTATGCTTATGCTTAGTGCGTATTCATAAAGAGTAAGCAGCGGCAAAGACTAAAATAGGACATTTCCTCGCATTTCTGTCGAAGGTGAGCAGTGAGCATTTTGGAGCAAAGCGTGGAATCCCGTGGATATGAATAATTACGGGACCTGAGTTCTCCCCAATCCATCGCTGCGTGAATAGATTATGTAAATTACTGGTGTATTTTTTCTAATGTTTTCTGCTTATAGTTATACTAATGTTTTCTATTTTTTTGTCATTTTCAGTCATTTGTGATGTTATTTAGAGCTCATCCTTTTACTTGCGTAATATGAATGAGTTATTTAGTCCTCACCGGTTTTGTGATTTGTGTGTCATTTAATGAAGTACATGCGAGCAGGAGTTTCACGCTCTTTCTGCTCATTTCATGAAAACCTGAAATCGGGAAAATCTTGAAGTCAGATGGGCCCATCTGGCAAGTCGGGGCCCCAGGAAACCTCCTGTTTTGCCTGTTGGAAGGGCCGGCCCTGTGTTGCATTAATATGTGATGGAACTTTTGATGAGGCGCATTTACTCACAGCAGATTTGTGTATTTATGAGAGTTGGGGAGATCCCGGCAGGGATTATGAATACATGAGATGCGCTTTATCCACATGGAAAGATAGTAAAACCCAATGGGATGAGGAGCACTCCGATAAGAAAAGGGGTAAATCTGTGCAGTCATCTAACAAAGAGAAAGACGAAAAGGTACAAACAGTACAATTAGTAATGGCATCTAGCTCGATGCCTAGTGCTCCCTGTGCGCCTCCACCGTATCCTGATGTAGAGAACAAAAAGATAACAAAATCTAACACGGTTACTGAGCAAACAGCAGATAAACCGAGCTCTGGCTCAGAGCCAGAAGGAGCCGAAGCGCTCTAGCTCTGATCCCAATGTCACTGCGCCTTTCATACAAGTAGGAAAAAGTTTTACATTGAAACCTCCAAGTATTATGGAAATAAAAGTGATGTGTGATGCTTTACCTTCTCCAGAAAAACCTGGTCACTTTGTTGATTCGCTTAAACAGCAGACTAGATATGCTCAGTTAACGGGTCCAGATTTCCACTGTATTTTGTTAAAGGTACTTGTTCAGTGCTTCATTTGATGTGGATTTTATGTGGATCTGGCACCTCTACAGCTGGATGTATAAAATCTCATGCAGCAATATTATAAAAACAAATAGTTTTAGTTTTTAATTCACCAAAAGTAAAATAGAACAAAAAAACTGCAATAAAAATGCTAGGCACCTGTATGAAACTGAAGGTAACTGACTACATACACCCACTTTAAATTACCTTGGGACCAGCTGGTTAAAAGTAATTTAAAAATGACTAAGATGAAGGAGTTAAGCTATGAGGAAAAAGTCAGGCATCATCTGTTTGCAGAAAAAAGTCCACTCTATTCATCTGATCAGCAAAACTTGTTAAAAAAAAAAAAATTCAAAGAAGTAGGACTTGTGGATGAAAACGGACAGCGTACAGGCAGACCCAGAAAGACCACCAGCTGACTGGGTAGATCATTGTGAGTAAAATCAAGAAAACCAGCTGAGAAACAGCAGGAAGGATTGCTTCAGAGATCAGAGAGAATTACCAGATACAACTAGAGCACAGATTATTCAAAACAGGATGATCAAGCATGGGTACAGAGGAAGAGTAACACAGCAGAAACCATTCATCAGCTTCAAGAATAAGAAAACAAGGGTGAAATCTGCAAAAGAACACAAACAGAAAAACAGCAGATTCTGGAGAACTGCATTATTTTCAGATGAATCCAATCTGAACTTGGATGGATGTGATGATTATAATAATAATTAGTTACATTTATATAGCGCTTTTCTAGACACTCAAAGCGCTTTACATAGTATAGAGGGGAAATCTCTTCAACCACCACCAGTGTGTAGCATCCACCTGGATAATGTGACAGCAGCCATAGTGCGCCAGAACACCACCACACACCAGCTATTGGTGGAGAGGAGAGATATAGCCAGTTCAGGGATGGAGATTATTACGGGGCCATGATAGACCAATGGGGCAATTTCGACAGGAGACCGGGGTGATACCCCTATTCTTTACAAAAAATGACCGGGGATTGTTAAGAGTCAGGACCTTGGTTTAGCAGTGATAGCGCTCTTTTTACAGTACAGGGTCCCCATCACTATACTGGGGCATTAGGTATAGGACACAGAGCAGGGAGAGCACCACCCGCTGGCCTCCCTAATACCACTTCAAGCAGCAACCTTAGTTTTCCCAACAAGGTCTCCCATCCAGGTACTCACCAGGCTCAACCCTGCTTAGCTTCAGTAAGAAACCAGGCGAGAACTGCAGGGTGACAGGGCTCTGGCGATAGTTGAGTGTTTGTGTGGAGAAAGTCAGGAGAAGAATTCTAACCAAAATAAACTAACTGACATTTTAATCAAATCCTCTGAATCAATGATTTTCAACCTTCATAAAATCTGTCTTCGTCTCGCAGCTTCAGGGTCCTGGGTTCGATCCTGAGCTTGCTTTACTGTCTGTGTGGAGTTTCACATGTTCTCCCTGTGTTTGTGTAGGTTTCCTTCAGGTTCTTTGTTTTCCTCCTGCTGTCCAATAACATTCAGGTAGGCAGATTGGCTATGCTCGATTACCCCTAGGTGTGAATGTGTGAGTGAATGTGTGTGAATGGTGCCCTGAGACTGGCTGGCATCCCATCCAGGGTGAATTCTCCCACCTTGTGCCCAGTGCTGCTGGGAAAGACTCCAGATTCACCGTGACCCTGATCAGGATAAAGCGCATACTGAAAATGAATGAATGAATAAAATCTGTTTATAAAATTAGTTTTAATAAATAAATTAATAAATAAAAAGAGCATTTTGTGTATTATGGAGTCTTTTATTTCAAACTTCAAATGTTCAGTGGACATAGCACAGTTACAGAGGGAAAGATTTCAATCTACTGTAAACACATGAGCAGTGCCTGTGAGTGACAATCACAAATCTCTGAGGAAAAAAACACACTGGTGTAGGTGAGCAGTGGCAGCAGCAGCAGAGAAAGATAAAGTAGTTCAGCACTTCAGGATGTTCACAGGTGAGAAGTCGAGTAAAAGCAATGTTAGGATTTAGTTTCGTACCTGTGTGTTCTCACATATAAAGAACTGAGTTATGGATATAATTTGATCCCTGTGAGAATTAGTGTATAGGTGTGAGTGTGTCTCTGCAGGGTGGTGAGGTGTCAATGCAGGGGGTCTAATTTAAATAATCCTAATAAGTGCAGCTACATTGGTTATATTTATGTAGTGAAGGGAGATGAAATGGTTAACAGAGGAGTATTCATAACCTCTCTGTATTTGTGCTCCTCCTCTCTCTCTCTCTCTCTCTCTCTCTCACACACACACACACACACACACACACACACACACACACACACACACACATGCACAGAACCAGGAAGTAACTCATTTCAGAAATAACGAAACTGATCTCTCTCTCTCTCTCTCTCTCTCTCTCTCTCTCTCTCAGTGTGTAAGTGCAGGAAAATGGCTGAGGCCAGTATTTCAGTAGATCAATTATCAGTGGACCAGTTCAGCTGTCCCGTGTGTCTGGATCTCCTGAAGGATCCGGTGACTATGCCCTGTGGTCACAGTTTCTGTAAGGTGTGTATTAATGGCTGCTGGGATCAGGAGGATCAGAAGGGCGTCTACAGCTGTCCTCAGTGCAGAGACACTTTCACTCCAAGGCCTGTTCTACGCAGAAACAACATGCTGGCTGAAGTGGTGGAGAAACTGAAGAAGACTGAAGTCCAAGCTGCTTCTCCTGCTCACTGTTACGCTGGACCTGGAGATGTGGAGTGTGATTTCTGCACCGGGAGAAAACACAAAGCCGTCAAGTCCTGTCTGATGTGTCTGGCTTCTTACTGTGAAATTCATCTTAAACCTCATCTAGAAGTTCCTGCTTTGAAAAAACACACATTAATTGAAGCCTCAGCAAAACTACAAGAGAAGATCTGCTCTGAACATAACAAGCTGATTGAGATCTACTGTCGTACTGATCAAACCTGCATCTGTTATTTGTGTACGATGGATAATCACAAAGGACACGACGCCGTCACAGCCACAGCAGAAAGAGCTGAGAAACAGGTGAGAATGAGAAATCTTTCCAAAATTAAATCATCTTAATTATATTTTCCCATCTAGAAAAAGGTGCTTTAGTCAGTTATATTATTTAAATTTTAATTTCAATTTGTGTATCAATTAGAAGGATTCTGTAAAAGATTATTAAAATTGAATGTGTTCTGGTTAACAGAGTGTTAAATTTATCCTCAGTGATGGTCGTAATCTGGTCAGACCAGTGAAGGGAAATTGTAATGCTACAGCACACAAAGACTTTCTATACAATTGTGTGCTTCTAACTTTGTGGTAACAGTTTGGGGAAGAAACACATATGGGTGTGATGGTCAGGTGTCCAAATACTTTTGACGATATAGTGTAGCAAAAAAAAAAAAAAAAAAAAAAAAAGCATTTTAACGAAAATAAATGAAATTATTGAGTTACTTCATATAAGATGTGGTCATGACTGTGCACTGAAACAGACTCAAACCAGCACTTAAACACGTCCTAAACACGAGACAGGTGCAGATCATTGAGGAGACTGAAGACTGGAGCTGAACTTGTCTATATCATTTTTATGGTCTTCATTAGTATCATTCAGAGAGTTAAGCTCCTTTGTGACTACATGTATTGTTAAAAGCACTTTACAAATAAATTTGAATGATTACTCAGTTTTATTTTATGTTTGGACTCTTTATTTTGCCGCTCAGCATAAACAGCCTGGTAGTGATTTCTAGCTAGAAACATTACAAAATGCAGAAACCATATA